>JAMXBB010000012.1:16378743-16864320 GCA_024138015.1 Lumnitzera littorea
GACACGTACTTATTTTATCATTTATTTTTATTTTTTAAATTTAAATTATTAAATTTATAATTTATTTAATAATTTAAATTTTAAAAAAATATAAAATAAAAATAAAATAGAGAGCGATATCAATTTTATAAAAGGTAAGAAACAAAAGAATTGAAAATTCTATAATTTATATTATAAGCCGTGTTAAAAGAGATCTACGTGAAAATGAAAATTTTATAAGTATGCAAAGTAGGAAAGTGTGACAATTTTTTTTTTATTAAGCCTAAGTAAAAATTATTAATTATTATAAATATTGAGTTATAACATTGGAATAATAATCGGATCGAATAATATAGAGAGTCGAGTTGGTACGCACTATAGTATTTATATAACAAGTAATATGACGTTGTAATATTCATTTGTCTATTATATGGGGAATCGGAATGCTCCAAAGGTGGGAAAAAAGAAAATAACATATTGGGAAGGGTGGGTATAGTTTTAGCCGGCTTAGAGCCTCTCTCCATTTATCTATACATATATAGTGTTAATGAATGTTTCATGCTACTTGTTATATTGCGTTTATTTAAAGTACATAACCATTCTTAAAAGATATAATTTTTTTTAAAAATCCTTTTAATTTACATTTAAAAGCACTTGTTAATTGAACCCAATATAAGTAATGTCATTACGATAATCAATTCTGATATATATATATATATATTTGTGGGTGGGGGTGATATATGTACTACTGATTTGAAGGGATCTTTCATTTTCAACTTTAGAGGCATTTATAGAAATAAACGGAACCTACTTTTTATTGCCCATTTTGTTATTCCACGTACGGTTTGTCTAGATCTAATATTAAATGAATTGTGCGGTACTGGTATTATGAAAATAGTGAACAAATCCATAAAAAGTAGAAAAACAATCACCAATAAGACATAGATGGAATTGTAGAGTTCACTGTACATGATATGTAAATTCAGAATTAAATAATTCAGAAAGTCACGTTTTAAGAAGTTTATATCTATGCTGAAATTAACTAAGCATTTTGTGTTTTAGCTGAGTCATTTGAATTCCAAATGTTTATATTAAAAGTCCAATTAATTACTTTATATTTAAAGTAGGTCATTTAAGTACTTTTCTATTAAGTTCCTTTTTAGTATTTTTTATAATATATAATTAAGAAGATTTAATATTTACCGTCAAAATTAAAAAGAAATTACATAATTACAAATTATATAAAAAATCTTATTAAAATATCAATACTATATCACATTTTGAAGATACGGCATTATTTTTTGTGTATATTGCATTTTTAAGATGCGATATTACTTTTGGTGTACCATTGTTATGTTACATCTTTATACAAATATTAATATTGTATCTTTAAAATACGATATAGTATTGGTATTTTGATAATATTTTTATATAATTTATAATTGTATAATTTTTTTAAATGTCGATAGACATGTATTACACCTATATATAACTATATATAGAAGAATTGTATAGTATGATAATATAAATATAAAAAGATTTATATGACTCAGTTCAAACATAAATAACCTAATTAGATTTAGATATAAGGATAGAAATGAATCAATTAAATATAAAGGATTTAATTGGTTTGTATACAAATATAAACTACCTTTTTTTTTTTTTTCATTATCAACTAGATAAGGATTGTTGGATAACTTTATTATACAAGGTATACATTGTACCTTGCTTAAATGAGTAATTTTCAAGTGGATAATAAAGATTATAAGGTAAGTTCTAAATACAAATTTCTTAAAACACACTCATAAGAGGTAGGGTATAAGTATAAGGTCTTTGTACCTTTACCGAACCCGAAACTTTAACTCTAAGATATAAAAGGAAATGTAAGGGCTTTAAGCTACCTTATATCATTAATTTATTCCTTTGACATATGTATCCTTACTCATTTGTGGTCATGTGCTTATTTCATAGAGAAGAGAACTTCGATTTGTATGTACAAACCATATAATTAGGTCTTGCTCATTTTGGTAGTTAAATTGATCATTGTAATTTTTTCCTTTTTTAAATTATATTGCTTAATATTAGACCAACTTCTGAGCCCAAACCATTAGACCATTGTTCAACTTTTTGGTCGGGCTAGTTTTAGGCCGGTTTATTAGGCCCATCAATTCATGAGTTGGTTCTTAGCCCATAAACTAGATTTTCAATTATTTTTTTAAGTTTGCAATAATATATGTGTAAAATATATTATATATATTAATATGTATAATGTACTATATATGTTAATATATAATATGCATAAATATATATATATGTTAATATAATATATATATGTAATATGCAATATATGTATGAATATGTAAATTTAATGTAAATTGTAAAAAAAAAAAAATTCAATTGAAACCTACCTAATTAAGTAGGTTATGGACTTAAATCAAAGTTTTATACAAATATAGAGTTTTTTTCAAAAAATAATACAGAAAAGTGCCCTATGAGAATGTATTAAGAGTTACCAAAAAGGCGTATGTATTGCATATGCATTCAATATAATTCTCAATACAATTGCATGTGCCTTCTATCATGCATCGAACGGAAGGAGTCATAATAGTCTTGCTGTGTAAACCAACCTAAGGTAGAAGTTGATCTCACAGTTATTATCGTAAATATAATTCACACAAGGCGTGCATAAATCAATTAGCTTGAAGCATCTGTTTTAATACCTGTGAGTAATTTAATTTATGGTATAGCTTTACAAAATACCTGTTCTATATAACTTGTTATCTCATAATACAACAGTACTTATATAAATATCTCACATCTAGAGTTATAATTTACAATTGGAGTTTATGAAAAGCCATAGGTTTTGCAGAATATTTACAATAAATTAGAAAACCAGTGGGCGTCTTAAGGAATTCCTAGTTAGTTCCCTCAAAATTTAAAAGATAAGTTAAAAGCCTAGATTAAGTTGATTCTTCATTCCTCACTTTCCCAAACAACAGCACATTAACCTCAAGGTGATGGTATTGGAATATCTTGGTTTTCACTTAATACTTATAAAAGAGTCTGTGAGGATGTGAGCACAATTAGTTCAGTAAGTAGGATAGATTCAGAAGAGTATTAAACAATCACAAGTAAGGTTATTAATTATGATAAAATGCAATGCAATGCAATGCAATGCAATACAATCAAACAAATGAAACATCACATAATATTATTCGATCTATTGTGAGGTTAGAAAAATTACATTTACTCCAATCAGAATTAAGGATTTTTATCGTGACTTAAATCAGACCAAACTCGGGCTTGTACAATGGAGAACACCTTCTTCCTATGACCACTTTCAAACTATGGCCTCCTCTTTGCTTATCACTTAGTTCGATTAAGGATGGGAAAAAGATCATTTCAGCTATCCTCATTGAAGGAAGTTAGTATTTAGCTTAACACTCTTAATCGTTTCCTCTAATAGGTGTTATGCATACCCATTTTTGTTGTAGTCGAATAATCATTAGTTATAATCAGGGGTGACCAATCAAGTTTATACATTACAAATACAATGCAACATGCTAAATAGCACACCAAGAGTTCAACTCCTGTCACAACTGAGTATCATACATACATACGGCATGTATATAACTAATTAATTACAAATACAACGAGAAGTACTCTTGAGTTTCTAGATACTTTAATACAATATTCCAATAAGTGATAAAGTTATGATCTTAACTTACTTGTTCAGACGCTTACTGCGGAAGACTCGAGCTATTAACAGTCTGATCATTAAGAAATCCTATACATACATAAAACCTAAAGTCAGTTTTTGTAATAGTTACGAAAACATTGGGGTTTGATCCAAAACGGTTACATATATATATTATCACAATAATACATAGTTTTATTATTATATATATATCGAGTTAAGTTATTAATTATTGATAATATATGTAATTTATATTATTAAATGTTATATATCGTTTCGATCATATCAAAATGTATGTTTAATTTATTAAATCACGTTTTATTACTGGATTAAGAGGAGTCATCCTAGACATTGTAGAGCTCCAACGATTTGATACAATGGCTAAAGTTGTTAGAATTGCCCAGCAAGTGGAGAGGTAAAGAAGGAGCCAAGTAACGACCAGAATACCGACTAGCCGACTAGGACAAGCAAGTCAATCGAACCGAGCAGAAGAGTTAATGTTAGAGCCGAACAAAAAGGTCGACCTGAAGATGTAGTGCTGACCCGAGCGTATGAGAAGGGGGCAAGGGTCAGGCAGGAAGACCATCCAGCTTAAGTGCTTCAAGCGTCAAGAGTTCGGACATATGGCTGCTTAGTGCCCGAATCGAAGGACGATGGTTAGTAAGGGAGACATCTCGAAAGTAGAAGTAGAGAGTACGAATAAGGAACTCGAGGAGGAGGAGGTTCTTGCCGAGAAAGAACTGATTGAGAAGGACGTGTTTCCTGAGGACTTAGACCAGTTACTCATAGTTGTTCGGTGCACTATGAATGTAGAACCCTCATGAGATGAGGAGTAGAGAGAGAACTTGTTTCATACCACTTGCAAGGTGAATGATCGAATGCGTGCTCTCGTTGTGGATAGTGGAAGTTGCACCAATGTGGCATCAGCTGATCTTGTTTCAAAACTGAAGCTGCAGACTATTGCACATCCTCGGCCGTACGAGTTGCACTGGTTGAGTGAAAAAGGAGCATTACTTGATTAGATCCTCTACGACGTGCTGCTTATGTGCACTTTCTACGCGTTGCTGGATAAGTCGTAGTTGTTTGACAAGAGAGTTATACATGACGGTTACAAGAGTACGTATATGCTGGAAAAGGATGACCGAAAGATTGTGCTGAATTCGATGCTGCCAAGAGAAGTTCACAAGCTACAGAGAAGCTCGCTCGGGGATTGAAGAAAGCTCTGGTGATGAGTAGAGTCGGGCTCTGAAAAGCCATCAATGCTGACAGGCCAACCCTATTGTTAGTTAGGTGACTATTGGAAATGAAGGAGTGGGGTGAGCTTCCCCGGGAAATCAAGGGGTTGCTAGATGACTATGTCGACCTGTTCCTAGAATAGTTACCTAAGGGGTTGCTCCCAACTCGAGGCATAGAACACTGCATTGACTTAGTACTCGACATTACATTGTTGAATAAGCTAGCTTATTGGATGAATCTTGAGCAACCTTTTGAACTTCAACATCAAGTCAATGAGTTGCTAGAGAGAGGTTATGTGAGAGAGAGTCTTACCCCTTGTGCTATGCCTGCACTTATGGTGTCGAAGAAGGATAGAACCTGGTGGATGTGTATTGACAGCAGAGTTGTGAACAAAATCACGATCAAATACAGGCATCCGATCCTGAAAATAGAAGACTTGTTGGTTGAACTGAGTGGAGCCAAGATTTTCAACAAGATTGATCTTAAGTCTGGCTATCATCAAATCCGCATGAGGTTAGTAGATGAATGGAAAATTGCATTCAAGACTCGACATGGACTTTATGAGTAGATGGTCATGCCCTTCGGCTTGTACAATGCCTTGAGCACTTTCATGAGACTTATAAACCATGTGCTGAGACATCTCATCGGGAAGTGTGTTGTGGTGTACTTTGATAACATCCTAGTCTATAGTGCCGACATGTCGAGTCACATTGAATATCTCAAAGTAGTCTTGGATATCCTTCGTGCCGAGAAACTATTCGGCAACTTAAAGAAATATTGCTTCTGCTAGGAGGAAGTAGTATTCTTGGGGTATGTAGTTAATGGAGGAGGCTTGTAAGTTGATGACAAGAAGATCAAGGCAATTGTCGAGTAGCCGACTCCTACTACTTGTACCAACGTAAGAAGTTTCTATGAACTAGCTTCATTTTGCAGAAAGTTTATTAGAAACTTTAACACCATCATCGCACCACTTATCGAGCTAATAAAGAAGAACATTGACTTTTGGTAGGGAGAAAGGGAGGAGAAGAGCTTTGTTGACATAAAAGAAAGGTTAACCTCTGCACCAATGTTAGTATTACCTGACCTCAACAAAATTTTTAAGTTGGAATGCGATGCATCGGGTGTCGAAATAGGCGATGTCCTGATGTAAGAAGGCCAACCAATTGCCTTCTACAGTGAGAAGCTCCGAAGACCACAGCTAGACTACTCCGTATATGACAAGGAACTTTTAGCATTGATTCGAGCAATGCAAGTGTGGCAACATTACTTACTACTGAGAGAATTTGTCATATATACTGATCATGAATCGTTGAGGTATCTCTGAAATCAAACTAAGTTGTCGAAGTGGTAGGCGAGGTGGGTTGAATTCCTTGAAGGGTTCAATTTTGTGATAAAGTACAAGTAAGGAAAGAGTAACGTAGTTGCAGATACTCTTTCAAGGAGGCATGCGCTCTTATCAGAATTACAGACCAGGCTGTTTAGTTTTGTGAGTATCAAAGAATAGTACTTCAAGGATCCATACTTTGGATCAATAATTTTGCAATGCATAGAAGGGAAGACAGTAGACGAGTATTATGTAGAGGATGGCTATCTGTTCCAAGGAGGGAGACTGTATGTGCCGACTTGTTCCCTATGGGAATTATTAATCAGGGAAGCCTACAGCAGAGGGCTCTCGGGATACTTTAGAGAAAGGAAGAACTGCGAAGTATTGAATGGCTGATTGTTTTGGCAAAAAATGTGAAGAGATGTGCACCGAGTTATAGAAAGTTATGCAGTGTGCCAAAAGGCCAAGTGCCAAGTCGAACAAGGAAAAGTAATGCCCCTACCTATTCCGATGAGGTCGTGGATTGAACTGAGTATGGACTTTGTTCTTGAAATGCTACGAACTGCCCAAGGTAAAGATTTTGTAATGGTCGTCATAGATTGGTTCCGTAAGATGGTACACTTCGTGATTTTCACCAAAACTAATGACGCTTTAGCTATTGCTTCTCTTTTCTTACAGGAGATTATGCGGATATACAGTGTGCCGAGGAGTGTAGTCTTGGATAGGGACTTGAAGTTCTTGAGCCATTTTTGGAGGACCCTATGACGTTAGTTGGGAACTAAATTACTCTTCAGTACCTCATATCACCCTCAATCTGACGGCTAAACAAAGGTAGTTAATTATACTTTGGGGTCATTGCTTCGAACTGCAGTAGGCAAAAACTTAGCTGATTGAGACATCTGCCTGCTAATGATCGAATTCACCTATAACCAGATCGTACATGATACCACTAAGCAGACTCCCTTCGAGGTGGTATATGGACTCAATCCTGAGTTGTCCCTCAACTACGCCTTTATACCAGCACCCGTGCAAGAGGACCTTAACGCCTCAGCCAAAGCACAATCTCTTCAACACATCTATGATAAGTTCACTCAGCTTATCGACTAAGGTGCCAAAAGAATGCAAGAAAGGACCAAAGGTAGCTCAGCTAAATAATTTTAGCTGGGAGACTTTGTATGGCTACACCTCAACAAGGAATGGTTCCCGAACAAGAAGAAGAGAAAATTATTTGCAAGAGTGGACGGGCCTTTCAAAATCTTCTAAAAAATAAGTGACAACACCTATAGGTTGGAACTACCTGAGGACTATGGGGTTTTTGACACCTTCAACATTGCCGACCTCAGTCCATATCACCTTGATAGAGAACTAAGTGAACACCATTCAGATTTGATCCCAAATCCAAAACAACCCGGAGAGAGTGATGGGAATCAAGTTACGGGATCTCTGACTCGTAGTTGAGACTGAAGACTAGAGGAGTTGGCACGACGAATCCTTATGTTTCAACTAACCCCTGCCGAGGCCGAGTACTTACTTGCCAAGTCACCTTTAATGGCGTGCCGAACGACCACCCTTTATTTTATGTTATACCGAGTTGATGATTACTTTAATGCTGAGCCAACCAATCACTCGGCATCATCCTTGCCGAGAAGCCGAGAGATAGAGAATCCAAATTGCCAAGGCCATCTTTATTCGAACAAGCCCACTTATCTATACTTTTTGTTTGCATCCCCTAAGAACCTTACCAATGCAGCATCGCAACGTGTACAGTATCATATGGAGAATTTATAGCACCAACGATTAATTTCCTTGTGTATTCATTTTTATCCTCTTGTATCATGTACATTGCTTCTTTAGGAAATGTCCTTATTGTCTGTTCCCTTTTAGGTAAGTTACCCTAACTCACAGGTATAAATACTCTTATACTTGTAGCTATAACAGATCAAATTACCTTTAATACACTTGAGTACTTTCTTCCTTATGTAAATACTGCTTGTTTACTCTCGACATCACTCTTATCTTTTCCCTTAAGTAAGGTTAGGTGGTGAGTAACCGCACTAGACCAATTCGTTTGTCATATCGAATTGTGCTGTGAGTCCTCGAAAGTTTCATTGGTATGTCATATCCTCTGGAACTGTTCGTGGGTTTTGCTTATTGTTTCATTCGTCTTTGTTACTCTTTTGTACCTTTCCCCATTAACCTTTTTTTCGAACTTTCAACAAACTTAGACCCTTCCAGTGACCGGCCTTATCTATTCTTAGTCACGGTTCGCAACAGCGAGGGTACTGAAATTCTTGATGAATCGTCTATAGAATGAAGCCAATCTATAGAAACTTCTTATGTTAACACAAGTAATAGGAGTTGGCCACTCAACAGTTGCTCGGATCTTCTCATCATTTACTCGTAAGCCTCCTCCATTGATTACATAGCCCAAAAATATCACTTCCTCCTAACAAAAGCAACATTTCTTTAGATTGTCAAATAATCTCTCGGCACGGAGGATATCCAGAATAGCATGTAAGTGTTCACAGTGACTCGGCATGTCTGCACTGTAGACTAAGATGTCATTAAAGTACACCACGAGATATCTCAGCACATGGTTCATTATTCCCATGAAAGTGCTCAAGCATTCGACATGCCAAAAGGCATGACCATTCATTCGTATAATCCATGTCGAGTCTTGAATGCCCATTTTTTACTCATCGCCTGGCTTCATGTGGATTTGATGGTAGCCTGATTTAAGATCAATCTTGTTAAAAATCTTGGCTCCACTTAGTTCATCCAACATGTCTTCCAGCTTCGAGATCGGATACCTGTATTTGATCGTAATCTTATTCACGACTTGGCTGTTTACATACATCTACTAGGTTTCATCCTTCTTCAGCACTAGAAGCATTGATACAGCGTAAGGGTTGAGACTTTCTTCGACATAACCTCTTTCCAACAACTCATTGACTTATCGTTGGAGCTAAAAAGCCTGCTTGGGATTCATCCGATAAGTTAGCTTATTCAGCAGTGCGGTGCTAAGTACTAAATCAATGCAATGCTTTGTGCCTTGAATTGGGGGCAACCCCTTAAATAACTATTTTGGGAACAGGTTGGTATACTCGTCTAGTAACTTCTTGATTTCTTGGGGTAGTTTACCCTACTCCTTTATTTCTAATAATCACTTGACCAACAAGAGGGTCGGCTCGTCAGCATTGATGGCTTCTTAGAGCTCGACTCTACTTATCACCAAAGCCTTCTCCAATCTGTGAGCAAGTTTTGTTTGCAATTTATTAACCTCTTTAGGCAACATTAGATTCAATGTTATCTTTCAATCATCCTTCTCGAATATGTATGTATTCATGTAGCCATCATGGATAACTCTCCTATTAAACAACTACAGCTTGCCCAATAACACATGGGAAGCGTACATAGATAGTACGTCGCAGAGAATCTAGTTAGAGTAATTTCTTATAGTGATTAGTAGTAGTATTTGCCAAGTAACATGTAGTGCTGCTTTCTCACTTAACCAATGTAACTTGTACGACTTTGAAAGTGCAACAGTTGGCAACTTCAACTTTGAGATAAGATCAGTCGATGCTACATTGGTGCAACTTCTATTGTCCATAATGAGGATACACACTTGATCGTTCACCTTACAGGTGGTATGAAACAAATTTTCTCTCTGCTCCTCCTCTCGAGAGGGTTCTATGTTCATAGTACATCGGACAACCATGAATAATTGGTCTAAGTCCTCAGCAAACATGTCCTCCTCAATTAGTTCTTTCTTAGCAGAGACCTCCTCTTCTTCAGGTTCCTCATCAGTGCTATCTAATTCTAACTTCGGGATGTCTCCTTTGATGAACATTGTCCATCGGTTTAAGCATTGAGCAGCCATATGTCCGAACCCTTGGCACTTGAAGCACTTGATTTAACTCATCTTCCTACCAGATCCTTACTGATATGAGATTGAATCTTTGATACCAAGATGATAAGAAATCAAAGGATCAATCTAGAAAGAAACGATAGTAGATCTTGAATGAACAGGAATATGTATTCAAAAGAAAATTGATACATGGAACAGAAAGGTTTTTTATGGTGAATGTGAATGGATATAACTCACCAAGACAGAAACACAATCAGGGGTTTAAGCTTGAAATAGAGTTCAATACGACTTACAAACACTAAATGATGCTCGATGTTTCAAATGAAGGTTAGATGCAACTCACAATCGGTTTAAATGAAGGGGTTCACCATAATCTAAGAATAAGATTGATAAGAACGCGAGGATGATTAAAGAGTCTAATCAATACTCGATAATCTAGAAAACGTTAACTCAAGTAAAGCCTTGCTTGAAAGAGGAAAGTTTCACTCTCTATATATATCTCTGTATATCTATCCGTTTATGTATGTCCCCTATATTTGTACAAATGTTGCTATTTATATATTTATAGCAAGTCCTAAACCTTAGTGACAAAATTGTAAATAATGTATAAGGCTTTAAACCCTAAAGAATTGGGCCCATAAATAAAATGAAGGAAAACATATATAAGAATACAAAACTGTACGTTTTATAAAACTCGGCATGCAATCACTCGACATACAGTCACTCGGCATGTCTTGGGAGGAGTAGTGTCCGAACTGGATGGGGTCGGTAGTTGGATGTTTGGGTCCGAGAAGGGGTCCTTGATGTCTCACTTGTCTTGGCCGAGATACTAGAGAGGTTGGCCTACAATTGCCGAGTTGTAAAATCAGTCAGCACGAGTCTCTCTTTGATGTACTAAGTGGTTCTTTAGTTCCAATTACTCGGTTGTGTGATCTCTCGGCACTTTGGTTGACGACAAACTTGATGGTAAGTGTTCATCTTTCTTCCTCTCGTCCTTCTGGCTATAGTTCGGTCTCGGCAAGCATTGATAAGCCTCGGCTTGGCTGTAGTCGAAGATTGATTCCCATCACTTGCCCTTTCTCATGAGTTTGGGTTAGCACTTCAGTGTCAGGTTGGCCCTTTAGTTCAGCTCGAACATCCATCTTTTGGTTTGGTTCGGTACTCGACTGAGCTTGGTGAATTGCCTTTCTGGGTTGGCTAGTCAACATTCTCGTTGGTACTCGGCTTCTCCTTTGCCTTTCTACTCGCTAGGTTATTCTAAAAGCTTCATTTATTGTGGTAAAGCATTAAAGTTCTACAATGTCTCGAATATCACCTCTCAAACTAGTGACAAATCTTGAGATTGTTTGAGCTGGTGGTTCCTCCACTTCACAACAGATCATAAGCATTTGAAATTCTTGAACGTACTCGTCAACAGTCCAGCCTCTTTATCTCAGCTCCTGAAGCAGAGTGAAAATATCTTGAAGATAAGTTTTTGGTACGAATCTGTTTCTAAGTATTCTCTTCATCTTGGGCTAAGTATTAATCTCTCGGTAGTCCTCTCGTCTCCTCATCATCTAAAAATTCTTCCACCACATAGTAGTATATCCGGAGAACTTAACAACAGCAGTTCTACTTTCTTGTAATCTTTATACTGATAATAATCAAACACACGCTCCACCTTCTCTTCCCACTTCAGATATTCATCATCATTCTTAGATCCATTGAAACTCAGAATCCAAAACTTCACATGGTCAGATGCTTTGGGGACTCGTACATGCTCTTCTTCAAAATACTCCTCTTCTTCTTCATCTCCCATGTCTACCAAATCAATCCTTCTCCTCGCTCATCCACCTGTTCCTCTACCTTGAATTGGTCGAGTTGGGTTCTGACCTCTAACAGGTTGAGTAGCTTGTGGGTTATTTTGCATGGCCTCAATTAATTGGCAAGACAACGCATGAATAGCTCAGGTCAAATCCGCCAAGAGGTTAGCTACTTCATCAAGTCTTTCGTCAATGCTTCTGGGTGTTCCTTGAAACTGTCGACTATAGTAGATAACTCCACTATTGTCATCTCCCATACCAACATTCACACTTAGGTCAGTCATTTTTTCCATAGATTCAAAGTTCAAACAAACACTTCAGGAAATTAATAGCTAGCAACATAGCAGCTAAAATAAACATAGTAACTTGCTCTATTTCACATATGTAGAACAGAGTATAATAGAACTTCTAAAAGAATCAACTACAGCTCACGTGAAACCTCCTCTCTGATATTAAGGTTGTGTGAACCATGACTAAAAACAGACAAGGTCGTTCATTGGATGGGTCTAAGCTTGTAAAAAGCTTGAAAGAGTTAATGGGGGAAAGTACGAAAGGAATGAATGACGAATGAAAAGTAAGAAAAACCCACGAACAAGTTACTTGTCACTTAGCCTTGCTTAAGGGTTAGGATAAGAGTGGTGCCGAGAGTAAACAGAGTGTTTATGTAAAGAAGGAAAAACATACAAGTGCATTAATGGTAATCTTTGTATATGTCTCCTTACATCTATAAATAGAAAGGTATTTATACTCATAAGTTAGGGCAACTTGCCTAAAAAGGAAAAGACAAAAAGGGCATTTCGTAAGGAGTAATATATAAGATATAAAGGGTTAAAAATGAAAATACAAGGAAAACAATCATTAGTGCAACATATTCTACAAATGATATTGTACACGTTGTGATACTGTATTGGTGATGTCGTTAGAAGATGTGGGAAAAAAAAGTATGGATAACTTGCTTATCCGAGTAGGGGTGGCCTCGTCAGTCTGGAGCATCTCTTTCGTTATAACGGCAAGGATGATGTTAAGTGAGTATTTAGTCAGGTATGAGTGAAGGTTAGTTGTTGTCTCGACTTTCTACTTCTTGACACTCTATCTGCGAGAAATAGGGAGTCATTCGGCTCGACATGCAGGGCAGGTCGATAAAGAGATACTCGGCCTCGACAGGAGTCAGTTGGAATAAGAGAATCCGCCATGCCAGACCTTCCAGTCCTATGGTCAAGTAGCTTGATTCCCATTAAGTAAGGCGGTAGCCTTTATTTGTAGTTCGGAGATACTACCTATGGTACTTTGCTAGTAACTTCAACATAGCCCAAAAAAACAAATTATATAAGAAACTTGTTTGGTTTGTAAGTGTCCAAGTACAGGAAAGGAAATTCAAAAACTTCATGGAGTAGTTGGGACAAGTCAAGGATGATACTTCCGTGTGGCTTAATAATGTAGATTTGGATAAGTAGACACTTGCATATGATAGATATTACCGTTTTAGATACATGATATTGAACATTATCGAGAGTTATAACTCCGTTTTTAAATTAGCATATAGATTACTTGTCACTGCATTAGTTAAAAAGATATTTTATAACTATAATGCGTATTAGGAGGAGAGACATAAAGATACTAGAGAGGCAATAGAATTTGGCAAGATCTACACTAACTATGCTTTGCGGATATATGAAACGTGGAGAGGGTTAGCTAGTGCACATAAAGTCATATCATTTAGCTATCAAAACGGTCTTTTTGAGATTTTGACTGGTAGTCAAGTGACTAAGACAAGCTTAAAGGGAGGAAGCAAGATACAAACAATTGACTTTAGGGGTTGCACCTGCAAGTGTCAAAAGTGGTAAATATATAAGATCCCTTGCTCTTACGCATGTGTTGCTGCAGCGAGTATGAGAGTAGACAACAAATCGATAATAGGGTTGTGGACCATGGTATAAGTAGGCAAATAAGATAGACTGTTACTAATCTCACTTCTACCCACTTAGTAACGAGTTGAACAGGCCACGAGTTAGCTTCCGTTATCTCTACTTGAACATTGACCTATTATGTAAGAAAGGTAAACTTAGGCGGAAGCAATATCATATGAAGATAGATGTCAAGGAGCGGTCATATAGAACCAGATGTAGTCCATGTAGTTGAGAAGGACATAACAAAAGGAGAAGTCTAAAGATTAATAGGGCTGGTAAATATCGTTTTTCCATATAGGCATTATGTTACACAAACTGCATAAGCATAAACAGATGCACAATATTATGTTTACTAACTATGTTCGTTTGTGTTTGCAAGATAGATGGAGCCGGGACTTATCGATCTACGTATACTTAGGAGGCAAGCCAACCACTGTCCACAGGCCGTTTAAGAGGGCAAGGTTAGTAATAACATTCTCATGTACTTCTAATTTTTTATAAAAGTTGTATTACTTGCTAACTTCGTCAATCATTTGTATAAGAGATTGCCTATGCATTACAAGTACGGTTGATGTGAACCATAGCTAAGAACAAACAAGATCGGTTACTGAATAGGTCCAAGCTTATCAAAAGCTTGAAAATAGAGCGATAGGGAATATGCAAAAGAATAAATGTGAATGAAAAGTGAGCAAACCCACGAGCAGTTCCGATGGATATGACGATCAATGGAACTTCTGAGGACTTTCGGCACAACTCAATATAATGCATGAATTGGTTTGGTGATATAAGTAGTATTTATACCTAATAAGTTGGGGCAATTTGCTTAAAAGGGAAAAGACAAAAAGAGTATTACCCTAAAGAAGTAATGTATAAGAATACAAAAGGGTAAAATTGAATATTCAAGAAAAGCAATGATTAGTAGAGCAGATTTTATACATGGTCTTGTACACGTGGCAGTGACACTTTGGCGATGCCATTGGATAATGTAGATAAAAAGCATGGGCAGATTGCTTGTTCGAGCAGGCATAATTGAAGGTTGGTCCAATGTCATTCCTTCAGCCTTTCGGCAAGAGTGAAGCCAGGCAAGTGGTCGACTTGGGCATAAGTGTGAGAGGGCGAGGATGAGCTATTATCTTGACATTATGTCTCTTAGCACATAATCACCGAGAAATAGGCAGTCATTCAACTTGGCACACAAAGTTGGTTAGCAAAGAAATACTCAACTTTGGCAGGAGTTGGCTGTAGTAGGAGGATTCACCTTCCCAACCCTTCTAGTCCTTGTATTCGACTGTAGATCAAAGGCCCAGTAGCTTAATTCCTATCATTCCCTCCAAGTTGATTTGGATTTGGGATCAAATTTGAATGGTCTTTGATTAGCTCTCCATTAGGGTGATACAGACTGAGGTTAGTAATGTTGAAGGTGTTAGAAACCCCATAGTCCTTAGGCAGCTCCAATCTATAGGCATTATCATTGATCTTTTAGAGGATTCTGAAAGGTTCTTTAGCCCTTGGGGATAGTTTGTTTCCCTTCTTGCTTGGAAACCTCTCTTTGCTTAGGTGCAGCTACACCAATTATCCCAACTGAAAATGTTTTGTTGTCTTACCCTTGGCCTTCTCTCACATACGTTTAGCGGCTTGGTCGATGTGCTGAGTGGCTTTGTTGTAGATGTACTGAAGGGATTGTGCTCTAACTCATGCGTCAGGGTTCTCTTATGTGGACACAGATATAGGGGTGTGATTGAGGGGCAACTTAAGATTAAAACCATAGACCACTTTAAAGGAGGTTTGCTTAGTAGTGCCATACACTATTCGGCTGTAAGCAAATTCAACTACTGGCAAACAAACGTCCTAATCAACCAAGTTTTTACCCATTGTAGCTTAAAGCAGTGATCTTAAAGTACGACTAAGCACCTCTGTTTAACTGTCAGTTTAGGGATGAGAGGAAGTATTGAATAGTAGTTTGATCTCTATCTGACTTTACAAGATTCTCCAAAAATGCGTCAGGAACTTTAGGTCTTTGTCAAAGACTACACTTCTCGGCATACTGTATAACCATACAACCTCCTACAAGAAAAGAGAAGCAATAGTTGAAGGTTCGTTAGTCTTGGAATAAGGTACGGAGTATGCCATCTTACTAAACCTATCCATGATAACCATTACAGAATCTTTGCCTCGGATAGTTCGCGGTAGTCCGAAAACAAAGTCCATGTTCATGGTCCATGGCTTCGTCGGAATAGGCAAAGGCATTACTTTTCCTTGCTCGGCTCATCATTTAGCCCTTTTGCATACAGAACAGCCTTCTACAACTCAATGTACGTCTCGTCTCATTCTTGGCTAGAAGAAATGGCTACTTAATAGTTCATATGTCCTTCTCTCCTAAAATGCCTGGAGAGTCCTCTACTGCGGGCTTCCCTAATCAGTAGCTCCCGAAGTGAATAGGTCAATACACTCAATTCCTTCCTCGGAATAAGTATCCTTGCTCCATGTGATACTCATCTACCATTCTTCCATCAACACATTGAGCAAGTATGGGCTCAAAGTATGGATCTTTATAATACTGTTCTTTGATACTCGTAAATCCAAACAATCCGGTCTGCAGTTCATTCAAAAGTGCATGCCTTCTCAAAAAAGCATCTGCAACTACATTGCTTTTCCCTTGCTTATATTTTATCACGAAATTGATTCTTTGAAGGAATGTAACCCATTTCGCCTGTCACTTCAAGAACTTAATTTCACTTTGAAGGTACCTCAAAGACTCATGGTCAGTATAGATGACAAATTCCCTTAGCAGTAGATAATGCTGCCATACTTGCAGTGCTTAGATTAGTACCAAGAGTTCTTTGTCATACATTGAATAATTTAGCTGAAGTCCTCTAAGCTTCTCATTATGGTAGGCAATTGGTCAGTCTTTCTATATTAGGACGACACCTATCCCAATGTTTGACGCATCATACTTTAGCTCAAAATTTTCTCGAAGTTAGGTAGAACTAGTATAGGGGTGGAGATCAACCTTTCCTTTATCTCGATGAAACTTCTCTCCTCCTTTTCTCCTTATTGGAAGTTGGTGTTCTTCTTTATTAGCTCAATCAGTGGTGTGGCAAGGGTGTTAAAATTCCTGATGAATCTTCTGTAGAATGAAGCCAGTCCATGAAAACTTCTTACGTTAGCATAAGTAGTAGGAGTCTACTACTCAATAATTACTTGGATCCTCTCATCATCCACTCACAAGCCTCCTTCACTTACTCCGTAACCTAAGAATACCACTTTCTCCTAGTAAAAACAACACTTTTTAAGGTTGCTGAATAATCTCTTAGCACGGAGGATATTCAGTAAGGCTCGGAGATATTCATACTAACTTGACATGTTGGCACTGTAGATTAAAATGTCGTCAAAGTATACCATGCCACACAGATGTCTCAGTATGTGGTTCATCAGTCTCATAAAAGTGCTTAGGGCATTCAACAAGCCAAAGGGCATGACCATCCATTCATAAAGTCCATGTCAAGTTTTGAATGCATTTTTTCACTCATCCCCCAGCTTCATGCAAATTTGATGGTAGCCAAACTTGAGATAAATCTTGTTGAAGATCTTGGCTCCACTCAATTCATCCAACATATTTTCCATTCTCAGAGTAGGACACCTGTATTTGATCGTAATCTTATTCACTACTCGACTATCTACATACATTCGCCAGGTTCCATCCTTTTTTAGCACTAGAAGCGCCGACATAGCGCAAGGGCTGAGACTTTCCTTAACATAGCCCTTCTCCAATAACTTATTGACTTGGCATTATAGCTTAGAAGCTTGTTCGAGACTCATCCGATAGGGAAGCTTATTCGACAAGGCAGCATCAGGTAGTAAGTTAATGCAGTGTTCTATGCCTTATAATGGGGCTAACCCCTTGGGTAACTCTTTTAGAAACAGATTGGTATATTTGTCCAGCAGTACTCTCACTTCCTAAGGTAGTTCACCTCGTTCCATCATCTCTAGTAGGTGCTTGACCAACATAAGGGTTGGCCCATCAGCATCAATGGTCTCTCAGAGTTTGACTTTACTCATCACTAAAGCCTTCTTTGATCCATAAGTAAGTTTAGTTTGTAGTTTGTTAACTTCACTCAGTAGCATCAAGTTTAGTGTAATCTTTCAACCATCCTTCTTGAACATATATGTGTTCTTATATCCAACATGGATAACTCTCCTATCAAATAGTAATGGTTGGTAAAGCAACATGTGTGAGGTGCACATGGGCAACATATTACAGAGAATTTTATTGGAGTAATGTCCGATAGTGATCGACAGTAGTACTTGCCAGGTGACATGTAGTGCCCCTTTCTCACTCAGCCAATGTAGCTTGTATGGCCTTGGGTGTACAATAGTCGGTAATTTTAACCTTGTGATCAGATTGGTCAATGTTACATTGGTACAACTTCTACTATTAACAATTAGTGTGCTCACTTAATTACTTACTCTATATGTGGTATGAAACAAGTTCTCCCTCTACTCCTCTTCCCGTGAGGGTTCTAAGTTCATTACGCGTCAAACAACCAGGACCAGTTAGTCCAAGTCCTCAGCAAACACATCTTCTTCAATTAGTTCCTTCTCAGTTGCTTCTTTCTCAATAGTATTCTCCACCTCCTCAGATTCTTCATCAGTACTTTTTACCTCTAGCTTTGGGATGTCTCCCTTGATGACCATAGTCCTTTGGTTTGGACATTGGGCAGCTATATGTTCGAACTCTTGGCACTTGAAGTACTTGATCTACTTGTCTTCTTGCGAGATCCTTACCCTTTCTTATAACTTCAGGTCGGCACATCACTATCAGGTTGGCCTTTCTGCTTTGCTCAAACATCCACTTTTCAAATTGGTTCGATCCTTGACTGAGCTTGGTGACTTCCCTATCCTGGTCAATTAGTTGGCAATCTGGTTAGTACTCGGCTTCTTCTTTGCCTCTTTACTCGTTGGGCTATTCTAATAGCTTCATCAATTGTGGTAAATCACTGGAGTTCCACAATATCTCAAATGTCGCCTCTTAATCCAATAAGGAACCTAAAGATTATTCGTGCTGGTGGTTCCTCTACTTCACATTGGATCATGAACATTTGGAATTCCTGGACATACTCGTCAACTGTTTAGCCTCCTTATCTCAACTCCTGAAGCCAAGTAGAAGTATCTTACAAATAATTATCCGACATTAACCTATTTCTAAGTATTCTCTTCATCTCAGGTGGAGTGTTAATCTCTCTGTATCTTTCTCGTCTCCTCATAGTCTGAAAATTATTCCACCACATGGCAGCATATCCGAAGAACTCAATAGCAGCTATTCTCACTTTCTCGTAATCTTCATACTGGTAATAGTCAAACGCACGCTCTACCTTCTCTTCCCATTCCAAATATTCATCTGCACTTCTAAACCTATTGAAACTCGGAATCTGAAGTTTCACATGGTTAGAGGCTCTAGGTACTCGAGCTTACTCTTCTTCTTCATAATACTCTTCGTCATTCTCTTCTTTCAAATTTTCCAAGTTAATCCTTTTTCTTACTTGTTCACTTACTCCTTTACCTCGAACTTATTGAGCTAGGTTTTGACCTCAAGCAGGTTAGGCAGCTTGTAGGGTGTTATTTACAGTTTCAATTGGTCAGTAAGCCAACATATGAACATGTCAGGTTAAATCTACTTAGAGGTTAGCTACCTTATTGAGTCTCTCGTTAGTGTTTTTTGGATTATCCTGAGATTGTCAACCGTAGTGGACAACACCGATGTTATCATCTCCAGCCCCATTATCAACACTTGGATCTATCATTTCTCCAAACTAGACACTAAACAGCCAGCAAACACAGCAATTAAGATGAATACAATAACTTGCTCTATTTCATACACACAAAATAGAGTATAAATAGAACTTCAAAAGTAAACTACAACTCAAGCAAAACTTTCACTCTGATACCAAGATGATACGAACTGTAGTCAAGAACAGATAAGGTCAGTCGCTGAATGGGTCCAAGCTTACTGAAAGCTTGAAAATGGGGTGAGGAGGAATGTGCGAAAGAAAAGTAAGCAAACCTATAAACAGTTCCGATGGATATGATGTACCAATGGAACCTTCGAGGACTTACGGCACAACTTGATATGATTGAAGGTTGGTCCAATGTCATTCTCTTGACCTCTCGGCAAAAGTGGAGATGGGTAAGTGGTTGGCTTAAGCATGAGCATGAGAGGGCGAGGATAGGCTATTGTCTTAGCATCTTGTCTCTCAGCACACAATCATCGAGAAATAAGTAGTTATTCGGCTTGACACGTAAAGTTGGTCGACAAAGAGATACTTGGCTTTAGCAAGAGTCAACTATAGCAGGAGGATCTACCTTGCCAGCCTTTTCAGTCCTTGAGCTCGGTTGCGGGTCAAAAGCTCAGTAGCTTGATTTCTATCAATGGCGTAGCGAGATGTCCTTAAGTAAGAAAGAGCAGGATATTCCCATACATCCTCGGATGGAGCCGTACATACGAGAGGTAGGTTTCGAGGGAGTTACACAGCTTTCATTTATCATGATGCACTGACACCTGATTATGGCTTTAGTAGAAAGATGGAAGCCTAAGAAACATACGTTCTACCTACCTACTTGAGAGGTGACCATCACATTATAGGATATAGAGGTCCAGCTCGAGCTTTCGGTAAAGGGGTTTGCAGTGGCGAGTCAGATTGAGACGGATGATGAGGAGAACTGGGTTGATATAGGGGAAAGGTTGCTAAGCATCAGGCCTGCTTGGATTAAAGGATCTCGTATGTCTCTTACATGGTTATGAGAACACTTCTATATACTTCCTTGTAAGGCAGGCAACGAGACGGTTTGATAGTATGCACGTGCGTATATATTCAGTTTGATTGGGGGGATTTATCTTTGTGAATAAATTCTCCAGTCTTAAACACCTAATGTTCTTGCCATTATTGGAGGACTTCTCGATAACTCAGCGGTTCAACTGGAGGGGTACTTGCTTTACATAGTTATACTAACAACAGTGCTTCACTTCATCCTTCGATGCACATGAGCTTAGTAGGGCAGTGATTCCTCCATAGATCTGGGCTTGGGATAGATTTCCACATATCGGTTTGCTTAGTTGATATGGTTTTATTATTGACAGAGATAGGCCATTGGTGGCCAAATGGAGGGTAGTGCAAGACACTACTCAACATCCCATGCACGTAGTGGATGCGTACCGCAAATGACGTAACATGTATGATATAATAACTTTTTCTCTTTTCATTCCTTCTTTTACAGTTTGGTACAAACCCTCGTTGATTTATGGTTTTTTTTTTCTTTTAATATTTTTTGCTTAAAGTTGTTTAGGAGCCGTATACGAAGGAATTATTGTAGCATTTCTACACTACTAGGCAACACATTTAGATTGTTTAGGTGCCACTAATTTGTTTTCACATCATTGAGTACTGTTTCCCTGACCATATCCTTCGGTAGTTTAGTAGATACCGGTATCCTCTACAGGATGTAGACACCTCTAAGCAACTCCACTGACTGGACCTCCGGGATAGGACGAATGTTGACTAGATTAACATGTATGTTGTGTACATCCAGGCTTGAGGTTAGAGGCACAGATTCTTATTATATATCTAGGGTCTTTGTAGAGTTGATCAGAGTTACTGGTCGTAGTATAGACAGATCATTCAGCGTTATATTACATACCAAGGAGCTGCAATTAGTCGGTTGGTAAGTACATGTGTAATTGTATGTACTTGCTATTATATATTTTGACACCTATGTATCTATTCATTTAAGGTAGATTTTCTTAGGGATGTGCGATTAGTACCTGACTATCCTACAACGTTCGGTATTGTAGATGGAGTACTGTAGTTCATTGAGCAGTACAACGGCTTCAACCTCTACCTATATCATGAGGGCATATAACAGCCACCCTATGTGAACCACAATGGGGAGTAAGGACTACTTATAGACGAGGATATGCCGACTCTTCGTCAACTACCTAGGAGTAAAGCCCAAGTTCAAGGAGGTAGGGCTCGATCAAGACGTAGCTAAGGAGACCTTTGATGATGATGTGCCACCATACAAGTGTCATTCCATAGGCCTCAACCAAATCAGCATAGGATATGTTACATATCTCGAATTAGGAGTTGCCTCCACCACGGGAGTCGAATCTAACTCTATGGCCGGATCTAGCTCTTAAATGACTTTTGAGTTTCACCATCATTTAGATCTCATGACTCTACCAGTACCTTAAAAGCGGCGTTTTACCCACATGCAATCCTCCATAGGTAAGGGCGTTACTTAGTTGCAGCTGGCCCTCTAGATGACCTAATCCCTCCTAAGGATCTTGACGATCCATCACCTTAGCTTACGTAGTCATATGATGGCCGAAGACGTTCACTTCTGTCTCATACCGTTAGGATCTTCACACGATGTAAGTGATAGTAAATATTTTTTGTTATTTTTTTATACTGTTGTATTGACATTAAGACATGACAATTTTTGTATATATACTTCTTATTTGAATTGCAGTTTGCTTTCATCAAATGTCATAGTTTGTAGCATTCTTTTCTTGTCATGGCATTACAATTTTCAATTATTTTTTACTGTAATTGACTCATATGGTAAAGTCATGATCATTCCATGCACTGAGTTTTGATGTGCTTATCATCTTTTTTGAAGTGTCCCATCAATTGTTATTTTATTCAATCGACTTCTATAGTAAACTTATCATTTAATTGTAATGCACGAGTGATAGTACATATTTCAATTTGGATGTGGATTGGTGGGTGTGGGTGTTAAAGGCATATTGAATGCATGTCTTTAGTATGTGCTTTCGATACAAATGGATCTTTACATGTGCCTTCACTTTGTTGTAAAGTTGCACTAAAGGCATGCATACCCCTTTAGTATAGAAATTCTTAAAAAGTGAAGGCGCATATGAACAGAATATTTTTTATGAGGATGCATTTTCGTATTATTTTTTTTTTAAAAATTCGTATTTATATAAAACTCTTTAAATTGCTTAGACTCACGTAAACTACCAGGTTTTTGATCGATTTAAGCTTGCTAATCACAAACCAATTCTAGTTCGCTGAACCAAGGGATCGATTCCGTACTAGTCTAATGGATAGAAACTGGCATTGCTCAAATCTAGTTAGACACAATATATCCTTATTAAGAAAAGAAGAAGGGAAAACTACTTTGAGTTATGCCGCAAACAAGTTTATAATTAGTTTTTAAAATTGGGTTATCGCTTTATCGGAACCCACGGGCACAAAAACAATGAGAAGCCAAAAATGGAAGACTGACAATGTCATTTTCATATCTTAAGTAAACTAGTACAAGTGGATTCCGATAATTTGACATGGAAACAAGGCAAACACTTAAGAATGATTCACATCATCACAGGTCATGTAAAATAAAATATGTCCTAGTGGATTATAAAAGTTAAATAAATGTCATTTCTATGCACATCACATTCTTTTATGTTAATTAAACTTGGGTTTGTTGTGTTACTATTATTATAATGTTAGGCAGGTGAGCTCCACTCCATTGCTTTTGTGTTAATTTTGATTTGTGCTTTTTGGCGGCTGATGCGAATAATAGTATTTGTGTTGGACAACAATAAAATATTTAGCTATTTTTTTTTAATATAATTACATAGAAGGATTTTAGTGATTAGTGCCCGCCATGGGCCGTTGATCCATATTGGTTAATGAAAACATATGCGGGTTTACTTTATGTGATTGAGTTGAGTTTAGTTGTAAATAAAATAAAATAAAATAAAACTTGAAAGTCTTAAAACTTTAAAGATAAATGAAATCAAGTCCTTAAATTTTTAAGATATTATGCAATCAAATTCTAAGTAATTATGTAGAACTTACTCGATACATCTTGTTTCATCCCGAAACAATAACGTCCAATGCCATACGGATAAAATAATTTTTTATTGAAGAATCCAAAAGGAATATATAAACGATATAAAACATGAAAATGAAAAACCTTCGTCAAAAAAATTGAAAACTTTATGCTTTACACAGGGAGGACGGCTGCATAGTTAGGGGATTAGAGAGGGTAGGTGCAACCCTTTTATCTATTTTCTTTCGT
The DNA here is from genome assembly GCA_024138015.1 of Lumnitzera littorea. Lineage (NCBI taxonomy): Eukaryota > Viridiplantae > Streptophyta > Magnoliopsida > Myrtales > Combretaceae > Lumnitzera > Lumnitzera littorea. Next base: position 16,402,658 of record JAMXBB010000012.1, read on the forward strand.
AAACGTTCCATTATTTATCAACATCACGATTTATAGCCTTTACATAGAAAAATAGAATCCGATGTGGATCCCACTTTCCTACATGTTAAAAGACTAACGGTAAAGCCTAAATGTACCTATTTCTACATATTATAAATGCCACTTACTTTCTTCAAGAGGAAGTTAATATTAAGATTTTTCTATTTATATGCATTGTATGATGGATATGTAGATAATAGTCTGTTGTACCTAAATTGGTAGCTCACTTTTTCTACATAATTATGTGATAATGTATATACATGTGTTCACATAAGGAAATAAAACTAGATATGGATCCAACTTTCTTACATGTGAAATGACTAATGATAAAAGTACTTGTTTCTATAAACAATCATTACTATCTATTTTCTTCAAGAGGGAGTGCATAATGACGGCTGTGAAGATTGTGATAGTATCTTGTAACTAAATCGGTAACTCAACTCAATTTTTTTAAAGTAATTATGTGTGCATGCGTGTATACTTGTGCGGTTTTAGGGCATTAGTCTTAAGTGTGGATAGGTAGGGTTTGTCATGTTGACTACTTTAGAGTAGGTTACATAAAGCATCCATAAAGGTGGTTGGACACGTTATCTAAGAGGAAAGTTGTTAATTTCTCGAGTAATATTTTATCATGGGTTAAGTGACCCGTCCATAATGTTTGTTAGTTCTACTTACTCTATAGTCATAATTCAGCATAAGTGGTACTTTTTGAATACTTGAAAATGAATGAAGTATTTTTTTGAAAAAAAAAATTTTATTAATACTTACGCAGTACTCATCATTTATGTGATATGTCAATACCATTAAATCTTTTCTCACTTCACCATTTTCTTCATTAGTTGCTTTGTTTGTTTATTTATGGAGCTGTACAAGTAGGGAAGTTTACGTAGGCTAACTCTCTTAAGTTGTAAAAAAATATGGGCTGGGCCAAAAATTTTGAATCCGCTTATATACAGGTTTTCTTAGCTTGCCCTGTTTAATTCTTAGATCAAAGCAGGCCAAACTGGCTAACCGATACAAAAGAAAAAGAGAAGATGAAAAGGAAAAAAAGCCAGCCAATAGCTAACCCTAAATCCTAATTCCCATTTCCCATCGGCCTTTCTTGTACTCTCTATTCTTAACTCTAATTTGATGAAAAGTTATATATACCCCTTTTATTGAATCGATATTAGGGTTTTCTAATATGATTATGTGGTATATATATTGTTAATTAAGCTACTTTCAACTTATTTGTGCTTTATTATATGTATATTTTTTGTTTATATGAGTTTGTTCTGATTCAATTTGTGAGTTGACTATTTTATTTGTCAGAAACTTCTTGCTTAAAAGAGAAAGTTGCCCTCTTCTACGATTTAATTGGATCATCCCACCAACGTTGTGTTATTGCAGCAAATCACATGTATATATTGTGCAAAATTATTGGTGGATAAATTTACTAAATGACATGAAAAAGAAAGGCACTTATCAAGATGAGTTTTTACCTTTTGTCTAGTTGAAGGCCTGATATTTTTATAGGTAGGAACACATAGTAAGATCGGTAATGTTGTGATACATGGCCAGCATGTCTCATATGAATACCCAAGGTTCAAAAATATTTTTGGTCTTGTCAATTAAAGCATTGCCGCTGGTAGCTTACTATCCCAAACTAAGAACACTAAGATCTTAGAACATAAACAAAAGCCTTTGAATTCTTGGAAGGTCCTGGATTGGCAGCTAATGAAATGTATGAATTGTTTCCAATTGCTTATGAATTTATATGCCATTAGAAGAAACAAAAGGCCCTGACAAGATTAATGCATATACACTTAATAAAACATAAACCGGAAATTTAAGAAACAGAATAATACACTTAGTAATATTCGGAATGAAAGACTTTGACAAGAGTAAGGGCAAATTTTAATTTTTAATAGCTGAAAGAGGAAAAAAAACCACTTAATAAGACATAAAATGGATCTAAAAGGGAGAAAGAAAAAAGAGCAAATAGGTTAGTGTATTGTAGATTAGCAGGATAGCCTACTTAATCCACCAATCTATGGTGAGGCGAGTTAGGTTACAAATTTTAACTGGTATTTATAAGCGAGTTAATTTACTTAACCTATGAATCAATGTAAAGTAGAACATTTGGTCCATTTAGGAAGGTCTTCCTTGTGTTGTTCTCCTTGATAGCTAGATATCAACATTATTTTTTAGATGTTTTTATTTTGAATACACCTATAAAGATAATTTAACTATTTTTTTTCATTATATTCTTGATTAGTTTCCTGGAAAATCTTTTGTTGTCAAAAGTGTGACTAGAAAGGATCTTTTACATTAGGGATACATGTTTTTCTATTAAATCTTTTTAAAGTTTACGTTGGATCAGATCTTACTTATTGCGCTTGTAAACATCTTGCTGTTAATTCTATTAGTATTATGCTGACTGTAATTTTAAAATACCAACGTCTATGTTCACTCGTTGTTTCTTTCTTTATGTTAGGATGGTGAAAGTTATTTTTCATTTGATTAGTTAACAGAATGTGTTTTCTTTTGAACTACACGAGTATTCTAAATTAGGAATACACATGTGGGATATATAATACGGAGGAGGGGTACATGTTTGGTAAGATATAAGGTTCTATCTATATCTTATTTTGTGGCATTCTAAAATCATTTTATATAATGTACAGGTATAAGATACCTTGTAGAACTTATGGATTTTTTTAAAAAAATATATTTTCCTTATAAATATTAGTGTGGCTATCTTCTTAAAATATAAAACATACTTGATCACTTTCTTTCAAAAGCAATTTCTCAATTTAGCTAATTTTTCAAATGATACTAATGAATGGAGTCTACTAAAGTTGTTTTCAACCATTATTTTTTTCTTAAATGGTTCTTTGACCGTTATTATTATGGATGAATTTTGCGAAACATTGTACGGAACATTCTTTGTGTAAATATAACATTAATTTTGTAATAATCACATTGCAAATATATTCATGAGAATAAGCACACCATTCTTAAGAAATTATAAGACCCACAATCAGCTACTTAGGATTTGGTTCGTAAAATTTAGAGCGATTAAATAAATTGTCTGATTTAACCCAAATTTTACGATAAAGTTAGAGTTATTAGTAAAAGTGATCCCACAAGCTCGAATTTAAGAAAAATAAGTGATAAAATAAAAAAAACATAAAATATCCAAATTTATATTACTCGTTATTTATCGAAAATACGGAAAATGCATTCCGATAATCAATGAATCACTAGAGACAAATTACATGCACACTAAAAATCATAAAATAACTTAAATAATATTTAGGAAAATTTATTTATACCATATATGGATTTACATGTAAGTAGAAATACGCGTAATTTCTTAAAATACGTGAAATATGTTAAAATAAGGTTAATTAATTAAAGAAAATTCATAAATAATTAAGAAAAAATCAAGAAATTTTTTAAAAAAAAAGAGGAAATGACTAGAAGAGGGGCGTAGCATGGTAAGAAGGAAGAAAGAAAATCAACCGATTATATTAAAACAATAAAAAAAGGCAATTTGAAAGAGCATAAGGCCAATGTCACCTTAATTTAATACATCAAAATTGCTTTATGCCTCTATAAATAGTCAAAAAATTTTAGAAGCTCATTTTGAATGTCTGGAATTATAGAAAATTAGAGAGAGGTGAAATTGAGAGGAAATTAAGGTTTTTACAAAAGACTGTGCAGTTAAGGCTTTTAAGGAGAACCTAAACTCAACGAGTAGTTGGGAGTAGATGACCACCATCACCATACGGTGGTGGCAGTGCCTAGATGGGCCGACACAGCTATGGCTACCGATGGTGGCTAGAGTCACCAGTTTTGATGAATTCCGATTTCTACTTGATTTTTCTTAAATTGTTAAAAATATCAAAATTAGTTGAAAAATTATGAAACTTGTCATTTTAGAATATTTTTGGATTTAGTTTTTAGAAAAAAATATTATTTTGATAAAAATATATCCCATGATATATGGTCCTTAAGAAATCATATAAAACCGAGCATGTTTCGGTTTAGAAATAAATTATCTTAAGAGTATAGTTTTAAGCCCAAAATTTTTTTGTAGACTACTTAAGGGTTATAGAGTAGTGCTATGAAGCCCTTTTTCAAAAATTAATTTTTTAAATTTTTACATAATTTTTAGGCCTTAAAATAATACATAAAATGGGTAAATTAGGGTTAATTAAGTAATTAAATGAGTAATTATTAATTTGATGCACAATTATATGTTTTAGAATGTTGAAATTGGATGGAGTATGCTATTCGTAGCATTTGAAGGGTTAGATGTAATTATTAGGATATTATATAGTAAATATGTAATAGGTAAAAATGATAAATTTTAAGTTAATTTGGTAATTTAGGGTAATTAGGTTCAAAATCTAACTTGAGATGAATTTAGATATTTGGAATGTTATTTGATGTTGGGAGATGATATTTGAAGTTATGGGAATATTAGATATGTACATTATGTACACATTAGGTGGTAATGTGTAATATGTAAGTTTGAGAAATTAATAATTAGGAAAATATTGGTTAGAATTGATATTATGATGATAATAGGAATATATAATAAAAATGATAGGAAATTTAAATTAAGGTAATTATATGAAAAATATAAGATTTTCTCATAATGGGGGTGAATTCGGTAATTAAATTAGGATTTAGGTGTACCACACGAACTAGAACACTAGTTAAAGATTGAAAACGATATTTAGGATATCCGCAGATAATGCGATTAATTTCATATTATGGGTTGAAATGATTTCTTAGGGTATACGTATAAATCTCTAACAAAAAAACTAAGTTAAAAACCTAATTTAGAAATCAATATGAAAACTGAAACAAAACTTAACATGATTCAAGAAGAACTATAAAAGACTTAAAAACCTAGATAATTAGGTATATTAAACTTTAAATAAAAGATAACGATAAGTGTTATAGGATAAAACCAACTTATTATAGTTATATAAAAAATTGAAACCATGTTTGTATTATAGGGATGATCGACGATGACCCGAACAAGTCGAACCTCGAGTGAGCAAGCGAAGAATTCAAGTAAGTTGGGATTAATACGTTGCTGTATTTTGAAGGCTTGAGATTATACTTAGTTGTGCTTATTAAATAGTTGATTGTGTGCATGTGCTTAATTATAAGTGATTTTATGATTTTGTTTGTTGTTTAGGCTGTATTGTATAAACTGATTGGTCACCCTAAACTAAACCTAATCAAATATATGATTTGTAATCATAAACCGGATTTATATAGTAACCTATTAGGGGAACATTAGGATTCTTCGGCCAAATACCGACCCCTTCAAAAGGGATAGCGCGGGATGACGTAATTGGTCTCTTCTTTGTCCTTAGTTGAACTAAATGACAGGTAAGGTAGTCATGGTAAGGGTGAAGTCAATGGTTAGAAAGTAGTTGCGGGAGGCGCAGTGTCTCTATCGTACAAGCCTAGGTTTGGTCATGAGCTGTTGTTTTAACGGCAACTCCTCAACGTCGTACGATAGCATTTGCGTGTTCATGTATTGCATCTAACTAAATTAGTTGATAACTTTGTTTATGTTGGTGATATAATTTTAAGTCCTCCGTTTCGACTTATTGAACTACAGTTGCTCACATCCTTATAGACGTTGTTGCAGATGCTTGCAACTATCCTGAAGCTTATTAGATCTTAAGAAGTGAAGAAAAATATTTGAAGAACAGACATATATTTTTAAGGTCTAAGCTCTTATTTTACACTTTTTCATTTCTAAATAATGTATTAATTAGGAAATAGATTACAGTAAAACGTTGTAAACGTTAATTGTAATAACTGAATTCTAGTATATATATATATCTTTTTTTTTTACTTTTTTAGGTAAATAACTTATTTAAATTACGAATTATTTACTTTAAAGCGGGTTAGTCGTGGATGCTTTATGTAAATCAAGTTTAAGATAGTGGTTAAAAGGTCAACTTCTATTTTAAAATGATTTGTACGGCGAGACTGTTATGACTCTGCTGCTTTGAGGCGTGACAAAAATGAAAGAGGTAAACATCATATTCAACGCTAGATCTACAAAGTTCACAAAATGTAAATAGAAGATCCACAAAATCCTTACTTTGACAAACAAATTAGTCAACAAAATAGAATCAATATTCTAATCCTTTAGTATCAAAACATCAAACACATATATTTCATCAATGCAGGACAAGTAAGTAATAAAGAACATGCAAAATAAATAAGTAATGGACATAACTTGTGGTTTATGGCATTAGTAAAACCAAGTTTTGTTCTAGTAATAATACAAAATCTTTTGCCAAAAATAAAATAGACAAATTATTCTACTATGGAAAATAAGTAATGGACATAGCTTATGACTTATAGGTGGTATTAGAAGTAAAAATTAGGAATTCAAATTCCTTTTTTCGAATTTATTAGATGAAGGATTTGGGAAAGGAGGTAGGAGTGAAAAGAATACGGCAATGGAGCAAAGATAGAGACTAAATATGGAAAGAAAAGGACTAACAAGTATTTAGGATGAGTTTTGGTTTATTTTAATGAGATGGTGTAACTATAGCCTTCAAAACATAAAAAGAAGATCAAAAGATACCTTCAAAGGAAAAAGGAAAGATGGAATTAGCAGACAACATTTTTTCATGCAAAGTAAAAGCTAATTCTTGATGGCATGAAACAAACAAAATAGACATACCGACTATCATTCAAAATTGAAAAAAAAGTAATCATGATTTCATACCAAAACCTAATATAGGTGTTACTAATGCATTATCCTTGCACACATATTCCTCCTTTCATGAAAAAGTTCATGTTCTTACCGTCTTGGTATAGAACTTCACTATAAAACCTCGAGGGTCCCGGAGGGTTTCGGGACTATCACATTCGCGGATAACTGTTGAGAATCGGACAATAACAGGTGGCTGGATACCAGGTGCCCGAAAGAAATCAGCAAATGTAAGGTTAGAAATATCACGAGTGGCCTCAAAAAAAAAAAAAAAAAATCCTTTGGCAGTAGCTCCCTCCCCTGGCGCGCACCACTCTCTCCGGAATTCTCCGTCTATCAAAACTAGCAAGTTTCTCCAACAATCGATAATGCTCGAGGAGTATAGGGCCTGCAATGCAGTGAACAAAATTTTAGAGTTTTGAAACTAAATCAAAGAAGAAAATCGAAAACTAGCTAGAAAGCAATTCCTATAACAATCAATTTCCTGCACCGGATCAACTAAAATGCTATGTATCAGGCATTTCACAAGCGAGGGTTTTTGAGTTTATGGCATACTGATGGAAGTACCCCATGAAGAAGTATGTTTTCTGGCAAGTCCTGTTTCTCCAATAGTATAAAATATGAGGATGTACAAGTGAAAACAATTCAAGATATTACCATAGACAACTTTTTTAATCATTAAAAATGAAAAAAAAAAATACTAAACAGGAATCAGCATGAAGATTAGCAATAATGACAAGTATCCAGGTGGCTGGTACATCAAAGTTGCTATGAGATGAAGAAAAGAAAAAAAGACTGAAAGTCATAATTACCATAATTTCTTTCTTTTTTTTTTTTTAAGAAACAAAATACGAAAATCTTCTATCTAATGACCACATGGAGTTGCGTCTACCACTGCCTAGCGAAGTCAGTGATTTATGTAGATCAGCTTAGTAACTTTCTTACAATGATGGAACTATTAACCAAGGAAAAAAGGGGGACGTTATTATGAACTGAATTTTAGTCAAGTAACTACTAACTGGAGTGAACTAAAGACGGTATGAACTCAATTGAAATATATCATGGAACTTTCAAATTTTAACGAGGAACAAATACATAAAAGTTTTACTCAAAACAAGAACCGCAATAGTATAAAGGATTCAGGATTACCACCTCTTGTTCCAACAGTCAAAAGATGATTTCTCGTTCCAGATAGGGGCACCAAAGTCGATAATCAAGAATTGAGTTTTAGAAGCACTTAACGGATGGTTCTGTAGATATAATAACAATAGCAACAATTTAATTATTATGGTTAGTATCTTATATAGATCCATCTTACTGGTTAAGGAGAGATAGACAAAAGAAAGATCTCTCATAAGAAACGTGTGACTACCACAATCCATGTGTTTATTTATACTTGTACAATGAAACTAAATAAGATGATCAAAATTTTATAATTTTACATATTTTCTCATTTTATATATTTGTCTTCTGCCAAAGAAATGGTACAATGTCATAATCCCCCTCCCCCCCAAAAAAAAAAATTCACTTTTTTACTTATGGAGGTCATTAATGACTCAAATGTTAAATAAGTCATCACTAATAGATAATATAGAGAAAATTGTATGTTCACTATAAAAATTTTAAAAAATGTGATTTTTAATTTTATATTAATATTGCATTAATTAGATGTGATATACATGAACTGACATTAATGTCGACATATATTAATTTACATTAATATCGTATTTAATAAATGCATTATGAGTCATAACCCATGGTCAAAAGAACACTTGCACTCGTCATAACCATTGAACCATAATGTTGTATTTGTCTTACATAGTAAAATCATATTTATTAAATTGCAACTTACAAATGTAAAATATTTATAAATTATAATATCATATTTTCATGATGTGATTTAGTATTAATAATTAGGTAATTAATTTTATTTCATTTGTATTTATGTAATTTTTTTTAAGAAAAATGGTAGATATGTATTAGACCCGAATAAAACATAAGATATAGCTTATAATTATCTTTTAACATATAATAATAGAAAGCTACTTGTATGAATGCTTCATAAAAATTTATTCATAGATTATCCATCATTTGCCCACTATAGCAAAATATTTACCATCGTACTTTATAGATTCTACACATTAAACTATTTACAGCTATATAGTTATGATTCCCATTCATATAAAGTTTTTCCACACTTAAGGGATTATATATGTAAGCATTGAATAAAGAAACATCATCCTCTTCTACATAAGTGGCTTTATTTATTTATTTTGTTTAGTCCATCCCATAGGCAAGGGGTGGCTGGCGACTACCTTTAGTTGGTCAAAAGAGGTACCTCCCCCTTTAAGTGGTTGCTGGCTATCTCTACCCATGGGATGAAGGGAACTTTCTTTCAATTTTTCTACATTATTTTATATTTTTTAATTTTTATTAATTCATTAGAAAACTCATATACATTCATATATGTGTGTGGTTACATATACACTTATAATACATATATGTTTTTCTTCATAATTTTTTATTAATTTTCATGTAATTTTTATAATTTATCATATTATTTATTTATATTAATTACATGGACCAATATATTTGCGCAACTTGTCACTATGTAACGAAAGAGTTAATACTATTAACAAAAGTCGTTGTTTGCAAATTTTTACAAATGTTAAAAACTCAAATAAAAAAATAAAAATTGATTAACTCAAATAGAAAATGGGTGAAAGTTTAAATTATAAGTTTATACTTTTCCCCTATTATATTCATGAAATTTGTCCCAAATATGATATAATATTTTAACCTATGTCTAAAAGCTCAACTATTAAGTTGGCCCCGACGGAATTACTTCCAATGGTCCCTATAACTTATGATAGTTGACTCTAACCTTCAGACCCTCAGCAAAACCACTCGTCAATAGAATGAATGCGATTGTAGTCTTATCTCAATCAAATAAAATTACAAATATGACTTTAATGTTTTTAACTTAAAACTCACAGTTCTATATGACATGTATTATAATATAATATTATTATATGAAAAAATACAAATATTTCATACTATATGTAATATGTATATGTTACAATTAAATATAATATTTATATGATTATTGTATATGTCATGCAGGCATTATGATATATATATGTAAAACCCAAGTTAAAAAAATAAAAATAATAAATTAATTAATTTGAGCAAATTAAAGGAAATAAATAATTTTTATATCTAACCTTTGGTATAGTGTGTAATTAAGTGCTAGGGGAAAAACAATCATAAGAAAAGATTCAGATATTAATATAACATAAATTGAATATTAAGTGTCAGGTGCTAAGCGATCATGGGAAAAGATCCAAACATCAACATGACTTGTGATCACACATTAATGCTAGGGGCATTTTAGTTTGGGAAAAAGTTCACTTCCCATTAAATCATTTAAACATATTTTATAGTTACCATAACTTCTTCTCATAAAACTTACGATACTTTTCAAGAAACTTGCAGAGCTCATCTCAACTCCAAACCCCTAATCAAGATTCGTGTTCTTTGTCACACCCCAAATAAGAGGAGTCATAACAGTCTCACCATGTAAACTATCTTAAGATAGAAGCTGATTTTACCGTTGCTATCGTAGATATAGTTCATATAAGGCGTGTACAACTCAACCAGCTTAAAACATTCGTTCTAATACCTGTTAATAACCAAACTTATGGTAGAGCTTTACAAAATACCTATTCTATATAACCTGTTATCTCGTATCATAACAGTATTTATACAAACGTTTCACATTCAAAATTAAAGTTTACAATCAAAGTTTATTAAAAACCATAGGTTTTACAGTATATATATAATAAGTCAGGAAACTAGTGAACGTCTTAAGGAATTCCCAGTTAATTTCCTTAAAAACTCAAAAAAGTCAAAAGCCTGGGTTTAGTTGATTCCTTGTTCCTTAGTTTCATTAACAGCAGTACATTAACCTGGGAACGGTAATATCAGAATATCTTGCCTCACTCAGCACTTGCAAAAGAGTCTATGGGAATGTAAGCATGACTAGCTTAGTAAGTAGGACCAAATCAGAAGAGTACCATATAATCATAAGTAAGGTTATTAATTATGATGAAATGAAATATAATCAATCAAATGAAATATCGTACAATGTTATCCGGTCCACTGTAAGGTTAGAAAAATTATTTCCGCTCCAATCCAGATTGAGGAGTTTCATCGCGACTCAAGTTAAACTAAACCCGAAATTATGCAATAAAGAACATCTTCCTCCCATGACCGCCTTTAAACCACGACTACTACCCTTGCTGCAACCTCATCGCCTGTTACTTAGTTTGACTAAGGACGAGGAAAAGACCATTTCAGTTATCCTCATCGAAGAAAGTCAATATTTGGCTTAACACTCTTAATTATTCCCCTTAATGGGTGTTATACATGTCCAACTCTATTTTAGTCAAATAGACGTTAGTTTTAATTAAGGGTGGCCAAATAAGTTTATACAATACAGAAACAATGCGAACATTCAAAATAGCATACTAAGGAGTTCAACTCCTGTTACAATAGAGTATCATATATACACACAGCATGCATATAATCAACTAACTATAAACATAACCAAAAGTACTCTTGAGTCTTCGGATACTTTAATACAGTATCCTAACAAGCGATGAAACTACAATCCTAACTTACTTGTTTAGAAATTCGCTATGGTAGGCTTAAGCCCTCGACCGTCTTTTCATTGAAAGATCCTATTTACACAAAAGACCCAAATTCAATCTTCGTAATAATTACGAAAATATTAGGGTTTGATCTAAAATGGCTATATATATATATATTCAGTTATCACTTGGTTTTAAGTTTTCAACCTATTGCTTATATATTTGTATTTACAATTTTGCCATCGAATTATTCTAAATTACTCAATTATGATCATTTTTACACCAAAATATGACCCAACATTGTTGTTATTCACCAGAGATCAGTAAGTGTCCATTTCACCATTTAATTTAATAATATCCTATTTATTTCACAATTTTAGCCTATTTTCGAGCCATTTTTAGGCCCAAAAATACAATAAATATTAAAAATATTCAAATCAAAATTCAAGCTACATATCAATTATCCATATATCATACATATCCTACACCAAAATTTTCAGCTAGAAATAACATCATTTGATACATTTATTTTACAATTCCAATTTCGAATGAATGATAGATTTCTTAAGGAAGTATATTAAAAATTATGAATTTTTCAAAAATAAAAATATCACATGAAAACATGTTCAAAATAACCTAAGTACAAATTTTTTTATAATTTTCTAGGTTGTTTAGGTATTTTTTAAAAATTATTGAAAAACATAACAGAATTTTGACTTGATTGCTTTTAGATGCTATGGTGGCCGATAGCCATTGGGTGGTTGTTGGAAGGCTTGCGCGGTGGGTGGGCTGCTTAGTGACGGTTGGGTTCCATAGGAGATCAATGGGTGCCCTAGGAGCTAGCTTAGCTTGGTGTGTGCCCTATTTTTCTATTTTTTAATTTAATTTCCTATGATTTTTTCTAAATTTTTCTTTTTATAGTGTAGGTCCTAAAATGTCTAAACTTAGTCTAAATGATGTTAAGTAGTATTTATAGGGTGCAATTGGTGGTGGAAAATTTTTTCTCCATTTTATCCCTCATTGATTTAAGTATGAGGTGTCTCTTTTAGGTGGAATTGCTTTTGATTCATCCTTGTTTAATTCTCCCCAGCTTGCCACGACATTCCTATAGCAATTCCCAATCGAAATTGAGTCCTTTGGAAGAGATTTGCAATTATTTTAATATTTTAGGTGTATTTTATTAATGTTTAGTTATTTATTAATATACAAGTGTATATCCCATGTATATATTAAGCATAATATATAACTATACTCATATAATTAAGTTTCTAACATATCTTTTATTTTTAGGATATGTTCTCTTAATTAATTTCATGAATTCAACAATATATATAATTAAGTAATTTAGTGTTAATTTACAGGTATAATTATTATTTATACCGAATATATTTATAAAAATACGTGTATATTCATATAGTAAATTATACTATATTATTTCATTTTGTAGCTTAATTAATCTATTTCTAAGTTCTCGTCACAATCCAAGCTCAATTTTTAGGGGTTCCAAATATTTTATTGCTATATTAAATAATCCTACTTCTAAGGTTAAAATTAGGATTTTGAGTCATTATTTCCAAAATCTAACTTTGCTATGTCACTTCATCTAACTTTTCTATCTTGATTGTAAAGTTTGGATTTAATCGGATAACTTTTCCTAAAGGCCCTAAATCTAGGCTCAATTATTCTAAATACAATTTTAGGGGCTTACATCTTAAAAGAGAAATTCAACAACAATCAATCTTTTCTCCTTAATCAAGTAAGTTATTCTTCTATTTTCATTCTATCTTTTTCCAATTTATGTTTTTAGGGTTCCTTTAAGTTTTAGGAATGGAGGTGTAGTTACTATTAGTATGGTGGTGGTGATGCGGTTGTGATGTAATTACATCTTGATGGTGTTATGAAGTGATGATGGGATGTGTAATGTGTGCATACCTTATCTTGTATGGGTATATATATATCGTGGAATTTCTGTATGTGTATATGTGTGAAAGTTGTGGTTTCAACTAATATGTATGTACATGCGTGGATAGGAGTGACGATATGCTCTGTGCGTATATGTGTAGGACAACCTGCTAGGACTTGTATGAATGTCGGTATCACGTGTGTTTATGTTAGGAAGATATTGGAAGGATATATGGAATATGGTTTGGAAGCTTAGAGTATGGAGTTAAGGAGAAAGAAGCATCGAGTCATGAAATTCTAAGCTAGCTTTTATATCTTGGACAGATACAAGAGAACATGTGGTGTTAGATTAACTTGGGATAGGAACTCCAGGTATGGGATACAGTTTATTGAATATTTGTGTTAGGCTAATATATATGTAAACCGGGTTTAATTGAAAATCAGACTTAATTAATAGTGCTGTTTGTGCTTAGCATTGACCATCCACTAATCGGGTTCAATGGTGTTGGTGAGGCACTTGGCGATTTTTACGCGACGCCGTTCTCGGTAGAGTCTTGCATTGAAAGGACACAAGTAGATCTAGGTTAGTTTATAGCACTCGGGTGTTGGGGAGTACCTAACACCAGTACTTATGTAGTGTGTGTGTGTGTGTCATATATATATATATATATTGCTTGTTAGGGGTCATAAGTAACCTTAAGTCTTAGAAAGTTGAGATAGCGAGGGTTGTAGGCCTAAATAAAACATTAAATCTATTGCTTATTGCATTTAGTAATGGTATTTGTATGTGTGTTTTGATTGATACTTGTGTTATATACGTATGTGAATGGTATCCTGTATTAGACTTTGGCTCACCCTACATGAATCATTATTTTTCAGTTGCAGAGATAGGTTTTGAGGTTGATGATAGGGTTTTTACGAAGGATTATGGATTTGACTATCTATACTATGATAAGTAAGGGGATTATTACTACTTTGATGATAGAGCTAGAGCGCCATGGTTTAACTATAAGGGTGGATTTAAGATTGTAATTATTTTCTTTAGAATTGCTTATTGAGACTTATGTAGTTATTGAGTCGCTTGTGACTCCTATTACTAGGTTTAGTAGATTTAATTGTTGTTGGTATTATGAAACTCCAGTTTACAATCTAGAGTATTTTCGTGTTTTATGAAATTTGAGTGAACGCCATTTCACTCTTATTTAAATTCGAGGTTGTTATTTTATGAATTGACAAATTTCATGTTATTCTTTTATGGATTTTAGACAATGTGCAGGTTCTTAGACGCTTGACGTGTTAGTAGAAATTAGGGATACGTAGCAGAGTTGTAGTATCCTAGGTTTTGAGGCATTACAATATATTAATTAATATAGATATATATATATATATAGTTATTTATGTATTATACAATATACGCAACATGTGTGTATAACAACTAAATTATATTATATATAGTTGTATGTAATATTTATTTTATGATATATTATATATACTATGTATTATGTATCATACATATATCATATATATAATATGTACTATAATGCAATATCTAGTGTATATTATATATTATATTATGTTTTACAACGAATATACATTATATTAATATACATTACAATTTAATATAATGTATTGTGTGATATATATAAAGTGTGTAAAGATGATTTATTTTCTTTGTTATATATAATGCATACATCTATTTAACTTTTTATACAATATATTAATACACATTACAATTTAATATAATGTATTATGTGATATATTATATTCTCAAATATATACCTCACTACAACACTATTTCTTCTATTAGCAAAATTTTTTAAGGGTAAAAGAAAATAAACTACACTACTTAACAATTTTTAGTAAGATCTTAAATTTAAATTAATAGGATATAAAATTAATAGAAGTTGCTATTTACAGTTTCTTAAGTCTTTCCTTTTAATTTTCACTTCCCTCTACACCATCCATCTTCCCACTAATTCGTTTTTTCTTTTCCTTATTTTCATTTTCAATCTTTCCCTTTCCTTTACTCCTTCCATGTTTTCTACATACTATGCACCCTTGTTGTTAGTTGTCATCTCACTATAAACTATGCGACCTCCTAATATGTCTTTTACCTCCATTCCTATGCATGATGTATCAGTATGGAGTCACTAAGGTATGTATGTTTGTCTCTAAATATTGATATTCCCATCATTTTAAGGTCTTTTCTTTAGTCCTTTGTTGTAATTTATAGCAATTCTATTTGAGTTTGGTTATGGAATGATTTACTTCTCTTGCAATTTGACATCTTGCTATGTACAATTGCAGTTAGATGATCTCCCCACATCTGTAACAATCCAATAATTCCTTTGATCTTCCAATCTAAGCCAATCCACATCTGTAGTAACTAATACGACAGTGATGAGCTCATACTTGTTGTGGATAGGAAACAAATTCAACCCTTAGAGAAAGATATTGTAGTTAGGGTTGCATTTTGATTTATCCTCCTTTCTTTTAGAGATAGTACTATGAAATTTTAATTTTTGTTAGACTTGCTAAGTATATTTTACTAATTGTGTCATAATGATATGTTCTAATAGTTTCATTTAGATAATTTTATGGATCTTGATGAATGTATGTCTCTAAAGGATGTCTATCTTGTACACTTGAAATGTTTTATGTAAAACAATATTACTCTTTGGTATCTAGACCTTAGTATGGAAAATGTATACGGTCCTCCTTTAAGGTCTAAAAATCAATATTAATAGGAAGCTCTTTAACTGCTATAGAAAGTTGATTTGTGATGTAGTTGATGCTGGCTTTTTTTTTTCCCATATGAATGCAATAATGGTTTCCTCTATATTATTTCATTTGATTTTTTTCTTAATCTCAGTTACTAGATCTAACTGTAAGCTAAAGGATCTCATAGGTACAAAATGTAATTTCTTGTCTAAGCTTGTGCATATTTACATGCTTTTGAGATATTCTTTATAAACTTAAAGGTCATGTCTATTCTTTTAACTTAACTTGGATGCCAATCGTATTCTTCTTTTGGAAATTCGTTTTTTCGCTTGAGTTATTAGATGCCGATACTCGGATGTTGCAACTTATTTTCGGTAGCTATGAAAATCTAATTTTTTTATTTCTATATTTTCTTTTATTAAGCCTGAACCCCATAAGAAATCCCATCTGAAAGATTAAAGAGATTTGCAGTTATATTCTTTTTTATGCTAGAGTGAATAGTTTGTGGCTTCTATATGAAGTAATGAAGATTATTATGATATGGTTTGTCAAATATATACACCTTTCAAGATAAATCAGGTGTATAGTAATGGCAAATAGAAAATTTCACTAAATGCTACACCATTAAAGCTTTTGATTCCTTTGTGAATGTTATAAGTTCATGGCAACCTCTTAAGATATTATGACAACTAATCCTAAATGTAATTTAATTAAAATATAATTCCTATGTATCATTTAATGCAGGTTACTATTGTTGTTTCACAATTCCAGCAACTTGTTACTGCTTAAGGAACTAAATGCTATATCATTACTTAAAGGTTCGATTTCCCATACCCTTTCAACATCATTTGAGCTTCATTTAGCTTTATATCTAAAATTGAAACCATCATAGTGCTGACTTAGTGTTTTCTGAAGTTGCTTTCAATTTTGAGGGAATATCCATGAAATTAAGTTCTGAGGATTACCTATATATGGCAATAAAAACCATGATGAGTAAATTATTTCTTAAGCTATTGCTTGATTTTGATTTCTCTCTAAGTTTCGTACATTGAATAAAAGTTCATTATGGGACAAATGTAAATTGTTGTTATCTTTAGCATATAATATATATATATTGGTCATATCAAGAATTCTTTGAATGTTTCATTATTTGTTCATTTATTTTTAAGTTGGAAGTGCATATTGATACTTTTATTTATTTTTTAATGCAATATCATCATCCACATACATCTATCATATATAATATCTTCATTACTTATAGTCAATTTATTCATCTAAGGCAAAATCTGGTACAAGAGTAAATCGTTTAACTTTATAAGTAGGGCATAATGAAATATCTATTTATGCATTTAGGCATAATGTAGCAATTAATTGGGAAGTTTCTTCTTCTGTAGAGATGCAAGGCAAGATTGGACTCAAACCTTAATGTTATTTAGAGACGATACCCTATTTATTTGCACTTTCAGTTTTCAATGCAGAAACAACATCATTCAATTGATTGAATTTTTGATAGATCTTCTTCTAATAATTTTTTTTTTCTCTTCTTTTGCTGACTAATATCAAATGGATAAAAAAAATTGGTAAAAAATGCTCAAGGATTTGAAGAGAAATGATTATCGATCCAAAATAGCTTAGCGACAGATTTTCCTTTTTCTTTTTCATATTTGAATTTGATGTTGACCTTTATGGTTAATTATGTTTATTTTATTTTAGTTGAACATAAGTTAGGATCAACTATTTTACTTTTAATATTTTTATATTTAATTTAAATATTTCTTATTTATGCTCATTTTCAATTATTATTAGCATTATTTAATTCTACACTACAAACTCACTTTGTTGTGCTAAATGTAAGAAAAAGTTATTGCATAAGTTAATAAATTGACACATAAAGTTAATTTAGAACTAATGTTGATTTGAAAAGATCAATAAAAATTATTGCATTAATAAAAAAAAATTCTGCCTATAATATAAAATACCAATTTTTATGATCATGGAGCCACTGCATATTTTTCTAAAAATTAATGTGTTAAGTAAAAATAATATTTCATATAATTGTAATTAGTTGTTGCTTATTTTAAACAATGTTGCCTTTATTTGATAAAGTTGTTACTTTAATAACAAAATTTTATTGCATTTAAACTGAAATTTGGTTGCATTTATATACTAAATCAATGCTTCAAATGTAGTCGGGCAACACTCATATTATGTTGCATTAAGCAAAAAATTGGTTGCTTTTCATTTTAAGCAATGGGCACTTAGTGCAACAAAGGAAATTTCATTGCTTACAATTTTAAGCAACAAATTTAAAGTTAAATGTGACTAATATTATTATTGCTTTAGACTCTTTTTGGTGTAATATTATATTAGAAAAGGAGTTATGTACAATAATTGAAAGGCACTTCAACACTTTGTAATGCTTCCAAATAACAAACTCCTCTTATGATTTTCACCCCCTTCAACCCACTTTAACATTATAACAAAATTTATTTTCACATACTTGGTTGCACATTGAAAGAAGATGCTATCTTCTTTCCAAGAGATTCATTAGCCTATAATAATCAAATACAATGCATAATCAATACATTCACCCCATAGGTACTTCTTAAAGAATCCTCTTAGGTTCTCTTGTAAACAAGTAACATAGATAACAAAATCCTTACCTGAGACCAATAAGAGATCCAGATGTTGCGAATCTCGTTAGTTATGCAAGGTTCAGATAAAGCATTAACCCAGCGTTTGACAAACCGCTCTTGCCTGAGAAAATTACCAAAACCAACTTAATAGACTACCAATAGAGTGATATGCTAAAATATTCACATAAATGAAATAGCTACCTGTCTCGTGTCCATGAACGGTATCTTTCTCCAGGTTGCTTGAAGTTGTTCTCCTTCTCAATGATGCGCTACAAAAATCAACAAAGAAGCATCGACTCAAATCACACCTTAACATCCAAACAATAGGAATTTAATTCCTTAGATAGCACTAAAACAGACTAAAAGCATGTCCATGACTTCTATCACTACAAAAATTCAAGAATTTTTCTCTTATTAAATGACAATGATAACAAACTTCCCTATTTGGTTATAAATGATACTTGAGAGCGCATAAAGACAATGCTCCCCACAAAGTTGCAAAGGTATACACATACACGCACAAATATATATATACATATGTCTTATCTTTTAAAAGATAAAATGTCAATGCAAGTCATATCCCCTATTGTACAACTACCATTATGTCTAACAACCATTACAATCAAACACCTTCATGTCTAAAATTGCAGATAAGGTAACTGGATAGGAGGGTTTTCATACTAGATGGGTTGTATAGCCTTATTTTACAACATATTGGCTCATTTAGAAGTGAAATGGAATAAAAGAGAAATGGAATTTATGGATAATAAGATGTGAATGGATATTACATGTTTACTTATACTATTTACTTAGAATAATGCTACAGGAGTACATCTTGAATAAAAATTGGAATTACCAAATCATCCCTGACTAAATAAAAGAAACAAATTTAAAAAAAAAAAATAGAAACCCCCAAATCAATGACTTTGTTGTCTTCTCCACCCTGCAGTCACATCTATGGAGGAACGGAAGCCACCATCCAAGGAAAGCTTGATCGCCTGACTCAGCAAGTCGATGTTCATCTGCATGATTCGTTCCCCCATTACCAGGCCGAGACCCTAACCCACGGAGGATTCCGAACCAAAGCCCCAGCAAAAAGTTGGTTAACTTTTACATTGAAATCGAGTGAGGATAGTGAGTTGACTGCAGAGCTGGTCTTGCACTTGACTATAATGTGATAGCGAGTTCACCAGTAAGTGATAAATGAATTACCAAAATCATTGGAGGAAACAACGTCGTTATAGTACAAGCCATCGTTGAACTCCGACCATGGCTCCTCGAATCTCCGGTGAGTGATAACTGAATTCCACACTTTGTTAAGGATTTCCTTTACAGCAAGTTCACTTTAGATCTAGGCTTGCACTTGATCGTAAAGCGATAGCAAGTTCTCCGATGAGTGAGGACTGCGAGTTGGCTTCAGCAAGTCCTCTGGTTGCCTGACCCAGGAACATGACAGCAAGTTCTAGGCTTCAGATCAAGGGTAGTTGTGGAATAAGGAAAAGGAATAGGTTGGGAAATGGAGATTCACGCCCGCACCTGGGTAATGCACATTCTATAGAATTCGAATTTTGTGCTACGTAAAGACAGCGAAACAAGGGCATAGGGGGTCATTAGAGAAAAGGGGGGAATGGAATTGCCATTCCCCCCTTACTAAACAGGCCAATAATAAGTTCACAAATTCACTTCAATAAAGAATGAGAAATGGACATACCCTCTCACGTTTTCCACTCAACACACGAGAGGGAATCGGGAACCTCTTGGTAAGTTGAACATGATTATATCTTGAAGGGTAGTAGTTGACCTGTAAAACATTATTATCATTAGTGCAAGGACATGGAAAACAACATTCTAGAAAGATCATTCTACTTTCCAAACATAGAATAAGTGCAAGGACAAAACACGAGGCCTTCCCTTCGTTTGCCAGTTCAAACACCATTTGAATTGAGAATTGCGAGAGAGGGGATGAGCTTTCATTTGCATAAAAGGAAGAGAGATCCTAAAGAACTCAGAAACATCTCAAATGCAACTTAAAAGTAACAAAGCATGTAGAAGACATAAATGAGATACCTTAAAAAAAATCAAAAGAGAGAAGAATAAGAATTACCTCTCCATCCTGGTGCATGAAGTTCATGAAACCATCCTGGTGATTGTTTTGGTGAGCGGATTTGGATTCATTAGGTGGGAGGTGCAAATAGTTGGATCCAAGTCGATATCTCTGAGCATCAGCATATGCGAAAACCCTAGTTTGAAGCAACTTATCATCTGAATAGGAGATACCAGGGACTACAATTGCAGCGCAAAATGCAAGCTGTTCATTTTCAGCAAAGAAGTTATCGATGTTCATGTTCAACACCAAACGGCCAACCGGTTGGAGCGGCACTATGTCCTCAGACCAAGTCTTCGTAACGTCAAGTGGATCAAAGTCGAATTTGTCCTCATGATTAGGATTAATTGTCTGAATGTATAGTTTCCACTCAGGATAGTTGCCAGCAGCGATAGAATCATACAAATCCTGAGTTGCATGGCTATGATTAGTTCCTCCAACTCGAATAGCTTCATCTTCGAGCAGGTTCTTCACTCCACAAGATGGTTTCCAGTGGAACTTGACATAATGTACTTTTCCAGCCCGATTGATAAGGGAATATGTGTTAAAACCAAATCCTTCCATGTGTTTATAGTCTTGAGGAACACAGACATCATCAAAGAGGAAGGTGAACATGTGTAAGCTTTCTGGATGGTGAGAGAAGAAGTCGAGGATTCTCCAATTCTCCTGAATATGAGACTTAGGATTGGGCTTAAGTGCATGGACCATGTCTGGGAATTTCATTCCATCACGGATAAAGAAGACAGGAAAGTTATTTCCCACTAGGTCAAAATTTCCCTGCATCAAAAAGAAAAAGTGTCTTGAAAAAGAAGGCAACACACATTTATTTGAGTTTTAACATCTTTAAGAATGTTAGTGTGCCGAAAGAAGGGGGAAAAAAAATTACAAAGATTAGAATATTTTATCAAATATTTCTTGGAGAAAATAAGGGAAAAATGGAATTAACATCAAAGAGAAAACTACACAACAATGCAACTAAATGCATGCCTCCAACTAGGTCGCCTCATCTATCGCCAAACAACATTTTTTAAAGTAAAATAAAAGCTATTTCTTGATGGCATGAAACTAACAAAAAGACATATCGGCTATCATTCAAAATGGAAAAAAGTAATCACGAATTCACAACAAAAGCCTAATATATAGGAGTCGTTAATGCATTATCCATGCACACATAATCCTCCTTTGATGGAAATATCTAATAAAATTTCTTGTTTGTTATTTGCTAAGAAAATCAAGTTCTCACCACCCTATTGTAGAATTTCACTGCAAAACCTCAAGGGTCCCTGAGGGTTTCAGGACTACCACGTTCATGGATAACTGTTGAGAAACGGACAATAACGGGTGTTTGGATTCCAGGTGCACGAAGGAAATCGGCAAATGTAAGGTTAGAGATATCATGAGTGACCTCAAAAAATCCTTTGGCACTAGCTCCCCTGGCGTGCACCACTCGCTCTGGAATTCTCTCTCTATCAAAACTAGCAAGTTTCTCCATCAATTGATAATCCTCAAGGAGTATCGGACCTGCAATGAACAAAATTTTAGAGTTGTAAAACTAAATCCAAGAAGAAAATCCGAAACTAACTAGAAAGCGATTTTTATGACAATCAATTCCATGCGTCAGATCAACTAGAATGCTATGTACGAAGCACTTCAAGTGTGAGGGTTTCTAATTTTACAGCATATTGCTGGAAGTCCGAATCACTTAATGGAGATGATTCTGGTGTCTCCCCAACAAGAACTATGTTTTCTAGCAAGTCCTATTTCTCCAATAGCACAAAGTATGAGGTTGTACAAGTGAAATCAATTCAAGATATTACCACAGATAACTTTTTTCATCATTAAAATGAAATAAAAATACTAAAAAGGAATCGGCATGAAGATTAGCAACAAGGTCAAGTATCCTAGTACAAGTATATCCCTACGAGCTCAACTTCAGACTTTTGATGAGATAAAGAAAAGAAAGCGGACTAAAATTCATAAGTACAACCATTTTTTTTTTTTTAATGAAACAAAATATTGAAATCTTCTGCTTAATAATAATCACATGGAACTGCTTCTACCACTGCCTAGCAAAGTCAAGTTGATCGTCCTAGTAACTTTCTTACAATGATGGAACTATTAAACAAGGGAAAGAAAAGGGGGACGTTAATGCATATAGGTTCGAATCAAACTACAATGTCAAAATCTAGATCAAAATAGCTTCCAAATTGAAATTTTACCCAAATTATAATTGAGATAAATTATACAAGATAGGAACTACAAGAACATGAAGAATTCAGTATCACTACCTCTGGTTCCAACAGTTAAAGATGAGTTGTCATTCCAAATAGGGGCACCAGAGTCGGTAGTCAAGAATTGAGGTTTGGAAGCACTTGACGGATGGTACCGTAGATATAATAACGACAACTTAATTATTACGGTTAATATCTTATATAGATTCATCTTTCTGATTAAGGAAAGATAGAAGAAAAATCTTTCAGAAGAAGCGTATAACTACCACAATTCATGTATTTGTTCATACTTACACGATGAAACGAAATAAGGTAGTCGATATTGCTCTTTTCAGGAACGATAAAGTTAAATGAAAAAAATAGAATTGTTAAAAAAGGAAAAAAGAAAACAGAAAACAGAATTTTTTCTAATTTTACATGTTTTCGAATTTTCTGCATTCGTCTTTTGCTGAAAGGTACAATCAATATAATCTGTCAAAGAAATAAAAAATTTAACTTTTTCACTCAAATATTGAATAGGTCATCACTAATAAATAAAACATAAAATATAGTTTGTAATTCTCCTTTAACACGTAATTAATAGGAAACTACTTAATTATCCATCATTTTGCCTATTGTAGCAAAATATTAACCATTTTATATATAACTTCTGTACTATAAACAGTTTACAATTATATAGTTGTGATTCCCATATATATATAAATTTTTTGCACTTATGGAATTATAGATGGAAGTACTGTATAAAAAAACTTCACCCATTTCTACATAAGTTTATTTATTTATTTGTTTATTTTTGCTAACTAAATACAAGGAGAAGAATTGAAACAGTTTCGTTTTTGTAACTATAGGTAACAATATTATTGCATATAACCATGGGAGCCTTAGCCATGATAGGGATTGTGTGGTAAAGAAATTGAAGCATGGATGGATAAAACTTTTTTCTCTCTTTTCTTTTCTTTTCAACTATTGGGAGAGGAAGGAAGGAATTATATAATATTACAACTACCATGAGAGATTTTATTTCTTTCCTTTACAAGATGGTCGATACAATGCAAAACTGCAAGACCAATGTAGAATGGAAATATGGATGCACCCTAAACTTTATCTCTTATTTTTTATTGGGTGGACTATGTAACGTAAAAGCTCAAACATTGAACAGAAATATAGATGGAATGAGAACTTTTATCTCTTGTCTTCATTGGATGGACCACATAAAATGAAAAATCAAAACTAAGAACGAAAACTACGTGTATTGGAAACGTTATCTTGTTACTTACAAGATGCTAAAATTTGCTGTATTTTGATTTTATTTTCCTTTTATATCTTTTCCTATCGTTGTTTATTTTATCCGTTTCTTTTTCTTTTATTAGTCTGGTTGGGAAGTTCTTATTGGAGGCAACATAATTTTGATAAATTATACTTAAATATCTTAACGCTTCTAAGCATAAAAGTGGAAAGATGGAGAATGAAGTTCATGATTGATTATGGAGGAAAAATAATACTGTGATAAATCCAGTATAGTAAATAGCTAGAAACCTTTTGATCAATAGATTAAAAACCTATAATCAGCAACTCGAAAGAAATAATTTTGCTTCGTTAAATTTGGAGGAAATATAAATATGCTTAGAATATATTAGGACATGTTATCAGTTCTGCATTATGGTTATATTCATGCTATGAAAATTTTAAAATATGGTACCTAATTTACAAGGATCATATTTAACAAAGCAACCACATATCTTAACTGGCTAAAAAAATTTCTGCGTATCACAATTCCCATGCGCTTGCAACCACTCGTAGTAAATTCTTTTTCATTTTGGGATTGAATATCATTTTTCGCGCCAAAATAACAATGGTATCATCTTGGCTAAAAGGTGCAATAAAAAATAAATAAATTTGGAGGTCATGTCTTTTATATTAAATGCTAGTCTCTCGATTACATTCAAAATCCAATTCATCGTTGTACAGAACAAAAAGAAAAAAAACAAAACTATTAGCCTACTTATTTTAATAATATCCTCTATTAAAAATGTAATATATATAGCAAGTAGAATCGTTATGTGTCATATTTTTATAGAAAATGTTACTAAAATAGATAGATTAGTCTTGTTAAAAGTGGGTAGAGTAGTTTTTTATTTTTTATTGCTACATTAGGGGCTGAGATAATTAGACAAAGGTGAATATAGACCGAGTGTTGGGCTTAGGACTAAAGGCGCAACCTACAGAACTACTTGATTATGCCTATAGTTTATTGAAAGAGTCATTTAAACAGCAACAGAAGATTCTCGAAGAAGTCCATAAACTTTATACTCTCCTTTCAATGCTGTATACTGTAGATAAGTTAAAATCCCCAACTTTTCTCTCTCCTTATCTCGGATTTCAAGTGTTTGACTTAGATTTCTCTAGAACCTGATACTTACTATGGTGATTTCACAGGATATGTTAAGGGTGGGTAAAAAACCACACAAACTAAATTAATCCGTAAATCGAATCACATCAAGCTAAAAATATGGTTATTCTTGTTAGGATCTCCCTAACTTAGTTTTGACGATAATAAAAAGGATTATAAGATCATGGTTTGAAAAATTCTATTTTGCAAGCAAAAGGGAAAATTAGAATTTACAAGAATGTAGAAGTTATGGTAGAACTTTTAAGTGTCAAATAAAAGCATACATGTTATGTATGAAATACTGGTAGAAGCTCAAGTAAAAGGTTGATTGTACGGTAAAATGAGAACAAGAGTATTGTAAAACCTTATGTAGAAGTTTCAAGGAGTTCTGATGGATGACAAGTAGAAGTTTAAGTAGAAAATCTAAAATAAAGTCTAATTAGGAAACTTAGGAGAAGTAGAAGTTTTGGATTGGAATGTGTTGATGTTACTTGTAAAAACTTCAGTAGAAGAATAGAAATGACATATATTTGAGAAAAAGCACGATAGAAACTTGAGTAAAATTGTAGAAACCTTTGACTAAAAATACATGAAGTGCCGATAGAAGCATATATAGAAGGTTTAGATAGAGCAATTTGAATGAACTACTGAAGATGTAGAAATACAAGTAAAAGCTGCAAAATAAGATAAGAGAAATCAAAAGGTCCAATATAATTAATCCGTTCCACTTAAGTAGGAAAAATATCTTTGGGGATGAATACAAAATCACAACCGTAGCAATATAGATTAAGATTCAAAATAGACGTTTACAAGATCTATATTAAATTTATGATAAGGATGCAAGGATTCAATGCATATCCACTGATCACAATGTTTACCAAATTATCAGCTAAATATCATCTTTTGAACATCGAAGATAAAGATATAAATACTTAAGGCATTCAAACCAAAAGTACTGAATAAGGAAGAAAGAAAACAACATATTGATTACATGATCTAACTCCTAGAACTAAATTTTGAAGAATTACATTTTTCTCTTCAATTTGTTTAATTTCTTAAGCTTGTATTGAGTTTGTAACTTTGAAAAAGATTGTGTAGTACTATAGTTTGTGTTTAGTCTATGTATAGTTTATGTAGAGACTAATGAGATAGGGAAATTGAGTGTAAAGGTTGAGAAGACCCGATATTATATTCTCTTTTAAAGTTTGACTAAATTGATATGGTGGAATGATCAATGAAGACAATTGGATTATCTCAGCGGAATTGAAAGAGAGGACCGACACATAAAGTGGAAACCCTATAAAATCTTACACCTAATTTTCTTTCTCTTCTCTCTTATTACTACTTTATTTTTGTTTTACTTTGATTGTCAAATAATTCTGATATTGACAATTCTTGAGTGGATTTTAAGTATAAAAAAGCTTTAAGTTTTTCAATTTTCACAAATTTTAATTTTATAACAATCAATTCATTCCCTCTTGATTGTTGAATTGATTGTTAAACATGACTAACACTTTTTACAATTTCATTTAAAAAATTTTTAATCCTAAACAAACAAAAAATTTATAGTTAATTTGGAAGGATAAATGAATCTAATCCATAAAATCGAATTAAATTGTTTTACCAAAAATATTGTAATATTTCGTTGACAACTAAAAAATTTTCTTTTGTTACAATATGACACTTTAAAAAATTTTAAATTTGCATTTGTTGAAATATATTTATATATATATATCTATATAGAACTTTTAGATATTTTAATATAGAAATTATATATATAGTTTGACATATTATTTATTCTTTATAAACAAAATTAGTTACTAATAAAACTTTAAAATTAAATTTAACTTCATTAGCACCAACCTCGTTTATGATGTTAATGCCTATTATTATAATAATTGTGGCATCATAACCCGTTGAAATGCTATAAAATGATGAAAAGGAATGCGAAACCACTTTAGGAAATCATTCATCCATATGGGCATTTTTGGGATCTCAAAGGAGTAATAAAGAGGACGACTTCTTATAGC
The DNA here is from genome assembly GCA_024138015.1 of Lumnitzera littorea. Taxonomy (NCBI): domain Eukaryota; kingdom Viridiplantae; phylum Streptophyta; class Magnoliopsida; order Myrtales; family Combretaceae; genus Lumnitzera; species Lumnitzera littorea. The sequence goes on from JAMXBB010000012.1 coordinate 16,430,086, forward strand.
TTCAGTTGGCAGGTCAAGGAGGGAAGGAATAAAGCTAAGCCATAGGGCTTTCCCTGCCAAAGGATGAAAGGTTTTCTATAAATGCAAAAATGCAAATTTTTCTCAAGAGACACAGCCAATTGTAATTCTCGAAGTTCAAAACCTTACCGTAAACAATCGAGCATCAATAAATAATGAAATTCCTACAGTGAATTTTGTTTTTGTTCCCATTCTTGTTTTCCAATTATTTTTTTAAAACTTTTAAAATTACATGACCTCTATTTCTTTTTTTTTTTTCAAAAGTCAGAATTTATACCCTAAAATGATTGTGCAATCCATTGTTTTGAGTGTTTGCCATTCGTGCATATCTTTCTTAATTAACTAATGTTAGGAAACAAAAAACTAAGAGATTAAAGGAAAAAAAAAGATTAGAAAATTTGCTGGAAAATAATAAAAAGGCAGGAAAAAGAAAACAACTTGATCCGAATAGGATGAAACTCTCTCTCTCTCTCTCTCTCTCTCTTTTTTAATTTCTTTAATGTAATGGAAAAATTGAAGAGGAAGTGTGTGTTACACTGTTTCATGCCCATATTAAACTATTTTGATCTTCCTGATGTAGGTGCTCCTTTATCCTTGATATTTTCCATTATTTATGACAACCCCTCCCTGATCTATCCAACTTAAAGGATTTTATTTCTTTAGTCATGGCTGATGCAGTCTTCTTGAAGTTTTAATGGAAATTCGTTCTAGGTATCGTGGAAATTTTCACGTATAGTAAGCATATATATATCATTTCAGCATATGGAAAGTTAGTGAAATCTGTCCTCCATCTATATACAAGTTTCTTTTATCTTTTTTACTATATTAAAGAAAGAGATTCATCCATTTACCAAGAAAACAGGATGATTCATGCAAGGCATTGTAATATACTCATTTCAGGAACTACATGTTATAAGCATTTATGAAATACCCTATAAAATAAAATTTTAACGAAGGTATTCAATAATTTCATTCGTTGATAAATCTATCGCGAACAAGGTTATATTTTATATTTGATTGTACATGACGATGGTTCGATGTATGCTCCCATACAATAATACTAAGAACCCTGTGAAAACTATAACTCTCCTTTATTGCCATAAGTTACATCTAAGTAAGAGAGTCCTACTCTTTCTTTCTTCAATCTTTGTATCTTTATTGTCTAAGGTTAATTCTAATTCAACAATTCCTCATGTCTGAAAAAATGTTGAAAAGAACAAGTGGTTGCAACAAAAGCCTTGAACACTTGAAGAGATTCAAGTATATTTTTTTCTTAACAAAGTGTGATATGGAGCATTGAGGGATTTGACGATATTGGATCATTCATAGAAATTCATGTTTATTAAAGTATCTAATTTATTAAAATATTAAAAGTTGTGGTAACTAGATAATTAGAAATCAAAGTATGTAGGTTCCGGTTATTAAGGAATTTATAAACGAAAATTTGAAATTGTTATAAATTGATACTTGATAAGGATTGTGCTAATCAAAAGGTGTGTTTTGATTTATGACAATGTGACTGTGCCATAATTAATTTAGTTCTATGGTGGAGATGGAAAATTTGTTAAACTATGGTTTGTGAATAGGGAAGAAGGAATGATTTTGGGATCTATTGGTATACGGAATTTGAGGTTTTGTAATGTTGTTGTTGATTATATTTTTAATTCATATTGTATTTTGCCAATTGTGTGGCAAATTAAGGGAAAATTGTTAAGTATTGTTAAAAAGATTGTTAAGGAGGTATAAGATTTGTAGGCGATTCTTAAAAAGAATTATTGAATTAAGAAACTTTGATCTTTTACGGATTTTTAGACTTTGTTGTTAATACGTAATTGTAGTAAATTATTTCGTATTGGATTACAGGGATAGGTAACTAATGTTACAAGCAATATGAAATTTTTAAGCAATTCATAAAATGATGGAATTTAAAACTGTCGATTTGAGAAATATTTGAAATCGTTGTGATCACTTTTGAAACCAAGTTCTAGAAGTTAGTGTTGAGAAACAACAAATGAGCAATTGAGCATGGTTGATTTGTGATGAGGGGGCTTTCAATACGAGTTAGCATTCAGGAAAAAGAAGGAATTTGATTCGGTGTTCTAGACGGTGTTTTGGGACAAAGCATTTTCGAAATTTTTGAAGGATTATCAAAAGCTAATTAATACCAAGCACTTAGACTACATAATTAATAATTTCTTTCTGGATTAATAGTTGCCCTAATCAATTTAACTAACAAAACTTAACGACTGTAATCAACTTAAATGATAAAAAAGCTAACGGACCTAATTAAGTTAATCAAACATTTTCGCAGCTCTTAGTCAACGTATTTACTGAAAGATAATGCGTAAAATTTAATTTAATAATTAGTTGGCAACGGATTAATATTTGTAGCTATCAACGTATCTAGGTAATGATCTTAACTATTATTAAATACTAGATTTGTAATATGGAATTACATATCTCGATTTAGGTTCGAGTGTAACAGTAGAAGTGGGTTTTGACAGGTAAGAATCAGGTACGTAGTCATTATTTCTTAGGTATACTTGTTAGGATCGCAAATAAATTAACGTAATGTGGTTAGAAAGGTAAAAAAAAAAAAAATTTGGGTAGATGCCGGTGATTTGAGACCTCCACCCGGTAATCTAAAAGATATAGGTGGATGAAGCTCTTTGAGTTGAAGGAACTAATCATAGCCTTGCTACTCAGGATCTATATGAATATATTGTTGCTCGCGATTATCCTGAGTGGAAAATCTACATTCAAATAATTGATCCTAATCGTGAGGATTGATTTAAGTTTGATCTACTTGATGTTACCAAGACCTGGCTCGAGGATGTCAAGCCACTCCAACTAGTTGGTCATTTGGTGTTAAATAAGGCCATCGATAAATTCTTTGCAGAAAACTATTTAAAAGATATTATAAAGTTATCGAAACTTCAAAGTTAAACATGCTTTGAAATGAGTAATATCAGGATGAGTAATCTTCAAAGATGCAACTTGCTTATCGAGAAGGACAAAGATGTGGAAAAATATTTTAGTATAAGGATGTATACAATAACTATTCCTTCAATTAACGTATGTTAAAATGCTTGTACTTGCTTTTTCTTTTTTATTTTATTGTTGTCTTGTTATTTTAGGCTAATACCTTCTGTTAGGCACTGTTGCGAGCTTAGAAGGAAGGAAGGCAAAAGATAGTGAAACTTAAGTCCATGGTTGACTAGGTTCATGCCAGTAACAAGGTGATATATTCTAAAAATGTTAAACATTTGTAGAGAGCCTAAGAGGCTAAAATGAGGTTAAAAGCATTGGAGGGGATGCTAAAGAAGATAGAGGAAGAGGCTTAAGAGAAGGTGCCAAGGCCTAAGTCAGTAAGGGTGGAGGCTTTGAGGAGAGCTCAAGCTACTAAAGTGAGACTAGAATCAACAATAGTGAAGTGCTTGGATCTAGAAAAGAAGCTAAAGGTTGTTGAGCGCTCCAAAGCAAGACACATAATTGCCAACTAGAACAATCTAATGTTAAGTAGAGAGTGTAGCCACTTAATGATAAATAGAGGTATAAATCTTCTCCAATAACCGGCTTTAACAACACTGCTTAGTTGTGAGGAATTACTTAAGGTCATTGAAAGGTTCTTGAGATTGGTCAATTCACTCAAATTTTGCACATCTATCTACAAACTTTGACATGAATCAATTTAAAGTTTTGAAATGTCCTTCATAGTCCTTGGTGGTTGTATATCCAATACAGCTTGTAGCTTTTTTAGATTGGACTCTATGTTGTGTTAAGTGACCATGTTTCCTAATAACTTTCCAAATGACATTGAAAATGGATATTTCTAATAATTAAGCTTCATGCTAGTTCTCCATAGTATGTCAAAAGTTTCTTAGAGGTTTTTAAGGTTATTGTTGGGTTATTTGCTTTTGACAATCACGTAGTTAACATATACTTCTATGTTGTAATCGAGCTATAGTTTGAACATTTCTATTACTAAGAGTCAACAAGTTTCCTTAACATTCTTAAGACCAAAAAGCATGATTTTATAACAATATGTGTCAAAGTTGGTGATGAAAGGTAATGTACTTGATCGGGTGCATGTATCCTAATTTGATTATATCATGAAAAAGTATTCATAAAACTTAGTAGTATGTAGTTCGAGGTTAAATCGACAAGCTAGGCAATCATAAGAAAAGGGAAACAATCCTTTAAGCAAGCTTTATTAGGATGTGCATAATTGATGCACATTTGCCACTTCCCATTTGTCTTCTTCAAGTAGCTAGTCAAGTCAGATAAGATTTTCCTGATAAATCTTGCTTTGAGTAGCTTTTGTATGGCTTCTTCTACTGTCGACTAATGATCTAAAGTGCAATTTTTTTTCTTTTGTCAACTACCTTAGCATGCTCATGTATGTTGAGATGATGTGTTATTATGTGAGTGGGAATACCAACCATGTCCAATGGCAACCATGTGAAAATGACCTTTCTTCATTGGAGGAAGTCAATGAGCTATTGTTTTAGTTTGGCATGTAAGGATGCGCCTATTTGCATTGTCTACTTAAGGTTGTCACTAAGCTAAATTTCTTCAATTTCCTCTATTGGTTCACTCCTAGTGCCCAGCTGGTTCTCCAATCTACATTCCACTAAGAGGACCTCTCCTTAGGAAAAGGCTTTAACATATAAGGTTCGAACAAAATCTCAAGCCCCTTTACATATACCCAACCTAGTTGTTATAGACCTTAAGTTATGCCATTGAAGGAGTCAACTTAAATGTATCTTGATTAGGCTGTCTAAAGGTAATATTATATAAGGACTAGCAATCAACTACTATAATCCACAAGTTGTTTGGGATATCGTCAACATTGTTGAGCTCTATGGGGAGAGTGACAATCCTTTTGACTTAGACAGGCTAATTATTAAAACCATAGAGATCATGTTCATAAGGCTTCAATTTGGTTATCAATTTTTCTCTCACTACTTACAAGCTTGCTTAAATATAGTATCTGTTGAATTTTTAGTATCAATTAGGACTTTATAGATTTTAAATTTTGCTATCCTAGCCCTGATCACCAAGGCATCTTCACACGAGGTTTATACACCAACCAAGTCATCCTTCGGGAAGGTGATAAATGTATTAATTCTTGGATTTTTGGCTACAATATTCAGGATGGGCTTTAGAGTTCAAACGTTCATTTAAACCTAGGCTCTTACTATAGCGGTTACCGTATCATTGGAAACCCTATTAGTGTTGAAGGATTTGCATTGTTTTTCAATTGCAAATACTTTTTTCTTCAAGTAATGGTTTTCTATCACTAGATTATGACTTTTTTACTCCAATCCGATGACCCTACCTTCATAACACTGGTTAGGTGAGGGTAGTTGTTGCAGCAATACAACTACAATCGTGGTATTTACAACATTAGTTAATTATTAGTCAAGAAAGAATGTGGCTAGGGAGGTTGGAGGCAAACTATACAATTGAACAAACATAAGTTAAGAGAGCTATCAGAGTTTGTTCCATATAGCTACTTTGGTACTTAAGTCTACAAAGGTTTAGGAGAAGATAGGGACCAAGAGTAATGTAAGCAAGAGTGAGATTTTCAAATCCCTTTACTCGTAGAATTAACCCGTATTTATAGGAGTGACCAATGAGATATATTAGGAAGTTGTATTGTATCTTTAAGATTCACCTTTTATTTCTTTAAGATGCATCCTAGATACGCTGAAGAAGATCTCGATATTATTGTTTGCCAGTTGTGGACATCTAATCGAGTCAAATTGTGATGCACTATCCTTTCTTAGTCTGATGGATAGAGCTTAAACCCTATGGACTTATCAGTCCAAAGTCGAAGGGCTAAAAGGTGATAAGAAATTGACATAAGTGTTTTAATCAAGTTGGTTGAGTTGTTTGAAGTTTAGCCTAAGTCTTGAGAAGGTCATCAATGGCACTAACCGCTTGACCTTGGTCATTAGGTGATCAAATGAGCTTTAGAGTGCTTAGATTGGGCCTTGGCTTAATTGACTAAGGGCTTTTGGGCTGGGCCTGTTAGCTTAGGTTTGAATGTGTACATCCAAAATAACTTAGCAATAGAACTTAATCGAATAGCGAAAAATTGCTAATTTGAATGTAAGAGTTCTCATTCTATCTTTCTATTTTGATCAATTAATTGTACTTTATTGCCCTCAAATCCAAATCATCATAATCTTAATACAAAGTCATTTACCAAATAGGTGAACAATAATTGCATTTGTTTACCATATAACATGTTTGAGAGATAAAGAGTCCATATAAACGCAATCAAAGATATATATACACATCCAAAAAAGATTTGAGTGGGAAAAGAGAATTCAAATCGAAAACCAACTTTCTAAAGCAGTTCTTGAACTATTTGAATTGATCTGCTCTAAAAGGATATTATGAGCCAAATCATTAAATGTAGATCATACTAATTTTGACAGGAAACTCATATCCATCTCTAAAATGAAAGTGCTACCGTAGGCATCTCCTTTCCTCCACTATCATATCTTTAAGGATCGCACTACACCTGGGTTAGGCCCAATGACAAAAGTCAAGCCGTATAAACACTTTTGTTTTTCCAGGTTGCCATATGCATCCGAACCATAAAATTGTAATTCAACTTGGAGCAACACACCAAACCGAGAAAGAGAAGCACTAAAACAGGCCACTCGGTTCTCCTTCACTTCTATCGGAGAACATTCTTATTGTATGCTCGCTTATTGTCCGTCTTGTGTAACTGCCACTGTGAATGGCTTGTGATGTTAGATATATATGTGTATATAAAGGTAGATGAGTCTTTAAAAGGACAAAACCCAACTGTAATTTTATACCCAGGAGATAATCCCAAACCCTAACTCTATGGTTGGATTCAATCCTATGCTCACGGTGGAACATCTTTAACTCTCAGTACTTCATATAGAATGGAATATAATTTCTTCTTTACATAATCATTCGTAAGTTTGACTGAATGGTTATTCTACGAATATCTTACTGCTCCAAACTAAGAACTTGCAAAAAAAAAAAAAAAAAAAAAAATGCATTCTCCTGCTTTTCCAGCACGTTGTCATACCTACTTATTATGAAGCACTAACCCAATAGTCAAAATCGTGAATTAGCCTAAAAATACATTCATATTTCTAAAATATACTCCTATTTTTTAATTAAGGTTATTTTCGGTCCAACTAAACAAAATTAATATTCATGATCAAAAATCGATACAGGAACACGTCCTCCAATAGAAGTAACCACGAATTTCAATTGATACACGAGAAGCCAGCAGATACAACTGGTGATTATTATATTGGAAAAAACAAGCTACAAAGTTCCGTATGATATTACAATATAGCACAGCAATTTAAAGGCACTTCAACACTTTCTTATGCTTCCAAAGAACAGACTCCCATGCTTTGCACTTCCTCCAACCCACTTTAACGCCTGAACTCTAATTACCATCACATACTTGGATGCACATTGAGACGAGTTGCTATCTTCTGTCCAAGAGATTTATCAGCCTGCATTGATGAGATATAACCCATGATAAGTACATTAACCCCAAAGATACTTCATAAAGAATCCTCCTGGGTTCCTGGTACACAAGTAACATAGATAACAAAATACTTACCTGAGACCAATATGAGATCCAGATGCTACGGATCTCATGAGTCACTCGAGGGTCAGATAAAGCGTCAACCCAACGTTTGACAAATCGCTCTTGCCTGAGAAAAGAAAAATCAAATCAATAGATTGTCAATTGACTGACATGACAGAATTCACACAGAGAATAGGTACCTGTCCGATGCCCATGAACGGTATCTCTCTCCAGGTTGCTTGAAGTTGTTCTCCTTCTCAATAATGCACTACAACAATCAAAAGAGAAGCATCAATCTAAATCCATTATGCCTGTGTTTACATCCAAACAACAGGAAGTTAATTCCTCAGCACCCAGACAAAAAGCATGTCCATGTCTTCTATAACCACAAAAAATTCAACAGTTAAACAGCTAGAAACAAATCAAACTACAAACCTTTTCTCTCAACTTATCCAGTTGTTCTATGGTTCAAGAACTTTTCTCTTACTAATTAACAATGAAAACAAACTTCCCCATTTGTTTACAAATGATACCTGGAAATGCATAATGACAACACTCCCAACAAAATTACAAAGACATATATTAATGTTCATCTTCTAAAAGAAAAAATGTGAATGCAAGAGATATCCCCTATTTACTACTACCATAATGTCAAAACCACTTACAAACAAACACCATTATGTCCAAAACGACAGTCAAGACAACTGGAACAGAGGCTTTTCATACCACATGGGCCATGATGCTTTATTTTGCAACATGTAATAAGTTCACGAATTCACTTAAATAGAGAATGAGAGATTGGCATACCTTGTCACGCTTTCCACTCAACACATGAGGGGGAATTGGGAACCTCTCAGCATGGCGAACAGGATCATATCTTGAAGGGAAGTAGTTGACCTGTAAAACATCATAATTTGTCAGTACACGGATATGGGAAGCAACATTCTAGAAAGATCACTTCATTCAATATTCCCAAGATACTAGTGCAAGGACAAATTATGTGACCCTCCCCCTCTTTGTTAGCTGAAACAACATTTGAACTAAGAATTCCAAGAGAGGGAGGAACTTTCATTTGCAAAACAAGAAGTTGAACTTGAAACATCTCAAATGCAACTCAAACGTAATGAGGAACGTGGAAGACATAAACAAGCTACTAAAATAAAAACAAAAAGAATACCTCTTCATCCCTATGCATGAAGTTCATGAAACCCTCATGGTGATTGTTGTGATGAGCACATTTGGGTGCATTAGGTGGGAGTTGAAGATAATTTGGTCCAAGACGGTGTCTCTGAGTATCAGCATATGAGAAAATTCTGGTCTGAAGCAGCTTATCATCTGAATAGTAGATACCAGGAACCACAATTGCTGGGCAGAATGCAAGCTGTTCATTTTCTGTAAAGAAGTTATCTATGTTCTTGTTCAACACCAAACGGCCAACTGGCTGAAGCGGCAAGATGTCCTCAGGCCAGGTCTTCGTAACATCAAGTGGATCAAAGTCGAATTTGTCCTCATGATCAGGATCAATTATCTGAATGTAGAGTTTCCACTCAGGATAGTTGCCTGCAGCAATAGAATCATACAGATCCTGAGTTGCATGGCTGTGATTGGTTCCTCCAACCCGAATAGCTTCATCTTCCAGCAGGCACTTGACTTCACAAGTTGGTTTCCAGTGGAACTTAACATAATGAGTTTTTCCAACCTTGTTGATTAGGGTATATGTGTTAACACCAGATCCTTCCATATGCCTGTAGTCTTGAGGAATACCAACATCATCGAAGAGGAAGGTGAACATGTGCAAACTTTCTGGATGGTGGGAGAAGAAGTCAAGGATCCTCCAATTCTCCTGAATATGAGATTTAGGATTGGGCTTAAGGGCATGGACCATGTCTGGGAATTTCATTCCATCACGGACAAAGAAGACGGGGAAGTTATTTCCCACTAGATCAAAATTTCCCTGTATCAAAAAGAAGGTTTCTTAAAAAATAAGGCAACACAACACAACCTCCACTTAAGCTAACATTTATATGAATTTCAACATCTACAAGAATGTTAAAACATTAGGAGGGGGAAAAAGGCTTCTCACTAAAATCAGAAGATTTCTTCAAACATTTCTTGGAGAAAAAGGGAAAAAAGAATTAACATCAAAAGAAAACTACAGAACAGTGCAGCTACATGCCTCCAACTAGGTCGTCCCATCTGATAAATAATGCCATTCAACATTTTTTCATGAAAAATAAAAGCTATTTCCTGATGGCATGAAACAAACAAAAAGACATAGCAGCTGTGTCACTCAAAATGAAAACTAACCATGATTTCACAACAAAGCCTGATATAGGTGCTGTTAATGCATCATCCATGCACATAAATTCCTCTTTCATGAAAATATCTGATAAAAATTCTTGTTTGAAACTTGTTGAAAAATAAGTTCTTACCTCCCTAGTGTAGAACTTCACTGCAAAACCTCGAGGGTCCCTAAGGGTTTCAGGGCTACCACGTTCATGGATAACTGTTGAGAATCGGACAATGATAGGTGTCTGCACACCAGGTGCCCGAAGGAAATCAGCACATGTAAGATTAGAGATATCATGAGTGACCTCAAAAAATCCTTTGGCACTAGCTCCCCTAGCATGCACCACACGCTCTGGGATTCTCTCTCTATCAAAATTGGCAAGTTTCTCCACCAAATGATAATCCTCAAGGAGAATAGGACCTACAATGAACAAAACTTTAGAACACCATAGAACTAACTCAAAGAAGATAAACAGAAACTAACTAGGGGAAGGGAGTTCAAAAAAACAAAAGGAAAAGAAAAAACCTCAAAAGAAGATAACAGGAAACTAACTAGAAAGCAATTTCTATAAAATTCAATTTCATGCACCTGATCAACTAGAATGCTATTTACCAGGACTTTATGAGCAACGCTTTCTGATTGTACAGCATATTGATGGAGGTCTATATCACTTAAAGGAGATTATTGTAATGTCTCCAGAGCAAGAAATTTGTTTTATGGAAAGTCAAATTTCTTCAAGAGTACAAAATATGAGGATGTACAGCAAAATCAATTCAAGGTATAACCATAGACAACATTTTTCATCATTAAAACAAAATAAAAATACTAAAGAGGAATCAACACGAAGACTTGCAACGGGGTATGAAATCTTCTACTTAATAACCACATGGACCTGCTTTTACCACTGGCCAGCAAAGTCAATGATTTCAGTCCTAGTAACTTTCCTACAATGATGGAACTATTAACCAAGGGAAAAAAGGGACCGTAATGCGTATAGGATTGGCTCAAACTACAATTTTGAAATCTAGATCAAATACTGAACTTGTCGTTAAATAACCTACTTACTGGAATGAACTGAGGATAATATACACTCCAATCAAAATAAATCATGGAACTTCCAACTTTTAACGAGGAACAAAGGCATAAAAAGTTTTATCCGAGAAAAAAACCACAAGAATACAAAGAATTCAGCATCGGTACCTCTAGTCCCAACAGTCAAAGATGAGTTGTTGTTCCAGACAGGGGCACCAGAGTTTGTAGTCCAGAATTGAGAGTTGTAAGCACTCGAAGGACGGTACTGTCAATATAACAACAATAACAATAACTTAATTATGTTGTTATCAATAAATAATCATTAAAGAGATACGTAAGCTAAATTCAATTTACTCCTAAAGAGCCAAATAATAAACGTTTATGCACCCAGCACAAGACATTAAGTCATTCAATTTCTGAAAAAAAACATAAAACGTTGACAAAAAGTAGTACTTTGCAGAACTCTTCCAGGAGTTTAAAAGCAATCTCCGACTTAAATGACTCCTTTAAAATAGAGAATCATATTTCAACACTTAACCCCGATGTTTAGGAATTCCAAAAATGCTAATCCTTGCATATTATTGCTGTCAGCATTAGAAAAAGCTAACTAATACCAGATAAACACGAAATATCACCTCGAATTCCTCGGAAAACATTAAACTGTACAGACAATTTGTCATATACTAAAAGACAATACCCGAGAGGGGAAAAAATTCAAACCTTGAACAAAAAACAACTATAAAAACCTAATCTTTCAATTACCCATTAATCAAACAACGAAAATGAACAAAACCTAATTAAATATGTTCCCCAAAGTACACGCAATTGAGGTTAAGAAACATCCATCCCCATCCTGCTGATCAAATGAAACAACTGTTAAAGAATAACAAAGATCAAGTTTTGGAACTTAAAGTCGGTCGGTACCTTGTATGGATTCATCTTGCTGGTGAGGGAGAGAGTGAGAAACAAGAGAAAGATCTTTCAGATAATCTCAAAGGAAGATAAAGATAGCTATCGAGAGAGAGAGAGAGAGAGGGAGAAGAGAGAGATGCGGAAGCTTGTGGCTATCACGGTCCACGGACCGTGTCACCGTTTGTATTTATAGCTGTACATGAAACTAAAAACGGGGGTCAATATTGCGAATTGCTGGATGGATAAAGTTAAAATAAATTTGGAAAATAGAAGGATTAAACAAGGAAAAAAGTCTAATATTATGTATTTTCTGATTTTATATATTTGTCTTTTGATAAAAGGTACAACCAATATAATCCGTAAAAATTTAGATATTTGACTTTTCATTTATGGCAGTAATTGATAAACTCAAATATTAAATAAGTCATCACTAATGGCTAAAACATAAAATATTGTCTGTAATTATAATTTTAACATGTTATTAATAGAAAATTACTTGCACTAATCAGCTCCAAAAAAAAATTATTCCTAAACTATCCAACAATTTTGCCTATTATAGCAAAATATTAACTGTTGTATTTTATAAATTCTACATATTAAAATATCTACAATTATACATTTATGATTTCCATTCATATGAAAATTGTCCATATTCAAAATATGAAAATGGAAGGACAGCTAGGGAAACTGTAATCATGAAGAACAATATTATCCCAATATCAACATAGCAACCTTATCCACGAGATGACCGTACAATAAAGAAATTGAACTATGGATGGATTGAAATTTTGATTTCTTTCCTACATTCGATAGGCTATAATTATACAATGCAAAACCAGACATAAATGAAACATGCATGGATTGAAAATTTTGTAGTGGGGATTATGTAACTGTACTGTCGATTCCAGGTTAATTGGTACGTTCCAATTCAATTTAAACTAATCCTTTTATTAGAATCAATTTGATCTAATTGGTGTTTAATTTTAGTTTAACCTGATTTATCTCTTTTATTTTTAACTTTTTATATATTTGAGTTAATTATTTGAATCAAATCTGAAAATACCAACATATTAATATAGATAAAGTGAAACTCCATCTCTTTCCTTTATTGGATGGATTGCATGATAACAAAAAAACTAAAACACAAATTAAAACATATTGGGTGATGAAAAGCTTTATCTTATTGCTCACAGGAAATGCCATATAGTGTAAATAAAAATTTGTTGTACTTGTTTTTTTTTTCCCTTTTTATTTATTTCAATGTTTTTCTTCTGCTTTTAGTTGTATGGGTTGAGAAGTCCTTATCGGAGGTAATATTTTTGGAAAAATTATACTTTGAATTTTGTAAAATTCCTAAGCATAGAGGTGGAAAGATGGAATTCAAATCCCATGGAGAAATAATAATGATTAATAAATCCAAAATAGAAAATATTGAATCAAAATCAGCTAGAAAAATTTTGGTCGGTATCAAAAAACATAATTTTGCTTCCTTAAATTTGAAAGAGGAAATAAAACTGTGCTCAGATGTAAAGCTAAAGAATTTTTTGCCTTGGCATATCATTTTCAGGGGTCGGTTACATTGTCTTGTGTGCCAAAAAGATAATAGGGCCATCGTGGCAAAATAGTATACACAGATATAGAGAGTAATAAATTCATTGTACCTACGTAGATTAAATAAAATTAAATTTATATTTTTAAAATTTATTATTATTTATTTGATAAAAAGTTATAATTTTTATTAAATAATATAAATATAAATTTATTTTTTCCTCCCATCTACACTCACTTAAATTTTTTTAATATTTTACTTATGAGCAAATTATATTATGGATCCATGCGAATTGATGTCTATCATCATCTTGATAGCTTTAATTGATATCTGCATAAAACCCTAAGGCCAAGATTGCGCAACACAGTGTTCTACAGGTATTCTTCTATTCAGTCATTCATCCCTCTGTAAAAGCTTGATCAGTCTGGAAACGTTTCTCTTCTATTTTCATAGCATGCAGTACACCTACTAATTATTTCTCCCCATGGCTTTGACAATATATTCTAAAACTTATACTCTATCCCTAGATTGTTTGGCATCTGTCAGTTTGGTGCTCCACACTATATAGATAGTTTTTATAATATCTAAGATAATATTTAGTTATGTAATTTTTATGATATTGAACATACTATATTTAGTTTATAACTTTATTTGATGATTTGACAAAAAATTAAGCTACTACTGGTTTATTGATTAAAAAATCAATTTATAAAACTACTTTTTGAAAACTAGAAATTTAAGTTCAAGGGTTAATTTATTAAACTTCAAACGGGTATTACATTTTAACTTCTTGAATTTAATTTCGCTTTTCAGATATACCTTTTTTCAATTTCTAAAACAACTAATTATGATACACGCGATTAAATTGATCAATTTACACGAATATCTAAAAATAGAAAAAATAAAATTTTTCATATTTTAAGTCGTCTTGTATTAATATACGGATGCTTACGTAATCGCTATTCAGAATCACACTTTCATAGTTCGTTTATAAAAAATATAGCGAGTTAATTGATTTTAATTTTTGAAAAATAACTAGATTTATGTTTTTACCCATTTTGATTTTAAAGAAATTTTCTAAAGGGTCATAAATTGAAATTTAATTCTTGAAAGCTCTAAAGTGGTCCTAATTTTGGGATAGTCCAATTATTTTGATTTATTTTTGAAAAGTTAATTTTCTAAGTGATAAAAATGATTTTCATTATTTTTTATTTGATTATTATTTTATCTATTTCTATTATGCTTAAAATAAATGAATAAATAAATAAAACTAACCTATTTTTTTCTTTTCTTTTTTTAAATTCTTTTCCCTTTTTTTTTTCTTCTTCTTTTTTATTATGAGTACATTTTACAATTGGAATAAATAAATAAAATTTACAACATAACGAAACGAACAAAAAGTAGGATTGCAACAAAGAGGCCAGACCATAAGGGATACGTAGGTCAAATCGATGCAAGTACGAGTCGAGTAGGTTGAGTTAGATCCGGACTTCAGGTCGGTTAGCGGGTTCAGGTCAGATTTGTTAGATTAGATGACGGTAGCACTTTAAAAGCTGTTTTAACGATCAAAATCAATGGGAATAACTATTATTCCATTAGGGAATAGAGGGGGGTTTTTCGATGCCATCGCGTTTAGTAGCCATCTGGTGGTTGGTGGTGGTGATCACGGTGATGGGTTTCGCAAGGAGTAGCCGTATGCGAGAGAAGTGATGAGGATTGGCCATGGGTATATGGGTTTGTTTTGTATGTATATGAGAGGGGGTTGATCTAATCGGTCAAGAGAGAGAAGGGGTGGCAAGTTGAAGGGTAGAGGCTGCATAATTGTGTATGTTTGGGAGAGAGAGGGTCAGCTGTACAAGAGAGTTAATATCGGTGGTGCATGAATGAGAGTGTCTATGTGTGCGTGGAATCTGGGTACATGTGGGGTCTTGGGGTCTGTATGCAATTCGATAGTGTGCTTGGTGTCGAGCTTTATTTTTCGGTTTCTTTTATTTAAAATTAATTTCTCATTTTCCAATTAATACTAAACCCTAACCCATTTGATATTAATCCTCGATTAAAGAAATTGAGAAATTTCGATTTTTTATTGAAAATAATTTTTGGAGACACCAACCGACCGGTGTCAGGAAAAGAAAAAGAAACCGTAATCAATTGAGTGGATTGATTACGGTTTAACTACCGGTTCTTTCCAAAAACTTTAACCAGGATCAGACGATCGTAATTTTAATTTTAAAAATAAATCGAATCAATTAAAGCGTAAATTCGATTGATTTTTAAAAACATCTAAAAAGGTCCTAACTCTTGAATGTTTTTACTTTATAAAGAAACTCTATGAAAGTCTTAATTTTTAAAATGGGGTTTTTTATTAAAAAAAAAGGGAATTTTTATAAGTGAGGAAATCCTAAAAAACTTAATACTAAAGAAACACCTAAATTAATATATATACATATATCATTATTAGTAAACAACTACTTATATATAAAAGACTAAGATCAAAAATAAAATCTCTTAGTCTAATATGTGCATATCCACTTATATTACGTTATCAATAATAACTAATTAAGGAAGTAATAATATAATAATAAATAAATAATATAAAAAAAGAAGAAGAACCGAACCTTATTGTTTGGCGAAGGAATTGTAGCGTGGATGGCAACTTGGTGTGTGCTGCATTGAATTCGTTAGCGACTAGCAGTAGATAGTGGGTTGTCATGTATCGGTACTGAGGACGTACGTAGTTCAACTGTGTAGAGCGGCAGCAGTGCAATTTGGTCAGCAACTTGTATTCTTTAGGCAATGCGTGTTCTGCACTTGGAGTTACTGTCCGGAGTTAGTGTAGTTAGACAATGCTGGCTGATCGGAGATTCAAACGGACGGTGTGGTTGATTCTCCTTATTAGTGTATTAGTGTGGTCAAGGCATGGAAACTGCGGAGTTGGCGTATGTCGAGCTTTATTGAACAATCACGGGTGTAGGCGCGATGTTGCAGTGGACATGTGTTTACTGTACAGTTCTAAACGGCCTGAGTAGGCGTTGGGAGTTGGCTGTCGCTTGTAAAAGACAATGAGCGAGAGAGATAATGTGCAGTGGCATGGAGTACTGCTGTCTTGCTATCACTGTATAGTTGTAGGCAACAATTCGATGGCGTATACCTTGTCCTATGGGTGAATGATGCATCTAGAGAGTAGTTTTGTCACTGCTATTTGCTTGGAGAATTGTCTGGACGTCACAAGGAGCAGTGGCTATCTTGGGGACAGTCGGTTTTGTAGCGGCAGCTGTAGGAGCTAAATTCTGTATGTTGGGATTTCAGTTGTGGAAGGACAGCAGTGCTCAGTAGCTGTTGTAGAGTGTAGTGTAATTCAGATGTTGTTGTTGGCTTGGAACTGGAGTTACTGCTGTGTATCCCTACGTGAAGTGCAATGGATGGACCCAGGATCCTTATTCTTTCGGGAGTGTGTATTTATAAAAGCTAAATAAGATCATATCAAATTATATCTATTTATCTAATTAAATTATCAAATTAGATCCAAATTAATTCAAATCCGATTTAATAAAATCAAACTAGATTCAAATTATTTTAATTATATATGAATCCCATTTATTCTTCTCACTTTTGTAAAAAATAGAAAAATAAAAGACATAGATGCCTAGCAAGACTCGAACCCAAGACCTTAAATTAAATCAAATATGATATTTCAATACTTATCCGTTAAACCATTAGCCTATACCTTAATTTTTAATATAACTAAATTATACTTAAAATACCCAATTCCCTAAAATAATTATTTGTATTAAGCTAAAAACTAAAACTAAAACTAAAACTATCTGTTTCTAATATAAGTTACTTCCTAAAAATCTATGAAACTTTTTTATAATTTTTGCTTTTCTTATTTTTTTAGTATTTTCATCATTTGTTAATTTTTATTATTTTTATCTTTTATTAACTAATTTATTTATTTATTATTTTTATTTTTATTTTTGAATTAGGACCCTTTTTGTAATGAATAAATAAAAAATTAGAACTACAAAAGGACAAAAATTAGGTGTCTACAACTGCCACTCTTTATGGTAAAGTTTGAGTAAAACTTTATTACAAAGACAAAAGAGACACTGTTTTTGCCTTAGAATGACTCTATCATAAGGAACGTTAAGACATTGGCAACGATTAGTTTGAAACGAAGAATAGCGAGGGGTAGCACTCTTGTAGGTTGGCAAATATCCCTAAAAAGAATAATGAGAACTTGGTCCTATCCCCTATGGGCTGACTAACTAAGGTAGTCAAAGCGCTATTTGAGTTGGCTAAGATCTAAAAATGAGGAAACTTAGTCGTGCCTTAATGAGCTGACTAACCAAAACGGTCAAAGCGCCTTTTGAGCTGGCTAAGACCTAAAACATAAGGAAACTTGGTTGTACCCTAATAAGCTAACTAACCAAGGCAGTCAAAGCGCCCTTTAAACTGGTTAAGACCTAAAGATGAGAAAACTTGATCGTGCCCTAATGAGCTGACTAACCAAGGCGGTTAAAACACCCTTTGAGCTGGTTAAGACCTAAAGAAGAGAAAACTTGGTCATGCCCTAATGAGCTGACTAACCAAGGCGGTCAAAGCGCCCTTTGAGCTGGCTAAGACCTAAAGATGAGAAAACTTGGTCGTGCTCTAATAAGCTGACTAACCAAGGTGGTCAAAGCGGCCTTTGAGCTGGCTAAGACCTAAAGAAGAGAAAACTTAGTCGTACCCTAATGAGCTGACTAACCAAGGCGGTCAAAGCACCCTTTAAGCTGGCTAAAACCTAAAGATGAGAAAACTTGGTCGTGCCCTAATGAGCTGACTAACCAAGGTGGTCAAAGTGCCCTTTGAGCTGGCTAAGACCTAAAGATGAGAAAACTTGGTCGTACCCTGATAAGTTGACTAACCAAGGCAATCAAGACGCCCTTTGAGCTGGCTAAAACCTAAAACATGAGGAAACTTGAATTAGGATAACGCTTCTTGAGCTTGCTAAATCCCTAAAAGATTATGAATTAGGCAACATTTTGTAAGTCGGGTGACCGGGAGTCTAAGGAACTCTAGATTGGGACCTTGCTCATGAGCTGGCTAGCTCCCTAAGATATTATAAATTAGGACTGTATTTTGGGAGCCAACTAGAAGCTTAAGAAACTTTAAATTGGGACTGCATTCTATGAGCTGGCTAGATCCCTAAATGAAAATATGAATTTGAATAGCGCTCCATAAGCTGACTGAAGCGCTAAAGAAGATATGGATAGGAATAGTGCTCTATGAGCTGACTATATCCTTGAGAAAACGGATAAAGGGTAAGCACCCTTCAGACTCGCTTAAACTCTATTGACAGTTGAAAGCGCTTAAACTTTATTGACAATTGAAAGTAAAACCAAGGAACATAGCCGACTCAAAAAAAAAAACTCTTGATTTGAGAAATTTACAAACAAGGAATTTGGTGAAAATTATTTATAACATGAATTGAAAATTTGGCTACTATGGATGAAATGGACTAGAAAATGAATAGAAAAACTTGTAACAAGCCTCTACTTTCTCTCTCTCCTTTTCATGTCTTTTCATTTTCTTTTTTCTTAAAAGTTTGCTAACGGATACAAATTCCTATTTAAAAGGCAAACGCTATAATAATGTAGGGTATCTCATATCCACCCTAATATGTAACTTAGACAATGAGCTTCTTAGATAGGCCTTAAACATTCATTTTGTAAGGAAAAGGTAACTTATGATTAGTTTAGTAAAAAAGGACTTCCTTACACACTCTCAGTTTGAATTTCACTCTTGATTACTATTCTAGAAATTATAATCCAGTTTGTAAATGATACACTTTGATCAATCTGTTAGGTCTTTTTGGGATCAGTATTGTAAATTAGGCTTTTGGTCAAATGGTTTCAAAAGAAGTTAATTGAGAGGGCCTATTTTGAAAGAAGTGCTTTCATCTTACCCGAAGGGTATAAGTTAAGAACCCTTAGAAATGAACTAGATGTATGCTTACCCCAGTTTTAAAAATAATTTTTATCTTAGATAAATTATTCTTCAAAATTGGAAGAGCTTTGAGTAGGGAGGTAATGTGGGTAGGAAGGTTTTGTGTTTGAGAATCGAATGGATAGAAAGGGTTTATGTTTATGATTTAGAGTATGATTTTGAACTGAATATGGAGTTTTTGGTTTGTGGTTGAGAACATGATTTTGAATGAATATGAGGTTTTGTGTTTTTGGTTGGGAATGCAATTTAAGGCCTTGTGTTTTTTTAGCAACTTAAGCCTTCTTTGATTAGGGATTTTCTCAAACCCAATATTTCGGTATTTCTTCATTTTCCTTTTTCTTAGTTTTTTTTTTCTTTTTTTCTTTTTTCATTTAATTTCTTTCTTTTCTTTCCCCAAAAATAACTATCTCTTTTATCAAGTTTTTGTCTCTAGATGAATTAAGACCCTAAATCCATAGGTTCAGAGTGCATTGGCTTAGGTAAGGTATGTGTAACCTTTGGGGTATTTAGAAAAATACTAGCTCTTCTTCAAAGGGAACAATTTATCAAAATTAAAAATTATCCTTGAATTGTTATTACTGAGGTAAACACAAATCAATTTTATCCATATCTCCTACTCAAAGACCCTAACCTTCAAATTACCCCACTATAGGGGTGGTTCTTGACAGGGTTTACATTTGAAAGGACACTAGATCAGTTCAACGAGGTTATTAAAGGATAATTGTCTTTAGGATTTGAAAATGAATGCCTAACTTCATTCCGGTTTACGTATCAAATTCAAAATGGACCTCCTTTAAAGAATGAGTCCAAAATATCCTCACCATGATATCTCTTGACTCTTAAAGTGTTTAAGGATTAGTGTATAGGATATAGTTCGCCTCTTTTCATTCAAAATTTTTTAAAATGAGTTATCAATTCCTTACATAGGGATTGATTGACCTTGGAGTATTAACCTTACTCCTTAATTCCTTGGAACATATCCCAATTGTGAAATTTTAAAGACTAAATGCCCTATACCCTAGACTTATAAGTCTTAATGCCCTTAAGCTTCCATATGTGATTTTGGGTTAGGTTCTTTAGAGTTTGAATGGGCTAAAATTGACAACTTTTACTATGGAAGGGATTAATGAATTGCCCTTTTTGTTTGTACTAGGGATCAAGCTTAGGACAGTGTTTCATAGTTTTGTGTTTTGACTCGATTCATGGTTGGACATGATGGCTCAAGCCTTGAGTTAGTTCAACTATCTTGATGGGCTAAGGCTTAGGTTTGGTTGGTTATTTTCTTAGGCCAAGTGGGTTTGTTTAGGTTAGCTGCTTTAATGAGGCAAGTAATTGTGTTTGTCTCGAACTTTATAAGGATTTGTAACAGTTAGCAAATTTCTTTCTTTTTCTTTTTCTTTTCTTTCTTTTTTTTTTCTTTTCTCTTTCTTTTTTTTTTTTTTTTTGAAAGAGAGAGGAAAATTTAAGGCTTTTGTGTTATAAAGACAAGTGATGGAATTGTAAATGGAGGGTTGCTTTACTAGAATTCTAGAACAACATTACTGAGAGTCTATTTACAAATGAGGAATTCTAAAGGAAAAAGACTAAATAAAAATAAAAATCTAGATCATATTTATTCTGAATGATAAAGGGTAAGGAGTCAACCTATCCAAAAAAATGAATATTTTTGGCTAGTAGAATACTAGACAAAATGGTAACTACTTAAAATTATTTTACAGGTTTGATTCTTTTTATATTGTTTCTTTTTTTTTTTTTTTATTTACTCTGTGAAGGTTGGGCTAAAATGATATGGGTCCAAACGAAAAGTGATAAATTCGAGTCCTAATAGTTGTACTAAGGCCTACAACTAGGTAATATTCATAGGGCTCTTCTATAGGGGTAAGATAAGCCCAATCTTATTCCTAATAAATTCTTACTTATTTAAGCTAAAAACTTGGAACCATATTTAGAGTATCTCTTAAGGCCAATGAGGTGGGTAGACATGGATCTGTTTGGAAGCCCCTTGACTCAATCTAGCCATAGTTATGTAAAAAAAGAAAAAAATAAAAATTACAATCATCACTTATTCTAAACTTTACACAGAATTATTACAAATTATTTACAAGGAAACATTACAACTACAACTTCACAACTGCCTTTATCCATTTAGGTATGCCACATCATAGGTTCTTGTAAATTTTTTTTGAAAAAAAGTTTTTGTGTAATACAAAGGGTTGGTTTAAAAGGTTCTCAAGTTCTGCAACCACCACGTTTTTTTAAAGTAACTGTTCTGTGATCACATTTAAACTTAAGTGGGGTAACCCAATTGGCCTCGGAAGGTGGTTACCCCACAACATCTTAAACTTACACAATGATCCCCTCCTAAGGTCCTAAGATGGCCTGGTTTTGACCGTACCTACCATGTGTTTATGATGCAGAGAAATAAAAAAAAAATAAACCCTTAAAACTATCCCCTAAATAAACTGCAATAAAAAAATGTTAGTAAAAAAGAAATAAAATAAACAAATATATAAAATAAATAAAATAACATACCTAAGTTCCCTTTTTTTTTCTTTATATTTTTCCATCCTTTGTTGTTTTATTTTTCTTGAAAAATAATCTTATCTTCAGTAAATTCTAGTGGCTAGCCTTTTAGTGTCTCCAGTAGAGTCGCCAAACTATCGAGCTTGATTTTTCGGTTTCTTTTATTTAAAATTAATTTCTCATTTTCCAATTAATACTAAACCCTAACCCATTTAATATTAATCCTCGACTAAAGAAATTGAGAAATTTCGGTTTTTTTTTATTGAAAATAACTTTTGGAGTCACCACTTGACCGAAGTCAGGAAAAGAAAAAAAAAACCATAATCAATTGGGTGAATTAATTACGGTTTGACTACCGGTCTTTAATTTCAATTTTACTGAAAAAACCAGAAAGTTTTGAATTCGGGGGCTAACCTATTAAACCCTAACGGGTACCACTATCTATTTACCGAAATTAAGATTATTCTCCTAATTATAATATTAAAAAAAATAAACAAATAAAAAATTAAAAGAAAAAGAACCTAAGTTTCTACATATTTTATCGTCGCTTTGAAGGTGCCTACGTACTTGCTAGCCGGGATCAGACGATCGTAGTTCTTTCCAAAAACTTTAGTGTATTGGTGAATTTTAATTTTGAAAATCAACCGAATTTATACTTTAATTGATTCAGTTTATTTTTAAAAACATCTAAAGGGTTCTAACTCTTGAATATTTTTACTTTATAAAAAAACTCTATGAAAGCCTTATTTTTTAAAATGGGGTTTTTTATTAAAAAAAAAAAAAGGAATTTTTGTAAGTGAGGAAATCCTAAAAAACTTAATGCTAAAGAAACACCTAAATTAATATATATACATATATCATTATTAGTAAACAACTACTTATATATAAAAGACCAAGATCAAAAATAAAATCTCCTAATCTAATATGTGCATATCTACTTATATTACATTATCAATAATAACTAATTAAGGAAGTAATAATATAATAATAAATAAATAAATAATATAAAAAAAAAGAAGAATTGAACCTTGTTGTTTGGTGAAAGAATTGCAGCGTAGATGGCAACTTGGTGTGTGTTGTATTGAATTTGTTAGCGACTAGTAGTAGATAGTGGGTTGTCGTGTATCGGTGCTGAGGACGTATGTGGTTCGACTGTGGAGTGCAGCGGCAGTGCAATTTAGTCAGCAACTTGTATTCTTCAGGAAGTGTGTGTTCTGCACTTAGAGTTACTGTCGAGTCTGATTTTTAGGTTTTCTATTTAAAATTGATTTCTCATTTCCTGATTAGTACTAAACCCTAACCCATTTAATATTAATCTTCGACTAAAGAAATTGAGAAAATTCCGGTTTTTTATTAAAAATAATTTTTGAAGTCGCCACCTGACCGAAGTTGGGAAAAGAAAAAGAAACCGTAATCAATTGAGTGGATTGATCACAATTTGATTACCGGTCTTTGATTTCAATTTTAAATGAAGAACCAGAGGGTTCCGAATTCAAGGGCTAACCTATTAAACTCTAACGGGTACTACTATCTATTTATCAAAATTAGGATTATTTTTCTAACTATAATAATTAAAAATAAATAAATAAATAAATAAAATCAAAAGAAAAAAAAAGAACCTAAGTTTTTACATATTTTATTGTCACCCCGAAAGTGTCTACGTACTCGCTAGCCGGAATCAGACGATTGTAGTTCTTTAAAAAAAAATCCTTAATGTGTTGATTGATTTTAATTTTGAAAACCGACCGAGTTTACGTTATTATCAATTTAGTTTTTTGAAGAAAACTCTAAAAGAGCCTTAATTCACTAAGTTTTTTATTTTATTTTATAAAAACTCTCTAAAAGTCTATTTTTTTTTAATAGGGTTTTTTATTTTATTTATTTACAAAATAAATTTTTCTAAGTGAGAAAATCCTAAAGTCATAATGTTAAAAATATATCTAAGCATATAAATACATACACATATATCTATTTACCTATCATGTCATAAACTTAACTAAATAACTAATGGAATTATAATGATAAATAAAGAGACAAATAAATAAATAAAATAAAATAATCAAAACCGAACCTGACTTGGGCTGTTCGCCTGGCGTTGCTATCCGCCTAGCGTTGCTGTTCGCCTGGTGTTGCTGCTGCCTATCTGATGTCGTTGCTCTCAGTCTGGTGTCGCTATTCTGTTCACTGATGTCCGCTGTGCTGCTGTTCTGTTCGTTGCTGTCCGCTGTGCTGCTGTTCTGTTCGTTGCTGTCTTCGCTGTTGTCCACTGTGTTGCTGTTCTATTCACTACTGTCCACTGTGCTACTGTCTTCGCTGTTGTCCGCTGCAATGTTGTCTTCGCTGTTGTCCGCTGCGCTGCTATTTTCGCTGCCGTCCGCTGTGCTGCTGTTTTTACTGCTGTCTGCTGTGTTGCTGTTTTCGCTGCTATGATGTGGCAAACAGCAATGAAGCGTGGACGGAGCAGCAGTTGCCATGCGTTGAGTATGTCCAGTAGATGAAGATTTGGGTTCCTACTGTTTGCTGGTCATGGAGTTATCGATTCACTCCTGTGAATGTGGAGGGAGCGACTGTTGCAATTGGCTGTTGCAATTGGCTGAGTTTGAAAGAGGATAGGGGTGATTGGTGTTTTGAATGTCACGCAAGAGAGGAGTAATCAAATAAAGGGTTTGCTGTTATTGTTTTTGTTGTCAGTGTGTATCGAATCTGCAGCGTACTATCGTCGGGATGCGGCTGCGAAGCGTAGAGATTAGGCTACGTGTTTGGAGATTAGGCTCTTGTTTTCTCTGTCCGTGTGTGTGTTTATATAGTTTGATTCAACTAATATTCATATGATTTGATTAGATATGAATCCGATTTTAAATTTTGCTTCTATAAAGACAGAAAAATAAAGACATAGGTGTCTGCTGAGACTCGAACCCGTGACCTCCAACTAAATCCACCCAAATACTCCGTTACTTCTCCATTAGGCCATTGACCTATACCTTAACATTCATTATCATTAAATTATATTTAAACTATCCGATTCTCTAAACTAAAATTTTTAACTAAACTAAAACTAACACTAAAACTAATTATTCCTAATATAAATTACTTTCTAAAAAATCTACGAAAATTTTATAATTTTTCCTTTTCTTATTTATTTGGTATTATTATTATTATTATTTTTTATTAATTTTTTTGTTTTTTATATTTTTTTGAATTAGCACCCTTTTTGTAAAAATAAAAATTAAGACTATAAAGGGGCAAAAATTAGGTGTCTACAGTTATTGTCCGAAGTTAGTGTGGTTAGACAATGCTGGCTAATTAGAGATTCAAGCGGACAGTGCGGTTGATTCTCCTTATCAGTGTATTGGTGTGGTCAAGGCGTGGAAATTGTGGAGTTAGTATGTATCGAGTTTTGTTGAATAGTCACGGGTGTAGGTGCGGTGTTGCAATGGACGTATGTTTGCTGTACAGTTCTAAACGACCTAAGTAGGCGTTGGGAGTTGGCTATCGCTTATAGAAGACAATGAGCAAGAGAGATAATGTGCAGTGGCATGGAGTACTACTGTCTTGCTATCGCTGTGTAGTTGTGGGCAACAATTCAGTGGCATATACCTTGTCTTGTAGGTGAGTGATGCATCTAAAGAGTGGTTATGTTGCTGCTGTTTGCTTGGAGAATTGTTTGGACGTCGCAAGGAGCAGTAGCTATCTTGGGGACTGTCGGTTTTGTAGTAGCGGCTGTAGGAGCTGAATTCTATGTGTTGGGATTTCAGTTGTGGAAGGACAGCAGTGTTCAATGGCTATTGTAGAGTATAGTGCAATTCGGACGTTGTTGTTGGCTTAGAATTGGAGTTACTGTTGTGTGTCTCTACATGAAGTGCAATAAGGACTGATTTTGTTGGACGGACGAGAGAGGATCCTGATTCTTTTGGGAGTTTTTGTATTTATAAAAGCTAAATAAGATCATATCAAATCATATCTATTTATCTAATTAAATTATCAAACTAGATTCAAATTAATTCAAATCCGATTTAATAAAAACAAACTAGATTCAAATGATTTTAATTAGATATGAATCTCGTTTATTTTTCTCGCTTTTGTAAAAGATAGAAAAATAAAAGACATAGGTGCCTAACGAGACTCGAACCCAAAACCTCAAATTAAATCAAATCCGATATTTCAATACTTATCCATTAGGCCGTTGACCTGCACCTTGATTTTTAATATAATTAAATTGTACTTAAAATACCCGATTCCCTAAAATAATTATTTGTACTAAGCTAAAAACTAAAACTATTTGTTCCTAATATAAGTTACTTCCTAAAAATCTATCAAACTTTTTTATAATTTTTGCTTTCTTATTTTTTTGGTATTTTTACATTTGTTAATTTTTATTATTTTTATCTTTTATTAACTATTTTTTTATTTTTTACTATTATTTTTATTTTTGAATTAGTACCCTTTTTGTAATGAATAAATAAAAAATTAGGATTATAGAAAGGTAAAAATTAGGTATCTACACTCGGGTTGAGAGAGTGTGATGGAGCGAGAAAGGGATTTGATTATGGAGAGATAGTGAAATGGCTAAAAGTGAAGAACTATGATCTATTGGGAAGAGAGGGAGAGTTAGAGAGAGAAAGGGTCAGAAAGTGGAGAGAGAGTGAGGTGGCCGAAAGTAAAGGGTGGGAGAGGTGGTATGATGGAGGGTTGTTATGTATGCTCAGTTGCGTGCCGTGTGGAGTTGACAGCATGTCGAGGCTGAGTGCTGGCTGTTGGTTGAAGGAGATGGTTGGAGGGATGTGAGAGAGAGATGGAGTAGAACAAGAGAGAGAGGTCTATAAGGGTAAGAAAGTTTAGTTTACTGGGAAGAGAGGGAGAGTTCAAGAGAGAGAGCGATCGGATGATCAGAGGGAGAAAGCTCTATCCACTGCGGGTCCCCCTCTATGCTGTGTTTGTTTGTTCTTTTGAAAAAAAAAAAAAAAACAATTTCCTTCGCCTTATACTATGTGTGTATGTGTTTTTTTTTTTTTTTTCAAGAAAGCAAGAGAGGGAAATAATAAGGAAAGAGGAGGAAAAAATGGGAAGAAAGAAAGTTTGCTATCTCGATCAATCATAAAGCACCACATGTCGCAATTAGACAAGTGGCCATGGAAGGAGTTAAAAAAGAAGGGGACAAAAAACATTTCTATACCTACAGCAAGACTTAAACCCTCGATCTCCAATTAATCCTAATTGCTATGTTTATGTGTTTTATCATTAGGCCATTAGTCTATGTCTTATTAATATGTGTAATTAAATTACACATGTGGATTAGATTAATTTAGGCTAAATTTAAATCTAAGCCTAAGTCTAACAACCCCTTATTTTAAGTCTAATTAAATTAAAGATCTACTCTATCCAAGCAACTTAAAAAATTTTATTTTCTAAATTCCTTATTTTTAATTTTTCTATGACTTTTTAAATTTCTTATGTATTTTCTTAAATTTTTTCATTTTTTTTATTTTTTCTAAATTTCTTATATTTTTTGTGCTTTTTCCTATTTTCCTTTTTTTTTTGTATTTTTCTAAATTTATTCATTTGGGTTTTCTTTAATTTTCTATGTTTTAAAATTTTTTCTAATTTAGAACCCTATAACCTAATCTAAAAAATAAAAAGGAGAGATAAAAATTAGGTGTATACACCTATATCCTGAGAAGATTATCCATGGTACTAGCCACTTGACCTTGGTCATTGGGTAATGGATGAGCTTTAAAGTGCTTAAAGTGGGCCTTAGCTTAATTGATCAAGGGCTTTCGAGCTCAGCTCATGTTTTGAGAAGGTTAACTTAGGTTTGGAAGTGTACATCTAAAATAACTTAACAACGAAATTGAATCACATACCAAAAAATTATTGATTTGAATGTAAGAGTTCTCATTCTATCTTTATATTATTAATTCCATTTTGATTAATTAATTGCACTTTATTGCCCTTAAATCCAAATCATCATAATCTTAATATATAGTCCTTTACCAAATAGGTGAACAATAATTGCATTTGTTTACAATATAACATGTTTGAGAGATAAAACAGTCCATATAAATGCAATCAAAGATATATATACACATCCATAAAAGATGTGGGTGGGAAAAGAGACAATTCAAATCGAAAACCAACTTTCTACAGCAGTTCTCGAACTATTTGAATTGATCCACTCTAAAAGGATATTATGAGCCAAATCATTAAATTTGGATCGTAGTAATTTTGACTAGAACCTCATATCCATCTCTAAAATGAAAGTGCTACCATAGACATCTCTTCTTTCCTCTACTATCGTATCTTTAAGGATCATACTACACGCGATTTAAGCCCAATGACAAAAGTCCAAGCCGTATAAACACTTTTGTTTTTCCAGGTTGCCATATGCATCCGGACCTCAAAATTGTAATTCGACTTGAAGTAACATTCCAAACGGAGAAACAGAAGCACCAAAACAGACCATTCGATTCTCCTTTGCTTCTGTAAGAGAACATTCGTATTATATGCTCGCTTATTGTCCGTCATGTGTAACTGCCATTGTGAGACATATACTAAACTAAGCCAAATATTATATAATATATGTATGTGTATATAAAAAGATAGATGATTCTTTAAAAAGACAAAACCCAACCATAATCTTATACCCAGGAGATAA
Source organism: Lumnitzera littorea (assembly GCA_024138015.1). NCBI lineage: Eukaryota > Viridiplantae > Streptophyta > Magnoliopsida > Myrtales > Combretaceae > Lumnitzera > Lumnitzera littorea. Next base: position 16,458,650 of record JAMXBB010000012.1, read on the forward strand.
TCCCTATACCCAACTCTATGGTTGGATTCAATCCTATGCTCATGGCGGAACATATTAAACCTCAGTACCTTATATAGAATGGAATATAATTCCTCCTTTACATAATTATTCTTATGTTTAATTGACTGAATAGTTATTCTACAAATATCTTACTGCTACAAACTAACTTGCAAAAAAAATCCATCCCCTCGCTTCTCCAGCAGTTTGTCATACCTACTTATTATGAAGCACTAACCTAACAGTCAAAATCATGAATTAGCCTAAAAATCCATTCAAATTTTTTAAATATACTCCTATCCTTTTATTAAGGTTATTTTAAGTCCAACTAAACAAAGTTAATATTCACGATCAAAGATCGATACAGGAACACATGTCCTCCAATAGCAATAACCACGAATTTCAGTTGATACACAAGAGAAGCCAGCAGATACAACTGGCGATTATTATATTGGAAACATCAAGCTACAAGGTTCTGTATGATATTACAGTATAGAACAGCAATTTAAAGGCACTTTAACATTTTCTTATGCTTCCAAATAACAAACTCACATGCTTTGCACTTCCTCCAACCCACTTTTAACGCCTATACTCTGATTACCATCACATACTTGGATACACATTGAGACGAGTTGCTGTCTTCTGTCCAAGAGATCTATCAGCCTGCAATGATGAGATATAACCCATGATAAGTACATTAACCCCTAAGATACTTCATAAAGAATCCTCTCGGGTTCCTTGGTACACTAGTAACACAGATAACAAAATACTTACTTGAGATAAATATGAGATCCAGATGCTGCGGACCTCATGAGTCACCCGAGGGTCGGATAAAGCCTTAACCCAACGTTTGACAAATCGCTCTTGCCTGAGAAAAGCAAAATCAAATCAATAGATTGTCAATTGACTAACATGACAAAATTCACACACAGAGAATAGGTACCTGTCCGGTGCCCATGAACGGTATCTCTCTCCAGGTTGCTTAAAGTCGTTCTCCTTCTCAATGATGCACTACAGCAATCAAAAGAGAAGCATCAGTCTAAATCCATTATGCATGTGTTTACATCCAAACAACACGAAGTGAATTCCTTGGATAGCACCCAGACAAAAAGCTTGTTCATGTCTTCTATAACCACAAAAAATTTAGCAATTAAACAGCTAGAAACAAATCAAACTACAAACCTTTTCTCTCGCCTTATCCAGTTATTCTATGTTTCAAGAACTTTTCTCTTACTAAGAAACAATGAGAACAAACTTCCCCATTTGTTTGCAAATGATACTTGAGAGTGCATAATGACAACTCTTCCAACAAAATTATAAAGACACATATATTAATGTTCATCTTGTGAAAGATAAAATGTGAATGCAAGAGATATCCCCTATTTACTACTACCATAATGTCAAAACCCGCTTACAAACAAACACCATTATGTCCAAAACGACAGTCAAGACAACTGGAACAGAGGCTTTTCATACCATATGGGCCATGATGCTTATTTTGCAACACATATTAAGTTCACAAATTCACTTAAATAGAGAATGAGAGATTGGCATACCTTATCACGCCTTCCTCTCAACACGTGAGGGGGAATTGGGAACCTCTCAGCATGGCGAACAGGATCATATCTTGAAGGGAAGTAGTTGACCTATAAAACATCATAATTTTTCAGTACACGGATATGGGAAGCAACATTCTAGAAAGATCACTTCATTCAATATTCCCAAGATACTAGTGCAAGGACAAATTATGTGACCCTCCCCCTCTTTGTTAGCTGAAACAACATTTGAACTAAGAATTCCCAGAGAGGGAGGAACTTTCATTTGCAAAATAGGAAGTAGAACTTGAAACATCTCAAATGCAACTTAAACGTAACGAAGATCATAGAAGACATAAACAACATACTAAAATAAAAACAAAAAGAATACCTCTTCATCCCTATGCATGAAGTTCATGGAACCCTCATGGTGATTGTTGTGGTGAGCACATTTGGGTGCATTAGGTGGGAGTTGAAGATAGTTTGGTCCAAGTCGGTGTCTCTGAGTATCACCATATGCGAAAATTCTACCCTGAAGCATCTTATCATTTGAAAAGTAGATACCAGGAACCACAAGTGATGGGGAGAATGCAAGTTGTTCATTTTCTGCAAAGAAGTTATCTATGTTCTTATTCAACACCAAACGGCCAACTGGCTGAAGTGGCAAGATGTCTTCAGGCCAGGTCTTCGTATCATCAAGTGGATCAAAGTCGAATTTGTCCTCATGATCAGGATCAATTATCTGAATGTAGAGTTTCCACTCAGGATAGTTGCCAGCAGCGATGGAATCATACAGATCTTGAGTTGCATGGCTGTGATTAGTTCCTCCAACCCGAATAGCTTCATCTTCCAGTAGGCACTTGATTCCACAAGTTGGTTTCCAGTGGAACTTAACATAATGAACTTTTCCAGCTTTGTTGATTAAAGTATATGTGTTAACACCAAATCCTTCCATGTGCCTGTAGTCTTGTGGAATACCAACATCATCAAAGAAGAAGGCGAACGTGTGCAAGCTTTCTGGATGGTGGGAGAGGAAGTCAAGGATTCTCCAATTCTCCTGAATATTAGATTTAGGATTGGGCTTAAAGGCATGTATTACGTCCGGGAATTTCATTGCATCGCGGATGAAGAAGACAGGGAAGTTATTTCCCACCAAGTCAAAATTTCCCTGTATCAAAAAGAAACTGGCTTAAAAAATGAGGCAACATAACCTCCACTTAAGCTCATATTTTTATGAATTTCAACATCTACAAGAATGTTAAACATTAGGAGGGGGAAAAGGATTCTCACTAAAATCAAAAGATTTCTTCAAACATTTTTTTGGAGAAAAAGGGAAAAAAGAATTAACATCAAAGGAAAACTACAGAACAGTGCAGCTGCATGCCTCCAATTGGGTCATCCCATCTGATAAATAACGCCAATCAACATTTTTTCAAGTAAAATAAAAGCTACTTCTTGATGGCATGAAACAAACAAAAAGACGTAGCAGCTGTGTCATTCAAAATGGAAACTAATCATGATTTCACAACAAAGCCTGATATAGGTGTTGTTAATGCATCATCCATGCACATAAATTCCTCTTTAATGAAAATATCTGATAAAAATTCTTAACTTGAAACTGGTTGAAAAATAAGTTCTTACCTCCCTAGTGTAGAACTTCACTGCAAAACCTCGAGGGTCCCTGAGGGTTTCAGGGCTACCACGTTCGTGGATAACTGTTGAGAATCGAACAATGACAGGTGTCTGGACACCAGGTGCCCGAAGGAAATCAGCACATGTAAGATTAGAGATATCATGAGTGACCTCAAAAAATCCTTTGGCACTAGCTCCCCTGGCATGCACCACACGCTCTGGGATTCTCTCTCTCTCAAAATTGGCAAGTTTCTCCACCAAATGATAATCCTCAAGGAGAACAGGACCTGCAATCAACAAAATTTTAGAACACCTTAGAACTAACTCAAAGAAGATAAACAGAAACTAACTAGGGGAAGGGAGTTCAGAAAAACAAAAGGAAAAGAAAAAACCTCAAAAGAAGATAACAGGAAACTAACTAGAAAGCAATTTCTATAAAATTCAATTTCATGCACCTGATCAACTAGAATGCTATTTACCAGGACTTTATGAGCAACGTTTTCTGATTGTACAGCATATTGATGGAGGTCTATATCACTTAAAGGAGATTATTGTAATGTCTCCAGAGCAAGAAATTTCATTTATGGAAAGTCAAATTTCTTCAAGAGTACAAAATATGAGGATGTACAGCGAAATCAATTCAAGGTATAACCATAGACAACATTTTTCATAATTAAAACAAAATAAAAATACTAAAGAGGAATCAACACGAAGACTTGCAACGGGGTATGAAATCTTCTACTTAATAACCACATGGACCTGCTTTTACCACTGGCCAGCAAAGTCAATGATTTCAGTCCTAGTAACTTTCCTACAATGATGGAACTATTAACCAAGGGAAAAAAAGGACCGTAATGCGTATAGGATTGGCTCAAACTACAATTTTGAAATCTAGATCAAATATTGAACTTTTCATTAAATAACCTACTTACTGGAATGAACTGAGGATAATATGCACTCCAATCAAAATAAATCATGGAACTTCCAACTTTTAACGAGGAACAAAGGCATAAAAAGTTTTATCCGAGAAAAAAACCACAAGAATACAAAGAATTCAGCATCGGTACCTCTAGTTCCAACAGTCAAAGATGAGTTGTTGTTCCAGACAGGGGCACCAGAGTTTGTAGTCCAGAATTGAGAGTCGTAAGCACTTGAAGGACGGTACTGTCAATATAACAGCAATAACAATAACTTAATTATGTTGTTATCAATAAATAATCATTAAAGAGATACGTAAGCTAAATTGGATTAACTCCTAGAGAGCCAAATAATAAACATTTATGCACCCAGCACAAGACATTAAGTCATTCAGTTTCTGAAAAATACATAAAAATTGACAAAAAGTAGTACTTTGCAGAACTCTTCCAGGAGTTTAAAAGCAATCTCCGACTTAAATGACTCCTTTAAAACAGGGAATCATATTTCAACACTTAACCCCAAAGTTTAGGGATTCCAAAAATGCTAATCCTTGTATATTTCTGACTAGAAAGTTTAAGTTCAGGATCTTTTGCTGCGCGGATCTCTTGAGAAACAAAGTCACGGGCATGTAGGTTCAAATTCGGATCAACTACTCCAAGAGCACTCATCCATAAACTGGTTACTGGTACAAATAATATAAAGAAATGTAACCAATGTTTACTAGAAAAAGCAACTCCAAAGATTTAGGACTAAAAGCAATTAGCAGATAAAGTGAAAGATAACTGCTACACCAAAACTAGGTGTAAAGAACCGATAAATAAGGAATACAAAAACAAAAACAGCAATTGTACCAGAGAATGCAATTGCATTATAAGGTCATAACTGAACAGATTGAACTAGTTCAAATTAATGTAACATGAAACCTATTAGTTTGAAAGCTCCGTGAAAAGTAACAAAAGTCGATAGGCCACCTAATTGATACCAACTAGTAAAATCTCCTTGTGCTTTAAGACACCATAGTAACAACAAAGAATATGTTAAACTATTAGCAAGAGTAAAAACTGCAGTGATTAAGAAGTTACATCCTTCTAGATAAGAACTAGCTAATCCGTGGGTAAACCATGAAATCATAAAGGTTATAACTGTGAATCAACCCAAAATAGGTACAAGGAAAGAGCAATAGACTGAACTAACCTACAAAAATGAAATGGTCCCTACATAACCAGTCATCCATAATATCAAATAAATCATTTTCTTCTTTGATAAATTTACTAAGGGCTATAGTTATAATAATCCTCCTATTTAACTACTTTAACCACTTTCGAACATCTCGTGACGTTTTCAGTACATTCAAGGATTCGATCATTTATGTACAATTTGATTTCTCGTACATGGCTCTCTTTCATTCTAATGAGTTTCAAAGATTAAAAAAAAACCTAACTAGGTAAATCTATGAACTCGATTCAATTATTTCTTACTATTTCCAATAAGCCCCTCAACCATGAATCGCTTTATAATCAATTAGATGGATAATTTTTTGGAAAAAATTGTTGACAGAATAAGAGATCCCCTTTCTCGATATCAGTTGATCCTCAGACTTACTCTTCTTTATCTATCAACTAACCTTACTCTTGTATTTTTTTCGTAAGTTGATAAAACCAATATTTTTATGTATTAATTCCGATCGTATTAAACTACACCAATATCCTATTTTATTACTATCTATTTTCCTCTTTCATTTTCTTTTATTGTCTTTTTTTTTTTTGTTATATTTCCTTTACCTTTGTATGAATAGAAAATTCCACAGTATAGCTTTTACGAAGCAAGAAATATAATTTGAATATTTTTTTATTTATTTTGTTTTTTTATCTATCAAGAGAGTTAGAATGAATTTCCTATTTTTTGTAAAAAAAAAATAATTCAATAAAATATTAAATAATAAAATTCCATACAATATTAATAAATAATAGGAGATTTAAAATGAAAGGCTATCTCGTGCATCCTTATCACATTATCGTAAAAAAAATATATCGTATGTATCGATATCAAAATATTTGGTATACAAAGGCATGATCTAATAGAGATCTTTGATATTGAAATTATCTTGTGTTTTAAAATAAAATAAAATAAATGATATTGAAAAAAAAAAATGGTTCTTAAGTTGTGACTTTAAATAAACCATTCTCTGTGAAGAAATGAAATCTCAATTTATTTCTTTGAAATATCCTAGGAACAAGAAAATGGAATCAGAAATATTGACGAATTCTCATAAAGCCCAAAAAATAGGAATAAAAAAAATCCACTATCCTAATTCCATCTCTATCAAATTTGAATATCAGAATAGCAAATAGTCATGATTTAATGGGTTAGGTCTACTTACTTTTTCTTTTGTTAATTTCTCATTTTTCAAATGTGGAGTAGTGCAAAATAGGAATATTTTGAGATTCAAAAGACGCCTTATCATTATTCATTATATAAAAATATAAAAATAACAAAGTTTTTAACTCGATTTTAGATTTTATAACTCTAATTACTATAACTCACGATAATAATAACTTATCATAATTAATTTTAAATTATAGAGATAGCTACTTTTTTATTAAAATATCAACTACAAATAATGACTTACACCTTACCATAACATTACTCTACCATTGAGTTAAATAAGCCCCAATTTTTAAATCAATCAAATCACTACTATATGAATAAGATTTCTCTAAAATTTATATATCTATTTCAATATTTATATGATAATTTATATATATAGATTATATATCTAAATTCTAGATAGATATAGAATTTATCGAAATAGATGATATATATATATACATACATATATATATATAGATAATTTAGCTAAATAGATGTAAGAGACCTATAATAGCTAGTGGCTCATTCAATAAGGAAAAATTTTATATCCTTAATTAATGAAGGTGGTATCAGGTTAAAATTGGATTTAATATTACCTACCAATTAAACATAGATCCAAGATATTTTATCAAATCATATGATAAAAAAATTCAACTTGCACCTTGAATTAAACAACTTCTTAAAGAAAAGACTTTGATAACTTCTTAATCCCTCTTTTCCGGTTTCCAAATTTCAAAATTTTTCGTTTGTTAATTTCGTAGCTTATTTTCGGATAAAAATATTTCTCTCTCATCTTAAGAAATGAGTGAATCAATAAATAAAAGTGAAAAAATTAGAGTTTAATTCGCCTTCCTAAATAGCTGAATTACTTCTTGAAAGAATCCTATACTTCAATTCGTATTACTTTTATTTTCTTTCTATTTCTTTTTTTATTTTATTGAAATATTTATTTTACTTTTTTATTTTTTAGATAATATAGAATCAATTAATAGAGGATAATAATAATTTTTTTTCTTGAATAGTGATTAGAATTAATGATTTATAAAAAGATCTTTCGAGTTTAGTTATAATATTTTATTGATAATTTCAAAAAACCTATTTATACTATATCATAATCATGGTATAATATGACAGCAGTCAGGACAAATATACTCTCATTGTCTAATAATCCAGAACATCTCTCTTTCAAGGAGGCAACAAAGATTCGACTTTCCTTAAGAGTAAGGTATTATAAAAGGAAGAAGTTGATCATGGATTATTAATAAGTCTGAGATATGATTCTTTCTATGTTTTTGCCCAAGCAACTAATGGGGCCGAACTGTAAATTTGTTCACAATATATACAACGGTTCAAATTCAGCTTGGTCCAAGAACTTGCTAATCCACCATGACACAATATATACCATTTGTTTTTAAAAAATTCTGGCTTCTTTAAAAAAGAATTAAAAAGTAAAATTTTTTTGATACACCTCTATTGCTTTATTTACTCTGATCTATTTATTTTTATTTGTTTCCAAAAATTTTGATTTTGCTCCCGATCAAATTTCATATCAAGATCTGCATTAGAAAAAGCCAACAAATACCAGATAAACACGAAATATCACCTCGAGATCCACGGAAAACATTAAACTGTGCATGCACTTTATCACGTACTAAAACAACAATAACCAAGAGGGGAAAAAGTTCAAACCTTGAACAAAAAATGACAATAAAAACCTAATCTTTCAATCACCCATTAATCAAACAATGAAAATGAACAAAACCTACACACAATTGAGGTTATGGAACATCCATCCCCATCCCACTGATCAAATGAAACAACTGTTAAGGAATAACAGAGATCAAGTTTTGGAACTTGAAGTCTGTCGGTACCTTGTATGGATCCATCTTGCTGGTGAGGGATAGAGGGAGAAGAGAAACAGGGCAAAGATCTTTCAGATAATCTCAAAGGAAGATAAAAATAGTTATAGAGAGAGAGACACGGAAGCTTGTGGCTATCACGTTCCACATTTTATGTCACCGTGAACACATTTATTTATATAGATTTTTCTAAGATTTCGATTTTTTTTTTTTAATGAGATTGATTATGTCGTCTATTTTATATTTAATTTAATATTTTTTAAATTTTAAATTATTAAAATAATTATGATTTTAACCGTTCACGTTTAAAGGATATTAAATCAATAATATGATGATGAATAGTAAGATCAAAGTATAAAAAATATAAATAGGAGCTATTTATATTTGTACATGAAACTAAAAACTTGCCAATTGCTGGATGGATAATGTTAAAAAATAAATTTGGAAAACAGAAGCGTTAGAAAAGGGAAAAAGTTTAATATTATGTATTATCTGATTTTATATAATTGTCTTTCGATAAAAGGTACAACCAATATAATCTGTTCAACATTATATATTTGACTTTCGATAAAAAGTACAACCGATATAATCTATAAAAAATTATATATTTGACTTTTCATCTATGGCAGTAATTGTTAAACTCAAATATTAAATAAGTCATCACTAATGGGTAAAACATAAAATATTGTCTGTAATTATACTTTTCACATGTTATTAATACAAAATTACTTATATTAATCAGCTCCAAAAAAAAATATTATTCCTAAACTATCCATCATTTTTTCCTATTATAGCAAAATATTTCCCGCTGTATTTTATAAATTCTACATATTAAAATATCTACAATTATATCCTTATGATTTCCATTCATATGAAAATTGTCCATATTCAAAACATTAAGATGGAAGGACAGCAAGGGAAACTTTATCCATTTCTTCATAAGATGTTTTACTAGTTATTCATTTATTAACTTCTGTTAAATATATATTTTTTTGGAAATAAGGAGGAGTTGAAAGGTTTTATTACTGTAATCATGAAGAACAATATTATCCCAATATCGACGTAGCAACCTTATCCACGAGATGAATGTAATTCAATTTAAACGCAATCCAATCTGATTTATCTATTTTACTCTTAACCTCTCTTATGTTTGGATTAATTACCAAAATGGGATCTAACAATACTAACATATTAATAAAAATATAAATAGAGTCAAACTCTATCTCTTTCTTTTACAGGTTGGATTGCATGATACCAAAAAAACTAAAACACCAATTAAAACACGTTAGGGGATGAAAAGCTTTATCTTATTGCTCACAGGATATGCCATATAGTGTAAATAAAAATTTGTTGTACTTGATTTTTTATTTTCTTGGCTTTTAAATCTTTTTCCTTTTTTTATTTATTTCAATGCTTTTCTTCTGCTTTTAGTTGTATGGGTTGAGAAGTCCTTATCGGAGGTAATATTTTTGGACAAATTATACTTGAATTTTGTAAAATTCCTAAGCATAGAAGTGGAAAAATGGAATTCAAATCCCACGGAAAAATAATAATGATTGATAAATCGAAAATAGAAAATATTGAATCAAAATCAGCTAAAAAAATTTTGGTCGGCCGACATATCAAAAAACATAATTTTGCTTCCTTAAATTTGAAAAAGGAAATAAAACTATGCTCAGATGTAAAGCTAGAGAATTTTTTTGCCTTTGCATATCATTTTAAGGAGGCAGTTACCTTGTCTTTTGTGCTAAAAAGAAAATAGGGGCCATCTTGGCAGAAGAGTGTACGCACGGACATAAATTTATATGGCAACTTTATGGTTTTGCTCTTTATTTTAATTAGATGAATTTTGTTTATTATTTTATTATTTATTTTTATATTTTTAAATTTAAATTATTGAATTTATGATTTATTTGAATAATTTAAATTTAAAAATAATTAAATTAAAAATAAGATAAATAATAGTACCAATTCCATTAAAAAGAAAAAAACGTGGCAATAGAAAAATCCTATATATATTATATACGAGAGGAACGTCATTATTTTCTTCCCTGGAGCAAAGGGTTAGATGATTAGGCCCCTCTTTTTCAGAAAAAGGAGACAGTTAGTTGTACCGTATGTATCTTCCATGGATATACTAATATATTCAATTTTAGATTTGTATAAAAACACTATCATTTGGATCCTAAACATGAGATCTTAGATAAAAAAAAACCTTTTAAAATGGTTATTGATGGATGATGAGAGGTTTTTGATCTTATAAGAGTCAAATCTTACTATTTTTAGTATTATATTAGTTTAAATTTATGCATTGAGGGTCTTATAAATAATATGAATAAAATAAATATTAAGAATTTTTATTTAAAAATTTTAAGGATAAAGTGGAGAGTTTTTTAGAGAAAAAAATAGAAACTGTTAAATTGTTGATGCGATATTTAACGATTTTAAATAGGATCTTATAATACTAAAAACAGTAAGATTAGACTCTTATAAATAATATGAATAAAATAAATATTAAAAATTTTTATTTAAAAATTTTAAGGGTAAAGTGGAGAGTTTTTTAGGGAAAAAAATAGAAATTGTTAAATTGTTGATGTGATATTTAAAGATTTTAAATGCGATCTTTTTAAAAGGGGATACTTTGTCTCTTTTTCATTGTTTTTTCTCTCTCCCTTTCCTGCATCCCCCGTCCTCCATCCCTTTTCCACTAGTTAAGTTTTGTGAATGGTTTTAGGGAGTTTCTCAAGGGATATTTTGTGTGTTCTCATTTTGTTACATGAAGTGGATTATGACTTCTCACAAATTTTAAAGAAATTTATATTTTGGAAAATGAAATGCAAACAAAGATATCTTGTTAATAAAGTAACAAGCATAAGAATATATGAAAGAAGAATAATGAAACAAAAAAAATGCCATGTATTGATAAGGATCTTTGGACATGAGCCCCTTAGCCCCAACCGGATTCGACATGTCTTATCCCTTGGGACTTACCTTTGTAAGCCTAAGCCCTAGGCCTAGATTGTTCAAGCCCGATAAGCTTTGCAATAGATAGAATGCACAAAATAAGGATTAAATAAAGTTACGTAACCACGTCCAGAATAAGTGGGACACGTCAGACACCACAACCCCACTTTCCCATACTTGTAGGAGAAGATCTCTTCCCACTAACTGATCTCCAACTGTCAATGTCACTCCACTATAAATACTAGTCCATTACTTAGCAATAAGGCTCTCTAAACTTTGTACACTAAGCTTACTTATTATTCCAAAGTACTTTTTACTCTTAAAAGCCTTACTGCTAACTTAATTATCAGAGTGGCCATGCCAAACAACCTTTCGATGTCCCCTCACAGTGTATTGTTTTACAAACCCTCATATTTGCCAACAAATACTTAGAGACGACATTTGACATCGTCTGTGGGAAAGCTAAATTCCTACACCAAAAGCCTTAAACACTTTAAACACATACCCTATAAACAATTCTTTTAACATCATGTCTCACAGCGACAAGCAGGAAAACCAGCAATTGGTAAATGACCAACCTATGAGCAATTAACCCCTCCTAAGAGCTATGCTGGAGGAGCATATGAAATGTTTGGTCAAGGAATATGTTACGCAAAATAGGTTACTCCGCGCTCTCCTAAAAGAAGCAAAGCAGCACAGTACAGCACAACATACAAACCTATCCTCTTGAAGCTTTGGATGCCTACACTTAGCAAAATAACGTCGAGCAGCAACAGTAGAATGGTAGGGATTAACAGCTTGATCTATCCTTGCAACAATGGCTAGTAAGGTTTGCAGCCATCCATGACCAAGCTTTGGCTGGGAATGAACAAGAAGTCAACTCACAGGGAGTGTAGGCTTACTCAACTACACACTAAGCTTATCCGGTAGATAATGCCAACCTAAAGAAGCTTTGTGCCATGGTAAGGCAGCTCTTAGAGCAATATGGGAGCAAAGATGCTGGTGACGCTGAGCTGGCCGCTAGCAATAAGACTCCTTTTGCTAAGGTGTCCAGGACGAAGTATTGCCTCTTAATGGCAAACTCCCATCCCTAAACCAGTATGATGGTATGGGTGACTTTAACAATCACCTTCTCCATTTCCGTACTCTTATGAACCTTAATGCCCATGGGGATGATATAATATACAATGGCTTTCCCAAGAACCCTAAGGAAGGTAGCCTAGGCATGGTTTAAATACCTCCTCGACAACTCCATCGGCTCCTTTAACGAGCTGGCACGAAGATTCAGTCTCCACTTCAGGGCTAGCAGGCTCCTGTTGAAGGACACATCGTCCTTATACCTCATAAGGCAGGGGGAAGGCGAGTCCCTACGTGACTACGTGGCCCGGTTCAACAATGCTGTGGTTGAGATCCTTCAATTGGATGAGAGAGTTGTTGTCCATGCCACGCAGCTCAGCATTTGACCTTCAGGAGATTTCTTCTAATCGTTTGCAAAGACCAAGTCGAAGACCTTGGCCAACTTTTAGAACAAAGCCTAGAAGTACATTGATTAGAAAGATAACATTTACGCCAGCTACGATGCCGATCGAGAAAGGTCGAGTGGAAAGCAGGACAAAGAAAAATTGTCCGTGAAGGATCACCTCAATAATAAGATGTTGGGTAGATCAGAGGAGGAGAGCTCTAGGAAGAAGAAGCATCGGGCTGAGCACGACTTACTTCCCCCTCTATTTACACCTAGTACACACCCCTGAATAAGCCTATTACTCAAGTCTATTCCGAAATAAAGAACCAAAATTTGCTCTAAAAACCATAAAAAATGCAAGGGAACCTTAGTCGTTAGAACTCTGATAAACACTATCAATTCTACGATGACTACCGTTATACCACCGACTAGTGCTTCCAATTGAAGAATGCCCCTGAATATGCCATTCAACGCGGTTTCTTTAACGAATACGTAGCCCATCCAAAGAACAATGACCGTTCTGACGATGATGGAGATAAGGCACCTCGGAGGCGATGGACCAAGAATGCCCATATTAAGCAAAACAATGACTGCCGCAATGATTGTGCTCCCAATGGTGTTATAAACGTAATCATAGGGGAGTCGCACCAAAGGAGCCGATCGAACATTAGCAATTCAGTTAATGCCCCATTAGAGGTGTTGGCCGTAAGGGAGAAGAGATAAAAATTAGACACTTCCATCTACTTCTTCGACAAAGATCTTGAAGGGGTTGATATACCCCATCAAGATGCCCTGGTGATAGGGGTGAAGACCTCAAAATTTGAGATCCTAAAGATTATGGTGGACACTAGCAATTCCACCAATATAGTCTTCCTTTATACATACGAGAGGATGAGGCAGAAACTATTAGTAAAAATGAAGCTATACCACCATAATCTGATTAGCTTCAATAGAAGTATGATCCGAGCTAAGGGTATCATCACATTAGACATGGAATTCGGTGATGACAACCACGTTGCAGAACGACTTGTAAAGTTCATTGTGATTGATTGCCCTACCCCGTACAACGTACTCTTAGGAAGACCAAGCCTGAATACGTTTGGGTTGATCACATCCTCCTTTCATCTGAAGGCTAAATTTCCTACTCCAATCGAGGTGGGAGTATGTGTAAGCCCCAAAGCTAAGCCAATTGACCGTAGTATTGAACTTAGAACATAAGTTTTGGACGATCGGTTAAAGAATCCGATTAAACCCCAAATTATAAACTATTGAGAGAAATATTAGTAAAAATAACCCCATAAACTTGAATCTAAGAAAATAAGTAATAAAATAGGAGACTATAAAATTTTCAAATTTATTAAGCATAATAATTGCTAATTACCGAAAAAGCAAAAAGTATAATCTAATAACTAATAAATTACTAGAGATAGATTATATGCATACTAAAATTTTTAGAATGACCAAAATAATAATTAGGAATATTCACATGTACCCCATATATATTTACGTGTAGATAAAAATATGCAAAATTACCTAAATTAGCCAAAAACTAAGTAAATAATTAAAGAAAATTATAAATTAATTATGCAAAAATCAGAAAAAATCAGAAGAGGATAATATGAATCAAGATCAGGTCGTGGCATGTCAAGATAAGCAAAAGAAAAATCAACCAATAAAATTTGGACAATATAAAAGCCAAAAATCAAGGAAAATGGGCAAAGTCTTGTCAAATTAGTGCATATTAATTACAGCAAATGTCTATAAATAGGGAAAAAATTTATAAAACTCATTTGGACAGTTAGAAATCAAAGAAAATTAGGGAGAGGTGAAAATTGAGAGAAAAATTCGAGTTAGAAAAAAAATAAGAAAAACTGTGCAGTTAGGGCTTTTAAAGGGAACCCCCACCAGACGAGTAGCTGGAAGTAGACGGCCACCACCACCACATGGTGGTGGCAGCACCCAGGCCGGCCGACAAGGCCACGGCGGCCCGCGGTGGCCGGAGCCACCCAAATCGGTGAGTCCAATTTCCAGCCCGATTCTTGTGTAATTTTGTAAAAATAGTAAATATTATTAGCAAAATTATGAATTTTGTTATTCTAGAATATTTTTGTATGTAGTTTGTAGGAAAAATATTATTTTGATGAAAATATGTCTCGTGATATAGGGTCCTTAAGAAATCATGCAAAACCGAGCATGTTTCGATTTAGAAATAAATGACCTTAGGAGTGTAGTTTCAAGCCCAAAATTTTTGTGTAGATTACTTAGATGATATAGAATAGTGCTATGAAGCCCGTTTTCAAAAATTAATTTTTGAAATTTTTAGATAATTTTTAGGCCCTAAAATGAGGCATAAAATGGGTAATTTAGAGTTAATTAAGCAATTAAATAATTAATTACTGATTTAGTGAACAAGTATATGTTTTAGTATGTTGAAATCTGATGGAGTATGATACTTGTAGCATTTAGGGTGTTAGATGTAATTATTAGGTTAATTATGTAGTAAATGATTAATAGGGAAAAATAGTTAACTTTAAGTTAATTTTGTAAATTAGGGAAAATAGGAGTAAAATCTGATCTAGGATGAATTTAGACATTTTGAAATGATAATTGATGTTTAGGGTTGGTAATTAAAGTGATAGAAATATTAGAAGTACATTATGTACATAATAGGCAATAATGCATAATATGTAATTTTTGGAAATATACTAAATAGAAAATATTAGAATAAAAATTGATATTATGATAATAATAAAAATATACAATAAATCTGATGGGAAACTTGAATTATGTAATTATATGAAAAATGTAAAAAATTTCTCACATTAGGAGTAAATTCGGTACACAAATAAGGATTTAAGTGTACCGGATGGAATAAAATACTAATTAGAGGTAATGATGGTATTTCGGAGATCGGGAAGTAATGTGATTAATTTCACATTATGGGTTGAAACGGATTTCTAGGGTTGGAATCTAAAACATTACTTAGAAATCGAACTAAAAACCTAATTTAGAAATCGATGCGAAAACCGAATCTGAACCTAACCCCAAACCTAGAATAATTGTAAAAGACTTAATACCTTGATAATTAGGCATTTTAAACCTTAAACAAAACCTAACAATAAGCGTTATAGGATAAAATGAACTTATAATATTTATATGAAAAGCTGAAACCACGTTCGTGTTATAGGGATGATCGGTGATGGCCTGAGCAAATCGGACCCCGAGTGAGTGAGCGAGGAGTCGAGGTAAGTTAGGATTAATACGATGCTGTATTTTGGAGGCTTAAGATTATGCTTGGTTGTGCTTGTTAGATAGTTGAATGTGTGCATGTGCTTGATTATGGGTGATGCTATGATTCTGTTTGTTGCTCTGGCACGTATTGTATGAATTGTATGAAAGGATTTATCACCTTAAACTGGAATTAATTAAATATCCAACCAGTAATCATAATTGGACATGCATGGCAATCCGTTAGGGGAAGTTAGGACTCTTCGGCCAAATATCGACCCCTTCGAAAGGGATAGCGCAGGATTGCAAAATGGTCCCTTCTTCATCCTCAATCGAACTAAGTGACAGGAGAGGAGGTCGCAGCGAGGGTGAAGACAGTGGTTCGAAGGTAGTCGCGAGAGGAGCAAGGTCTCCATTACACAAGCCTAGGTTTGGTCGTGAGCTGTTGCATTAACAGCAACTTCTCAACCCGGATTAGAGCGAGCGCAATTTCTCTAATCTCACGACGGGCCGGACAACGTCGTGCGATGGCATTTGCTTGCACATGCATTGCACTTAATAAGTGATTGAAAACCTTGTTGTGTGTATGGTATAGTTTTAAGTCCTCCGTCCTAACTTACTGAGCTGTGGTTGCTCACATCCCTATAGACGTCGTGCAGGTGCTGGCTAAGAAGCGGCATATAACTACTCCAAAGCTAGCAATTGCTGGATCTTGGGGAGTGAGGAAAAATATGTGAAGAATAAACTCACATTTTTAAGGTCCAAGTTTTTATTTTAGAATTATTTTTCATTTCCAAATGATGTAATAACTATGAAATATACTATAGAGAAATATTGTAAACTTTAACTGCAATAACGGAATTATAACATATATATAATTCCTCACTTTTATAGGTAAATGTTTTTTTAAATTACAAACTGTTTACTTCAAAGCGGGTTAGTCGTGGACGCCTTGTGTGGATTAGGTCTAAGATAGCGGTTGTAAGGCCAACTTCTATCTTAGGATGATTTATACGGCGAAGCTGTTATGACTCTGCCGCTTTGGGGCGTGACAATATGCAGGTATGATCAAAAGCTCTCATGTGAGTTGTACATCAGGGCAGCTAAAGGAGATGGCATCTTTACCCTAGAAACAGGCCCATAGGAGAGGTCGGTTGAAAGAGGCGAGCCCGAGGAGAAAATAGAAGACGTCCAGATCAGAATCTCACCCAAGCAAACCACGAAAGTCAGGATTGGGACTCCAATCGAGGTGAAAGACGAAATCATTACCCTCCTACAGGTAAACTCAGATAGGCTCGCTTGGTCGGCATCAGACATACCCGAAATCTCGCTTGATTTAACTACCCATAGCCTCAATATCAACACCACAGCATCGCCTATCAAGTAAAAAAAGAGGCATTTCACTCTAAAGAGGCAAGATGCAATTAAGGAGGAAGTGTAGAAGCTGCTTAAGATCGGCTTCTAAGGGGGGAAAAGTACCTGACATGGCTAGCGAACATAGTACTGGTAAAGAAGAAGAATGGGAAGTGGCAAATGTGTGCTAACTACACCGACCTCAATAAGACTTGTCCAAAAGATTGTTTCCCCCTCCCGAAGATCAATCAACTTATCGATTTTACATCAAGGCACGCTCTGTTGAACTTTATGGACGCTTTCTCAAGGTACAACCAAATCAAAATGGACCCGAATGACAAAGTCTATACCTCTTTTGTCATCGATTACGGTACGTATTACTACACCATGATGCCATTCAGATTGAAAAACGCTGGGGTTACGTACCAACAAATGGTGACAAAACTGTTTACGCCCTAGATCGGGCGCAATATGGAGGTAACAACATGATCATTAAGATCCAAAAGCTGGTCGATCAGGTCAGGGATCTTTAGAAAACCTTTGACCAGATATGTACGTACGACATGAAGTTGAACCCTTAGAAGTGCATTGGTATGAGGCAAGTGCACCTATCAATTTTAATATAGCGGATGTGAGTCCGAGTCGATCCCTCAGAGATTTCGAGTACTAATATTAACCTTAGCTCTATTATCTAACCGAAAAATTGTGATAAATTGAATGAATTAAAAATACTGAAATTAACCATCTAAACTAATTATAAAACTTGATTAAGCAAATTAGAAAGCAATAAAACTACGAACGACTTCAAGAAATTAATAACATATTTAGGAATTATTTCCCCTAGTGTTTAACATGTGACCACTTAAAATATATTCGATTCAGTTTCTATTATTCTTAACCGGAGGGATTCACAATTAAAGCTAATATCTTTCTCAAGCATATTAACCCTAATCCTAAATTATTTACCGAAATCTCTTCACTTAGTAATATAACTTAGAATTGCATTAATGTATAATGAATTCCTACACAAATAATTAACTTTCCGGAAGAAACATGTATCTTATCTCTAAGTATACATGTAATTCTCTCCAATTATGTTAAGATCTAATTACACATGCAATTTCTCAATCATCATGCATAATATCATATATTGATACTCTAGAATTATCAATCAACAATTAAACAACATAATTGAATCAAGAAAAGATAGAAACTTTATTGAAAATTATAGATCAACCCAAAAGTCACATGAAACCCTAGGTTCCATAATCTTAAATACTCGAATTCTATGCTATCATAATGAATCTAAAAACGAGTTCCATAAAAAACATAAAATAAAACTTGGAAAACCCCTTTGATTGATGAAAAATCTCTCAAATCTTGAAGTTGATGTTGCTCTCCTTTTTCTTCTCTTTCTCCTCAAGTCTCTTCTCTTCTCTTCTTTCGTATCTCATTTGTTTCTCTAATGTCTCTCTTTTGTCTAAACTCTCAAATATTCTTTTATATATATATTATAAGGATTTTGTTTTCGTCACCAAACACGCCCTAGGACATGGCCGTGTCCCCAGGTCGTGTAACTTTTTGCACTTAGGCAAATTTTTCTACATGATTTCAAAACTTCATAACTTCTTCATTTGAACTCCGAATTAAGTGAAACTTGATTCCTTTTCTTCGTTTTCGATCCTAGAACGCATTCAAACCTTAAAATAAAAAATTTACTCAATTAAGTATCAATTTCTTTAAAGAAAACCAAAAATGTAAGGAAAATACTATAAAATCACCATATGAAATACGTTTAAAATCAGAGTTATCAAATTTCCCCACACTTGAGCATTTGTTTGTCCTCAAGCAAATAAATCAAAATCAAACTTTCGGGACAAGAAACGCTAAACAAAATTTATCACTATTTAGGAAACCTGTGAATGAATACACTTGACCCGAAGAAAGGTAAGAAAATCATTCTCAACTAACTTGCAATAATAAAGTCAACCAATTTCATCTAACCATATTCGAATGCTCCAACCATAATTAATACTAGAATTCACTAATTAATTTATGAAAATCAAAGTTTACCCGAGCCATTTAACCAAGGATTCTTAAACTAAAAATTAGATTTAACATCTCGCCAACCGAGAAAGAGTCATAAAAATTTTGTCCATTTGACTAAAGTGTATATAATTCTCTCTTCCATCTCACCAAGCACCATAATCTAAAACAAACACATTTTACATCCACTCATCCTCTGATCATCCCCCTAGTTCATGATTTTGTTGAGAGGTCTTTTGAATTTACCTTATTTAAGCACAATTGTGTTGGTAGAAGGAAAGAATCTCGCTCTTCTGACGGACCAAGACCAATCCATACCAACTTATTTCTTATATTGATAGCGGAAAAAACCTTGCTCTTCTGACGGACCAAGGCCGATCCATATCAATTTTTTCATTAGAATTGGCATTGGGACTCAATCTCGCTCTTCTGACGGACCAAGACGAATCCTTACCAATTTTTCTATTCATATACTTGTTATTACTTTTGACCTCAAATCATTATGATTTTTCAGGGGTTTCTCAAAAGAAGAATTTCATTTGTTTGTTTGCTAAAAATTATAGGACTCTTAAAAATTTCTAAGAGAAAGGTATACATAAAAGTAAATTTAAAAATAACCATGACTAACTCTTAACTAGTGATGTTGCTCCAATCTCAAGTCTTAAAATCCTAAGCTAAATAACTCGTAACATTGCCCTCCACAAATTTGACTAATCAATTCTAGTAAAGTATAATAAGATCAATAACGATCAAGATGACACAGTTGATTTGACTTAATACCAATTAATCACCTATTGCAAGTTAACTTAAAAATTAATTGGGTCAAATATGAATAATTGGTCTCCTAAACAGTAACAAATTTATATATATCCCTTCCCCACACTTAATAATGTACATTGTCCTCAATGTACGACGAAAAATCATAGTAGCACGAAAAAGCAGCATAGGGAAAAGAAGGAAACATATGTAGTGAAAAGAAACTAATACTTCCCTGCTAGTCGAAAAGAAGTGCAAAATGAAGAAGCATCATCATTATATATATCGGAGTTCACAAGCCTTAATCAACAAAAGACAACATAAAAAATTAGGAACTAAGAAGAGGGATCAGAATCAGTCTCTTCATCCTTCTCATCAGATGGTGCCTCAGCCATTATAGCATCATCATCATCATCACTGGCCTCGACATCCTCATCACTTTCTCCAGCCACCTCGTCCGTACCACCCTCATCAGCCTCTTCCTCATCAGCCTCATCATCCTCTTCCTCGTCCTCACTCTCGTCTTCATGGGTAGCCGACTCTTTCATTTTAAGAAATTGTTCCATTTTGTCCTGGCGGATATGAAGTTTATCCACACTTCCTCTTATATAACGAACCTTAGACAGTAACAAATCAAATTTATCTTCAAAGCTGGCTGAAGACGTCTAGCCTCGAGATGTGCTGCTACGAGAGTGTTGACCTTGACGTCTAGTTGGTAGGAGGTTCATGAGTCGGAATGAATTGAGGCGCATAGGAGTGACTTGGCTAATCAAAGTAAGTGAAGGCCAACCAACAACCTTAGTCCGCATGGCCTACACTAGTAAGGTAATGTAAGGGCCATAGCAAATATGCCATTTCTTCCGAGTAGTGGTGGTTTGGTGGCTGAAGAGTTCGGCGATTTCGATGGCGAGATTGATGGGGTGTTTATATATGACATTATAAAGATAGAGGCAATCCTTGTTGGACATCACCCCGGTGCTAAGGCCTCTGCCAGTCAATGTATGTGAAAAGAGCCAATGAAGAACCCAATATTCAGGCCTGACTAATTGAGAGGCCTTACTCCTGGCTGGATCATAGGCATCGCCAACAGTAATCTCATTCCAAAACGACCCTGCTATGACGCTACAAGGAAAATGACACGATATCTGCTCCTTTCACGAACCCTTCGTCCGTCCGTGTATATCTCTCTTCATATAAACCAAGATATCTGCTCAGTTGAGCGATGGACATGTGGAATGGATGGCCACTCAAGGTGAAGTGTAATTTGCGTTTTGGGCCCATGCTAGTTGCACTTTCCTTATCAACTTTATAAGTGCACAAAAACTCCAAAGTCAGCTCTTTATAAATTGGAGCTTCAAAGGATAATAAGCGCTCCTAAATAGTACTATCCAAGAGCTCCTTCGTTTCGGTGGTGAGCTCTAATTGAGCGAGAACATCCCAATCCAGCCGAAGGGTCTCGCTAAAGGGCTTATTCTGAAGTAATTGATATCGTTGCACTTGGTAATCTTCTTTAAATTGGAGCATTGGGTGCTCTATCGGGGGAAGAGTAGCTAGTGGTTCAGTTATTGTTCCTGATTGTAATGAAGAGGATGCGGCAAACTTGGATTTCCGGTGAACGGTAAGCTTAGCTCGATTCGCCATTTGAATACCTGAAAAAAATCACAACCCAAATCAAACACGCACATCCTTGTCGCACATAGGTCAAGAAGGCAGAGGACAATAAGAGCAATAGTGAAGAATGGTAACAGAATACTCATTAGGGCATTTCAACAAACATATGGAGTGCAGCTAGAAAACTAGTTGGTGGAAAGAAATGAGTGGCAAATGCTTCCAACGAATTCCATTACACGACAATTAACGGTGAAAAACAGGCGTCTTAACATATAAAAAACGCTAAATGACCCAGAATTATTATCTCCCATTGCTAACCCTAACTAGCATGAATGAATAAGGATGAGCAAATTAGCCAATAACATTCGGAATTGAAAGAGCACAATGAAATCTAACTAGGTGAGGCAGCATTATGGCATGTAAGATCAAGAAACTCAAAGCAATGATGCATGGCGGTGATGAATAATCAAAAGAAATTTGCAGGCCAAATGGAAAAACCAATACGTACAAGAGTAAAAATGCAAATAACCAAACTGCCTAATCATGAGGAAAAGAGAGTAAAATCAATTAGGAAACTTACTTGGATCAAAATGCAGAATGCAACAATTGTGAAGAGAAAAGGGAGAAGAAGAGAGAATATGAGAGAGATATGTTTAATTGTGAGTGTGTGAGAGGGTGTGTTTAGTTTAAATAAACCGATTGAGTGCAAAATCGTGTAAGTTTGGGTCGACACGAGCTGGGACATGACCGTGTCCTTTGCCCATGTAACATTCTGTGTGTGTCGTATGGAGTCTGGACGGATACGGGCTGGGACACAACTGTATCCCATGCCCGTGTAACTTTCTGTTCCCATGTATATAAACTGGACGGACATGGGCTGGGATACGACCGTGTCCCACACCCGTGTAACTTTCTATGTGAAGTTTGGATGCACACGGGCTGGGACACAACCGTATCCCATGCCCATGTAACTCACTGCTCGGGGGTGGGAATTCTGGGCGTACACGAGCTGGGACATGACCGTATCTCTCGCCCGTGTAACTTTCTGTGCCCACGGAGTAGAATTGAAATCTGGGCGGATACGGGTTGGGACACGACTGTGTCCCTCGCCCGTGTAACTTTCTGTGGGTGGGCAGTTTTAAAGGTCTGGATGGACACGAGCTAGGACACGACCGTGTCCCTTGCTCATGTAAATTTTTTTTTTAATATTTAATTTAAAGATAAAGGAAACTTAAAAAAATAAAAATAATAAAACTAAAGAGAAAAAGCAAAAATAAAACAAAAAGGGGAAAGACTATGACGAAAAATTGCAAGAAAAAGAAAGGAAGCAAAGCAAAGTTAGATAAAAGAAAAATAAAATGAAATAAACTTAAAGAACTAAAGTATAAGCAAAGTTAGACATGGGTTACCTCCCAAGAAACGTTTTAGTTAACGTCAATAGCTCGACGGGATACGTCTTCTCATGATTCTTCATCTAGGTGGAGATAGGACTCCTCCTATATCTCGCTTTCGAACGCTCCATACGAGCGTAAATTTGCCCTTAGGCCATTGACCTTGCCAATTCTATTTCATTGGTGCATAACTTTCATAGTTTCTCTCCTTATCATACCACTTATCAAATTCATGTAGCCTAAACTTCTTCATCTTGTCCGCTTTTACCTTAGATGCGGTTGCCATTGGAAGTTTTGAAGTTTTTACCACAAAGGCATATTCCAGATGATTTCTTGACAGTTTTGGTTCCAAAATTGGTGGCTTCTCTTTGAAAGATCTTAACCTAGGATCCTTTGACTTATGGAGTTGATTAACCCCCTTCTTGTCCACAATAGATTCATGAACTTTTATTTGAGCTACCATTTCTGCACAATTGGGGTTGGTCACCAAATTTTCATCTCCCTTTTGTGAGCAATAGCTTAAGGAATCCTTAGTAAGTGTTTCCTGCACACATGTAGATATAACGACATTAGTGGCATTAACATTGTGACATATGTCCTCTGGGTCAAGAACTTTGTTCGTTGCCTTTGGAGTTTTAAAAACTATTTCATCATCCCCGACCCGTAATATCAACTTATGCTCACTAACATCAAAAACATCTCTAGCCGTGGCTAGGAAGGGTCGACCTAAAATGATTGGCACCTCAATATCTTCATCTATATCAAGTATAACAAAATCTACGGGAAAGATGAATTTGTCTACTTGCACTAAAACATCCTCTATGATGCCTCTAGGGTATGTGATAGACCTATCAGCTAATTGAAGACTCATGCGCGTTAGTTTAGGTTCTCCTAACCCTAGCTTTTTGAACAATTTATACGGCATCAAATTTATACTGGCTCCTAAATCTGCCAAAGCATTCTCTACTAACAAATTGCCAAGCATACAAGGAATAGTGAAACTCCCTAGATCATTTAATTTTTGTGGCAGCTTTTTCTGGAGAAGTGCCGAGCATTCCTCGTTCAATGTGACAGTTGTAAGCTCCTCCAACTTCCTCTTATTCAATAGAAGATCTTTTAGAAATTTCGCATACTTTGGCATCTGCAAGATGACATCAACAAGAGGTAAGTTAATGTGTAATTGTTTGAAAATATCAAGCAATTTACCAAATTCCTTGTTCTGATCAGTGTAACTTTGCTTAAGGCGTTGCAGGTAAGGGATGGGAGGCTTGTACTCCTTTACTTTCGGTGGTTCTGTACTTTCTTTTTATTTTAGTGGCTTTGCATTTTCCTTAAGGTTGACTTCCACTTCTTTCTCAACTACTTCCCCACCATCCTTCTTCTCTACTCGCAGTTTTCTACCGCTTCTCAAGGTCACAGCATTAACATGTTCCCTGGGATTAACCTCGGTATTCCCTAGGAGTGTTCCCTGTGGTCTTTCAGGGATTAGCTTCGCAAGTTGACCAATTTGGTTCTCAAGGTTGCGATTTGAAGCCTCTTGATTCCTCAGCGAGGATTCAATGTTGGATAAGCGAGCCTTATTGCCTTGAATATATTTTGCGAGAAGTTCTTCCACACTGGACTTCTTTTCTTGAGGGAGAGGAGGTGGGAATGATCTTTGAAATCCAGGTGGGCCAAAGTTGGTCTTCTGCTGGCCTTAGTTTTGGTTTCCCCATGAGAAATTGGGGTAATTCTTCCATCCTGGATTGTAAGTGTTGCTGTAGGGGTTATTTTGTTGCTTAGGTGGATTTCCTAGATAATCTACCTATTCCAGTTGTTCTTATGCTCCATACCCCTACATACCAAAATCACTTACATCCGATTGCACTTGTTGAGGGCCAACAGAGAGTGCATCTATCTTCTTACTCAATAAGTCCACCTCGGCTGCTAGAGCAGTAGTCAAGTCCACCTCATAAATTCCCATGGCCTTTTGCTTGGCTCTAGTGGTTTCCCACTGATAATTATTCATCGCTATTCCTTCAATCAGGTTTTGTACTTGTTCAGGTGTCTTTGTGTTCAAAGTACCTCCTACGGATGCATCAATCATCTGTCTAGTAGATAAATTGAGACCATTATAGAAGGTCTGAATCTGCATCCATAGTGGGAGGCCATGATGTGGGCACCTCCTGAGCAAGTCCTTAAACCGCTCCCAGGTGTCATATAGCGTCTCCGCTTCCAATTGAGCAAAACAAGAAATATCATTCCGAAGTTTAGCGGTCTTTGTAGGTAGGAAATACTTCTCCAAAAATTTCTCTACCAATTCATTCCAAGTTGTGATTGAATTTCTTGGTAGGGAGTTCAACCACTGTTTTGCTCTACCCCTCAAGGAGAAAGGAAATAGCCGCAATCAGATGGCATCATCCGTGGTTCCGTTGATTTTAAATGTATCACAAATCTCTAGAAAATTAGAGATGTGGGCATTAGGATCTTCATCTTGGAGACCATCAAACTGAACATATTGTTACACCATTTGTATGATGTTAGGTGCAGTTTGGAAGTTATTAGCCGCGACGGTTGGCCTTGCAATACTAGAGTCAGCTTTAATAAGTGTAGGCCTTGAATAGTTGGACATGGTCCGATTTGCTTCATTCCCGTTGTTAGCCAGGTGTGGTGGATCTTCTTGCTCAATGAATTGAGTGTTGGCCTCTTTACCTTCTTCCTTGATTTCAACGATTGACTCGTCGTCTATGGTCGCCACAATTTGTCTAGGTCGCGATCTCAAATTTTGAAGGGCAGTTTTCTTAATTTCAAGATCAAGTTCTACCAAATCTTCCGAGTTGCTTTAGGTCATGCACTACAAGGGCAAGAAATATAAAATCAATTGCAGCTCTAGGTAATAAAAATAAACAAATAAAACAAAAGAAAATAAAAAAAAAATGGTCAAAGTAATAAAGCAACTAACATTCTTAATATCGAAAATTTCCAGCAACGGCGCCAAAAACTTGATATGAAGCAAGTACACCTATTAATTTTAATATAGTGGATGTGAGTCCGAGTCGATCCCTCAGAGATTTCGAGTACTAATATTAACCTTAGCTCTATTATCTAACCGAAAAATTGTGATAAATTGAATGAATTAAAAATACTGAAATTAACCATCTAAACTAATTATGAAACTTGATTAAGCAAATTAAAAAGCAATAAAACTACGAACGACTTTAAGAAATTAATAACGTATTTAGGAATTATTTCCCCTAGTGTTTAACATGTGACCATTGAAAATATATTCAATTCAGTTTCTATTATTCTTAACCGGAGGGATTCACAATTAAAGCTAATATCTTTCTCAAGCATATTAACCCTAATCCTAAATTATTTACCGGAATCTCTTCACTTAGTAATATAACTTAGAATTGCATTAATGTATAATGAATTCCCACACAAATAATTAACTTTCCGGAAGAAACATGTATCTTATCTCTAAGTATACATGTAATTCTCTCCAATTATGCTAAGATCTAATTACACATGCAATTTCTCAATCATCATGCATAATATCATATATTGATACTCTAGAATTATCAATCAACAATTAAACAACATAATTGAATCAAGAAAAGATAGAAACTTTATTGAAAATTATAGATCAACCCAAAAGTCACATGAAACCCTAGGTTCCATAATCTTAAATACTCGAATGCTATGCTATCATAATGAATCTAAAAACGAGTTCCATAAAAAACATAAAATAAAACTTGGAAAACCCCTTTGATTGATGAAAAATCTCTCAAATCTTGAAGTTGATGTTGCTCTCCTTTTTCTTCTCTTTCTCCTCAAGTCTCTTCTCTTCTCTCGTATCTCATCTGTTTCTCTAATGTCTCTCTTTTGTCTAAACCCTCAGATATCCTTTTATATATATATTATAAGGATTTTGTTTTCATCACCAGAAACGGCCTGGGACATGGCCGTGTCCCCAGGTCCTGTAACTTTCTGCACCTAGGCAAATTTTTCTGCATAACTTCAAAACTTCATAACTTCTTCGTTTGAATTCTGAATTGAGTGAAACTTGATTCCTTTTCTTCGTTTTCGATCCTAAAATGCGTTCAAACCTTGAAATCAAAATTTTACTCAATTAAGTATCAATTTCTTTAAAGAAAACCAAAAATGTAAGGAAAATACTATAAAATCACCATATGAAATATGTTTAAAATCAGAGTTATCATGCATCTTTAGAGTCGAATCTGGTAAGTTTCTTAGCTTTCTAGTAACATAGAGAGGCATCGAGGCAAACCCTAAGAAGATTGCTGCCATAAGGGGAATGAAGCCTCCAACCTCAGTCCAAGACGTATAGAAGCTTATCGGTATGGTAGCTGCATTGAGCATATTCATCTCGAAAAGTGTAAACAGATGCACCGAGTTTTTTAAAATCTTGAGAAATCTAAAGGGTTTTGAATGGACTTCAAAGTGCGTCGCTGCCTTTCAGCAGTTCCAGGACTTCCTTGCACACCTACCAATCCTCTCCAAGCTTGTCTGTGGGGAGGACTTATTTTTGTACCTGGCCGTAAGCAACTGAGCACTCTCTTCTATGTTGGTCAGGGCAGAGGAAAGAAAACACAAGCTAGTATATTACGTCAATAATATATTACACTGGCCTGAGATTAGGTATACCTAAGCAGAAAAGTTCGCCCCAGCCATAGTTATCACAGCACAATGGCTACAGCCGTACTTCCAGGTACCACCAAATAACTGTACTTACGAATTAACCACTATACACCATGTTGTTGAAACTTGACGCGTCTAGATGGATGATGAAGTACGCAATGGAATTGAGTACGTACAAAGTTTAGTATTAGCCACGAACGACCTATAAGGCACAGGTGCTAGCCAACTTCGTAGTATAATATACAAAAGAGGAGAAAGCACCACTAAGCGATGACAAACCAGTGTGGACTCTCCATGTTGATGGATCATCTACCTCGAGGGGTAGAGGCAAGGGTCTTGTTCTGACTGGCCAGCACAAAGTTAAGATCTATTATGCCCTTAAGTTCGGGTTCGATCCCAGCAACAATGAATCTAAATACGAGGCGCTTATCGTCGGCCTCAAGTTGGCTAAGGAGATTAGTGCAAGTATCTGTAGATCTTCTTGGACTCCATGCTTGTCGTCCAACGAGTCTAAGGTGAATACAAGGTTAGGGATGACACTATGGCTAAGTACCTTGAGAAGGTGAAGAGCTTTCTTGCTGAATTCCCTTCGTGGGACATCATGAAGATCCCCCGTCTCGAGAATTCAGCTGCAGATTGGCTATCTAAGCTCACCTCCACTAATATATAGAAGCTTGAGCTAAAGGATAGTAAAATCTTCATAGAATACTTACCAAAAAAAAAGCATAACTTCGAGCTCAACTAATGTTTTGGAACTAACCACAATAGCATCAAAGCCAAGCTGAATGGATCCTATCTGGAGTTATTTAGAGTAAGGCATGCTCCTAGATGACAAGAGGGAGGCAAAGAAGCTTCAGTATCACTCCACCAACTATACGTTGGTTGATGACGTCTTGTATCGCAAGGGAGTTAGTCTTCCCCTGCTCCGATGCCTTCGAGAAGGGGAAGGGTTACATGTCATGGAAGAGCTACACACCGACGTGTGCAATAATCACATTTAGTCCTAAGCCCTCTACCTCTACACACTGCAACTTGGGTATTATTGGCCTACAATGAGACAAGACACGAAGGCCATCGCCCAAAAGTGCCCATTATGCTAGAAGCATGCCCCAATTAGTCATGTACCTAGTACAACCCTCCAACCTCTATCCAACCTATGGTTGTTCGTACAATGGGGGATTAATATTCTCGATGCCTTCCCGAAAGCTTCTAGAGGATGGCAGGTTATAATTGTTGCTGTTGATTACTTCATAAAGTGGGTGGAAGCCGAAGTGTCGATAAGGATCACGAAGAGAAGTATCGAATCTTTTGTTAGAAACAACATTCTCTCTCGGTTCGGGGTCCCCTATGCTCTCATCATGGACAACAAGCGACAGTTTAATAACCCCAAGTTTAGGGAGTTCTATGCCAAGCACCACATCACTTTGCACTTTACCTCGATTGCCCACCCCCAATCAAATGGTTAAGTCAAGGCAACCAATCAGATCATCCTAGATAGCTTGAAGAAGAGCATGGACTGATCTCGAGGTGCTTAGGCCAACAAATTGCCCAATATCTTATGGGGGTAGAGGACCACTCATTACACTTCTACAGATAAGACCCCTTTTCACTTAGCTTTCGAGTTAGAAGCAGTCTTCCCCATTGAACTTTAGCTTCCTAATATTCGAACTCGAAGTTTTGACATTGCCTTTAATGAGTCACTGTTGTAAACCAGCGTCGATACCATCGAGGAAATCAGAGACCTTACTGCGACTCGAGTAACCGTATACCAACATTGAGCCATCCGATATTACGACCAGAAGGTCAAATATAAAGAGTTTAAGGTTGGCGACCTAGTATGCCAAAGCCTAGAAGCTATAAGTTCATGTAAAGGATAGGGCAAGCTAGCCCCCAATTGGGAAGACTCGGTTAAAGTCAGGGAAAGATTGGGCAATAGAGCGTACAGATTGGAAAGACTAAATGGCAAGCTCATCCCGTGTACATGGAACACCAATAATCTTCTACTTTATTTCGATTAGCATTATGTTATGTACATTTTTCCAAAATAATGAAATAAAAAAGTTGCTTCATAATTGATTGTCTACCTCTCACGACCTCTCCCCTTCTTTCTGTTGCCATCCAAGCCCTTAAAGGGGCATACAGATCGTCTACCAGGCAAGTTGGAATGCCATCGACCTAACCCTTCGGGTGACCTTGGTGAGGGAAAACACCCTGTACATAGAAGGACTCCCATCTTTCAAGCCAGTTGAAACACCACTAACCTAACTCCTTAAGTAACCTCAGCAAAGGAAAACACCCCTTATACGTAGGGACTCCCATCTTTTGGCAAGTCAGAATGCCATTAACCTAACCCCTTAAGTAACCTCAGCAAGGGGAAACACCCTTTGCACGGAAGGACTCCCATCTTTTAGGTAAGTCGGAACACCATCGATCTAACCCCCTCGAGTAACCTTGGCAAAGGGAAACACCCCTTGCATAGAGGAATCCCTATGCAAGCATATTCGAAGGTAAAAAAAGAAAAAAAAAAGTAAGTGTATAAGCGAATACGTTTCAAAAAACAAAATTTCTTATTTATTATCGAACTACACAGTAAAGGCCAGCATCTCAACCTAACATACATATGTTGAAAAAAACAACCTATCACTTTAGATCAACTAATTTCGGCAACTCAAAAAAGTCCAAAACCTCAATTAGCTCGAAGCACTGATCTGACGATGCCAGTAGAGGAGGCAAATCTTGTCTTGAAGCAAAGGCGAGAAGTTGCTGATATGGGTTGATAGAAGGATCACCCCAATCTTGAGCTCCTGGAGGGGCATCTTTTGAGGTGAGCTCTTGCTAAGCTGCTAGGGGAGGTGTGAATGTATAACCAATCTATTCGACTCCAACAGTAGAAGAGGTGGTCGGAATATCTCTAGTTACCTGCACAGCCTCCTTTTCTCGCACTTCGGCTTCCCTTTTCTCCCTAAAGGTGGGGGAGTTTAGAAAATCCATGAAACTCAAGTCATGACCTAGATTGATAGGATTCCAAGTACCAACCCAACGCTATGCCAAGTTTCAGACCACATGGGAGGCTTGCTCATGAGTTTCGCACGAATGGTTAACCTATTTATAAGCTATGTTAACATTGGATGGCCTACCCTACTCTATTGGATCTACCTTGTTATGCTGAGTATGCCTCGCTCTACCTTGACCGAGCCTTCCCACAAACCTATCTATGAACTATGGCAATATCGAAAGACCCGATGTGCTTTACAAGTTCTGTCTTAACCTACAATTAGTACCCTGCTCTACCAGGTCTTCTATGCTATACTTTGTCCATTCTACCCTACTGTAGTCGGCTCTATTTTATTCCGCCAGATCTACTCTAATTAGCTATATAAGACTATCCCGTCCTGCTCATCTACTCTACTTTACTGAGATCAATTTGCTCGAGCAAGTTTATTCAGCCAAGATCTGTTTGGTTATGACGAGGTTACCTGCCTATTCCGTATTAGCTTAGCCATATTGAATCATATTAAACAGGTTGGCCACATCCACACTAGATCAACTCGACCATACGAAGTCGGCCCCTATCATGCCAGCACGACTACTACCATATCAGGTTGGTCTAGCCATACAAGGTTGGCATTAATCATGTCAGGTTAGCCCTAGTCATATCAAATCAGCCCTGAACAAAAGCAGATCATCTAGAAGCTCAGGTTAGGACCAATCAAAACCCTAGAGTCTCCTATAGCTCCTTAGAACCAAAACATTAGCCTTCACTCGAAGATCCCACTTGGTTATCTATTTTACTTATGTTATTTAGGTTTCCTATTTCTTGTATTCTCCCTAAATTGTCTTCATGTATTATTTGTAATTACTTGAATGCCATTAAGGCATCCTTTAGTCATTTTATTTACAACTTTACCACTTTATATAGGGTTTTAGGGAGACTTTGACAATTAATGAAAAACCTTTGAGACTTTTCTCTCAGAAACTCTCTTTTACCCGCTCTTATCAATCCTTCTAGTAATGATTGTGGCGAGCAACTTTATCATTCGAACCAGTATGTCACATCCGGCGAGTCTTAAGTCCATATGCAGTTCTATGATGCGTCAGGGCTATCTTGCGATCCAAACCCATCCATTGGTTTTTGTATGATACTAAGTTTGTGTGTTCATCCACAAATTCATAGCATCTTAGTATCAGAGTGTGGTTCCAACAATAGAGCGTGTTAGGTTCTGTGAAGTTTTGTTTTTATACTGTTAATGGCTACTGTGTTCCTCTCATGGCTACCACAGTAAGTATGTTAAAGTTATTGTTTTGTGTTTGAAAGGTACTGGTTCATTGGCTTATGTGGAGATTCATAGGTTAATAAGAGTGCTTCCTATTGTGTTCTATTGTATTCTATTCTCCATTGCAAAAATTAAAGAGGTTCATTTCTGTGTACGGCCATGTGTTTGAGTGTAATGGTTACCGAAGTTAAGTCGGAAGTAGGTTTGTAAGATTGAGTCATATAAACTGTGGGTTAGTGTAGCGAAGTGTGCGACCGATTCACAAGTGTTAGGAAAATGACTGTTGTAGAGTTTGGAGTCAAGAAACCATAGCTGTAGAAATTACAAGGGGTTTCAAATTGGGTGCCTTAAATTGAAGGTGGGTGTTTGGTTTTTTTAACAATAGTGCTCAAATTTTATGGTTTAGGTCATTGAATTTAGACGGATGGTCGTTCAATGGGATTCTTCTGTGTAGTCGTAACAACAATTAGTGGAATGTGTTGTGGCTACTCTTGTTGAAATTGGGGTTTTCGACATTAATTTATAGTGTTTGGTGGTTATTAGCTACGGAAGCTTTGTTGTTGCACTTTGGAGAAGCTATCTGAATTGTTGTGTTAATTGAGAGTACCGAATTGAAGAAGCACTGATACGTCATTCTAGTGAAGTGTTGCTCAAATTAAGACTAGCAAAACGCATGCACATCCGACTTGTTATTCCCATTAACTTGCCGAGCCAAACTGTTATACTCTTAAGGTTACCGGGCAAGTTGTTTGGCTATTTAACTTATCAAGTTGGTTTACAATGTTGAAGCTCAAGCAACGAACTACTATAACCTAATAGTCGAGTTGATTCTAGTATTCAAGTTGAGTTTAAGTGCCAAAGTGAAGTGGAAGATTCGAGTTATGCAAGCATCCGAGCTACTATGTTCTTGAATCACCAAGTGTTGGATAGTTCTAGTCATTGCTGATGAGACTTCTTGTGAGTCGGGCTAGTTTGCTGAAGTGATACCTCCATTTAACATGGATTATGACAATCGTAGAAGAAATGGTTATGGCTATGATTATGAAGATATAAGGTTGAGAATACACATGTTTGATGGTTATAGATCTCTAGATGAATACTTGGATTGGGAATTTTGAATCAATGGAGTCTTTGAAAGGTATCCATGCCTTGAATGTGATAAGGAATACATCATAGAGGATAAACTTGAAGGCCTTACTAAGACTTGGTAGAAGAATGTATTAAGGTAGAGGATCCGTAGAGGGGCGAGTACTACATGGAGCTCAATGAGACTTACAATGAGAGAAAATTTTGTACTCCCATCATATCAAGACAAGTTGTATGAAGAGCTATCCACCTTGAGGAAAGGACAAATGAGTGTCCAAGAATTTGCTAGGGAATATAAGGCACTCTTAAATTGATGTGAGCTATATGAATCTCTTTCGTGTACTATCTTAAGATTCATGAGAGGATTGACACTGGAGATTACCCGACGTGTTAACCCCTCATGAGTAAGAAGCTTAAATAAAGTTGTCCAACTATCATTAACAGTAGAATCTACCATTAATGCCAATCACTCTAATGTGCAGAAACAATTAGAGGTTATACTTGTTCTGATGGGAATTAAGCTACGGGACCCCTGACTCGTAGCCGAGCTTAAGGACTAGAGGGGCTGATATGTCAAATCCTTATGTTCCAACTAACTCTTACCGATGCCGAGTACTTCCTTATCGAATCTCATTTAATGCTGTGTCGTATGACAGCCCATTATTCTGTAGTTTGCCCAGTAGATGAGTACTCTCCAGTGCTAAGCTGTACAATCACTCAACATCATCTTTGTCAAGAAGTCAAGAGAGAGAATTTGGATTGATTAAGCCATCCTTACTCAGACAAGCTGTCACGCCCCGAAGCAGTAGAGTCGTAACAGCCCCGCCGTGTAAACCACCCTAAGAGAGAAGTTGGCCTCACAACCGCTATCTTAGACCTGATCTACACAAGGCGTCCATAACTAACCCGCTTTGAAGTAGACAGTTTGTAATTTAAATAAATCATTTACCTATAAAAGTGAGGAATTATATATATATGTTATCATTCAGTTATTGCAGTTAAAGTTTACAACATTTCTCTATAGTATATTCCCTAGTAATTACATCATTCGGAAATGAAAAATAATTCTAAAATAAAAACTTAGACCTTAAAAGATGTGTTTATTCTTCAATGTTTTTCCTCACTTCCCAGCATCCAGCAGTTGCTAGCTTCAGAGTAATTGGTTGCCGCTTCTTAGCCAGCACCTGCACAACGTCTATAGGGATGTGAGCAACCACAGCTCAGTAAGTTAGGACGGAGGACTTAAAATTATACCAGAAACACAACAAGGTTTTCAATCACTTATTAGATGCAATGCATGTGCAAGCAAATGTCATCACACGACGTTGTCCGGCTCATTGTGAGATTAGAGAAATTGCACCCGCTCTAATCCGGGTTGAGGAGTTGCCGTTAATGCAACAGCTCACAACCAAACCCATACTTGTGTAATGGAGACCTTGCTCCTCCTGCGACTACCTTCGAACTACTGCCTTCACCCTCGCCGCGACCTCCTCTCCTGTCACTTAGTTCGACTGAGGATGAAGAAGGGACCATTTTGCAATCCTACGCTATCCCTTTCGAAGGGGTCGATATTTGGCCGGAGAGTCCTAAGTTCCCCTAACGGGTTGCAATGTATGTCCGATTATGATTACTGGTCGGATATTTAATTAAGTCTAGTTTAGGGTGATCAATCATTTCATACAATTCATACTATATGTGCAGAGCAACAAACAGAATCATGGCATCACCCATAATCAAGCACATGCGTACATTCAACTATCTAACAAGCACAACCAAGCATAATCTTAAGCCTCCAAAATACAACATCGTATTAATCCCAACTTACCTCGACTCCTCGCTCACTCACTCGAGGTCCGATTTGCTCAGGCCATCGCCAATTATCCCTATAACACGAACGTGGTTTCAGCTTTTCATATAAATATTATAAGTTCATTTTATTCTATAACGCTTATTGTTATGTATTTTTTAGAGTTTAATATACCTAATTATCTAGGTCTTAGGTCTTTTATAATTATTCTAGGTTTGGGTTCAGGTTCGGGTTCGATTTTGGTTTCCGCATCGATTTCTAAATTAGGTTTTTAGTTCGATTTCTAAGTTCTAAACATGCTCGAATCCTAATGTGAAATTAATCACATTAAGCTCGAGTATTCAAATATCCTATTGGATCTTAATTTAGTATTCTAAGCTATTCGGTATACGCTAGTCCTAATTAGGGTATCGAATTTATCCCCGATGTGAGAAAATCTTACTTTTTTATATAATTACCTAAAATTCAATCTTAATTCAGATTTAATATTATTCTGATTTTTACTCTAATATTATCTAAATAACCCTATTTTTTTGAATTTATAAATTTACAATTTCACATATTACTAATTTTCTACATTTACCATATAACACTTTCATTACTTACACTTAACACTCCATAGACTAGGATTAGGTTTCCACATCAGAGATTAACATCCCTACACATATAATTAATATCCCAATCAGTAATTAACATTCTAATCACCTAATTAACCCTAAATCACCCAATTTTTCCATCATTTTAGGGCTAAAAATTAACTTAAAAATTTCAAAAATTAATTTTAAAAAAATGGCTTCATAGCACAGTTCTACATCATATGAGAATCCTACAGAAAAATTTTGAGCTCCAAACTACACTCCTAAGCCTATTTATTTTCTAGTTTAATCTTACTCGATTTTGAATAATTTGTTAAGGACCCTATATTTCCATATATAATTAAACTAAATCAATATTTTTCCCTAAATCTACATACAATAAAACCTCAGAATAACAAGTTTCATAATTTTCTGGGCAAAATAACTAATTTTACAAAATTATACAAGAATCGGGCTGGAATTTGGACTCACCGGTTCGGGTGGCTCCGGCCACCGCGGGCCGCCATGGCCTTGTCGGCCGGCCTGGGCGCTACCACTACCGTGTGGTGGTGGTGGCCATTCACTTCCAGCTGCTCGTCTGGTGGGGTTTCCTTTTAAAAGCCCTAATTACACAGTTTTTTCTAATTTTTTTTTAAACCGAATTTTTCTCTCAATTTTCGACTCTCCCTAATTTTCTCTGATTTCTAATTGTCCAAATGAGTTCTTGGATTTTTCCTGCTATTTATAGGGTTTTAGGGGATTTATTGTGCATTAATTTGGACAAGACAAGTGTTTTATCCCTAAATTTTTTGCTTTTATGTTGTTCTAATTTAATTGGTTGATTTTTCTTTTTTAGATTCTGACTTGCCACGACCAACCTTGCATCATTCCACACCCTTCTGATTTTTTTCTGATTTTTCCACAATTATTTTATAATTTTCTTTAATTATTTACTTAGTTTTTGACCAATTTAGGTAATCTCGCGTATTTTTATCTACACGTGAATACATGTAAGGTATACGTGAACATTCCTAAATATTATTTTGGTCATTCTAAAATTTTTAGTATACATATAATCTATCTCTAATAATTTATTAGTTATTAAATTACACTTTTTGCCTTTTCGGTAATTAGCAATTATTATGCTTAAAATTTGAAAATTTTATAGTCTTCTATTTTATTTCTTATTTTCTTAAATTTAAGTTTACGGGGTCATTTTTACTAATATTTTTCTCAATAGTTTATAATTTGGGTGTGATTCGATCCTTTAGCCGATTGCCCTAAACCTTGGGTTCTAAGTTCAATCCTACGGTTACTTGACTGAACTTTGGGGCTTACACAAGCCCTTCTGTCTGTTCTTTTTGTCCGCATCTCCTAACGACCTCACCAATGCTGCATCACCACGTGTACAGTATCATATATAGAATCTGTAGCACTAATAATTATTTTCCTTATATATTCATTTTTCCCCCTTCATAACATGTACATTGTCCCCCTTAGGAAATGTCCTTTTTTTCTTTTCCCTTTTGGGCAAGTTACCCCTAGTTTACGAGTATAAATACCCTTGTACTTGTAATTATAATAGATCAGATAATCTTTAGTGCACTTTTAAGTACCTTTTTCCCTGCGTAAACACTGTTGTTTACTCTCTACATCACTCTTATCCTTTCTCTTAAGCAAGGTTAGGTGGCGAGTAACCTCATTGGACCAATTTGTGCATCACAGCGAATTGTGACGTGAGTTCTCGGAAGTTCCATTAGTGCATTATATTCTCTGGAGCTGTTCGTGGGTTTTGCTTACGGTTTTCATCCTTTGCTTTCACCCTTTCATACCTTTAACCATTGACTCTTTTTGAGCATTTTGCAAGCTCATAATGCTCGGACCCATTCAACAACCGGCCTTATCTATTCTTGGCTATGATTCGCAACATGTTCAACTTGAGGAGCTCAAAGTAGAAATGAAGCAGCAAAGGAATACTTGAACAGAGAAAGCTGATGAGAAGGAAGCTCGAGGAAAGGAAGTAGGGGAAGGAAAGATGGAGGTTGCTAGAGAGACGAATGGTATAGCCGAAGAAGACTAAGCTAAATTACAGTTAAACCTCCATGTTTTAGAAGTAGTTCCATTACCCGCTATGAATAGCATAGATGGTAGCTCCAAGAATTACTACGTTTGCCTTCCTCATATCGAAATTTTACGTCCTGGTCATTCGATAAGTTTACATGGCACTGATTAAGCAATTATGGCGTCACACCTGTAAGCTATTATCAACTGTCAATTAGGGTTTACCAGGGTCGAGGTGATGGATATGTGTATTGGAGATATATTATGTTGACTCTCGGTGCTCTTATGTTGGAAAGATTTGAAGTGTGTAGATGGAAGGAGGAAGCAAAACCGATTTACGAGGAAGTAGAGGGAATGCTGACTACAACTGATGAGGAGATCATAATGTCTGAACTAGTTGAGCTTGAAGAGGTAAAAGTACTCATGACTAACAAGCCATCTTACATCCTGCTGGCACAAGATCTATGTGCCCATGATCCTTTATATGACCCTAAGATCGTATTACTTCTAATAATAAATAGTTGTTAGGACTACTGTCACGCTCCGAAGTGGTAGAGTCGTAATAGCTCCGCTGTGTAAACCATTCTAAGATAGAAGTTAGCCTTACAACCGTTATCCTAGACTTGATCTACACAAGGCGTCTACAACTAACTCGCTTTGAAGTAAACAGTTTGTAATTTAAATAAATCATTTATTTAAGAAAGTAAGAAAATATATATATATATATATATATACTAAAATGCAGTTATTACAATTAATGTTTACAATATTTCTCTGTAATATATTTCCTAGTTATTACATTATTTAGAAATGAAAAATTCTAAAATAAAACCTTAGACCTTAAAAATATATGTGTGTTCTTCAAATGTTTTTCCTCACTCTCCAGAATCCAGCAGTTGTTAGCTTCAAAGTAGTTGTATGCCGCTTCTTAGCCAGTACCTACATGACGTCTATATAGATGTGAGCAACCACAGCTCAGTAAGTTAGGATTGAGGACTTAAAACTATACTATAAACATAACGAGGTTATCAATTAACTTATTAGGTGCAATACATGTTCAAGCAAATGCCATCGCACGACATTATCCGACCCGTCATGAGTTTAGAGAAATTGCGCCTGTTCTAATCCGGGTGGAGGAGTTACCGTTAATGCAACAGCTCACGACCAAACCCAGGCTTATGCAATGGAGACACCACTCCTCCTGTGATTACCTTTGAATCATTGACTTCACCCTCGTCACAACCTCCTCTTCCATCACTTAGTTTGATTAAGGATGAAGAAGGGACCATTATGCAATTCTGCGCTATCCCTTTCGAAAGGGTCGGTATTTGACCGAAGAATCCTAGGTTTCCCCTAATGGGTTGCCATGCAAGTCCAATTATGATTGCAAGTCGTATATTTGATTAAGTCCAATTTAGGGTGATTAATTATTTCATACAAATCATACAATACATACCAGAATAACAATAGAATCATAGCATCATTCATAATTATGCACATACACATAGCCAACTATCTAATAAGCACAACCAAGTGTAATCTCAAGTTTCCAAAATACAACAACATATTAATCCCAACTTACCCGAACTCCTCGCTCACTTACTTGAGGTCCAACTCGCTCAGGCTATTGCCGATCATCTCTATAACACAAACGTGGTTTCGGTTTTTCATATAACTATTATAGGTTGGTTTTATCCTATAACGCTTATTATTATCTTTTGTTTAGGGTTTAATATGTTTAATTATTCAGGTTCTCAAATCTTTTACAATTACTTTAAGTTTGGGGTTAGGTTCGGGTTCAATTTCCGTATCGATTTCTAAATTAGGTTCTAGTTCGATTTTCTAAATACTGTTTTATACCCAAACCCTAGAAATTCGTTTCAACTCATAATGTGAAATTAATCACATTACTTCCAGATATTCTAAATACCATCATTATCTCCAGTTAGTATTTTATTATATCCGGTACATTTAAATCCTTAATAGTGTATCGAATTTACTTCTAATGTGAGAAATTTTTACATTTTTCATATAATTACATAAATTCAAGATTTTTATCAAATTTATTATATATCCCTATTATTTATATAATATCAATTTTTATTCTAATATCTTCTATTTATTATATTTCCAATAATTATGTATTATGTATTATCACTTATTATGTATATAATACACATATAATATTTCTAACTCTCTAATTACTATTTTCCAACATCAATTATTATTTTAAAATGTCTAAATTCATCTTAAATTAGATTTTACACCTAATTACTCTAATTTACAAAATTAACTTAAAATTTACTATTTTTCTCTATTACTTATATATTACATAATTAACCTAATAATTACATCTAACACCTTAAATGCTACAAGTATCATACTTCATCAGATTTCAATATCCTAAAACATATAATTATTCACTAAATCAATAATTAATTATTTAATTACTTAATTAACCTTAAATTACCCATTTTATACCTCATTTTAAGACCTAAAAATGATCTAAAAATTTCAAAAATTAATTTTTGAAAACGGGCTTCATAGCACTATTGTATATCATCTAAGTAGTCTATACAAAAATTTTGGGTTCAAAACTACACTCCTAAGGTCATTTATTTCTAAACCAAAACATGCTCGGTTTTACATGATTTCTTAAGGATCATATATCACATGACATATTTTTATCAAAATAATATTTTTCCTAAAAAATACATACAAAAATATTTTAGAATAACAAAATTCATAATTTTCTAAGAATATTTATTATTTTTACAAAATTACACAAAATCAAGCTGCAAATTGAACTCATTAGTCTGGGTGGCTCCGGCCACCGCCGGTTGTCGTGGCCTTGTTGGCCGGTTTAGGCGCTGCCACTACTGTGTGGTGGTGGTGGCTGTCCACTCTTAGGTGCTCATCTGGTGTGGGTTCTCTTCTAAGGCCCTAATTGCACAATTTTCTTTTTTTTTTTTTCCTAACCCTAATTTTCTCTCAATTTTGCCTCTCTTTATTTTTCTCACTCTTCAAACTGACCAAATGAGCTTCTGAAATTTTCTTACTATTTATAGAGCATTAGGGAAATTATTGTGTATTAATTAAATAAGATAATTGCCTTATCTCTTCTTTTTTTCGCTTTCTATTTGTTGCATTTTAATTGGTTGATTTTGCTTCTTTAATTCTAGATTGCCACACCTCATTTCTGGATTTTTCCTCATTTTTCTTGATTTTTCATTAATTAATTATGAATTTTATTTAATTATTTATTATTATTTTTGCACATTTTAAGTATTTTAAGTAATTACGCGTATTTCTACCTACATGTAAATTCATATATAGTATAAATAAATATTCCTAAATATTATTTAAGTCATTCTATTATTTTTAGTATACATATAATTTATTTCTAGCGATTTGTTAATTATCGGAATGTATTTTACGTATTTTACGTATTTTCGATAAATAACGAGTTATATACTTAAAATTTCAAATTTTTATATTCTTTTATTTTATTATTTATTTTCTTAAATTTGAACTTACGGGATCATTTTACTAATATTTTTAGTTTTACTTATAATTTAGGCTCGATCGAATCTTTCAGTTGATCGAAACCCTGAATGACTAATTATGAGGCTTACAACTACCAAGGTATAGTTGATCAAATCCATAATGAGTAGAAAGAAAGATCTAAGATAAAAGATTTGATTGATAGAACTATGACGAGTGGAGGGAGCATTGGCTAATGATGCCCTTATTACAAGGACTAAAGTATACTATGTTTAAATTTCAATTTTGTTGATTGATGTTTGACCCCGGGGGATCTAAGGTAGCTAACTGCCAAGTTTCAGGTCAAAACTCTTCCAAAAGGGAGGGGATGATAAGATTCCAAGTATCGACTCAATGCCATACTAGGTTTCGAACCACATGGGAAGCTTACTCACAAGTTCTATGTGAGTAGGTGACTTATTTATAAGCTATGTCAATGTTGGACGGCCCACCCTGCTCTGTTGGGTCTACCCTGTTATGCTGAGTATACCCGCTCCACCTTGACCAAGCCCTCTCATAGACTTATCTATAAACTATGGCAATATTGGAAGACCCGATATACTTTGCAAGTTTTGTCTTAGCCTACTATTTGTGCCTTGCTTTGCTAAGTCTTCCTTACTATACTTAGTCCATTCCACCTTACTGTAGTCGACTTCATTCTATTCTATTGGGTCTACTCTGATCAACTATACAGAACTGTCTTGTCCTACCCATCTACTTTACTTTATCGAGATCAATTTGCCCAACTAAGCCTGTTCAGCCAAGATTTGCTCGATCATGACGAGGCTGCTCAGTAATTTCCAGGTCATATTAAAAAAGTTGGCCACATCTACGGCAGATCGACCTGACCATACAAGGTTGGCCCCTGTCATGCTAGCTTGCCCACTGCCATGCCAGCTTGCCTACTGCCATATCAAGTTGGTTTCGCCATACAAGGTCGGCACTAATCATGTCAAGTCGGCCCCGATCATATCGGATCAACCATGGACAAAAACAGATCATTTAAAAGCTCAGGTTAG
The DNA here is from genome assembly GCA_024138015.1 of Lumnitzera littorea. Taxonomy (NCBI): domain Eukaryota; kingdom Viridiplantae; phylum Streptophyta; class Magnoliopsida; order Myrtales; family Combretaceae; genus Lumnitzera; species Lumnitzera littorea. Next base: position 16,500,778 of record JAMXBB010000012.1, read on the forward strand.
GACAACTCGAAACCCTAAAGTCTCCTATAGCTCCTTGGAGCCAAAACATTAGCCCTCACTTGAAGATCCCACTTAGTTATCTATTTTACTTGTGTTATTTAGGTTTCCTATTTCTTGTATTCTCCTTAAATTGTCTTCATGTATTATTTGTAATTACTTGAATGCCATTAAGGCATCCTTTAGTCATTTTATTTACAACTTTACCACTTTATACAAATTGAACACTTGTATAGGGTTTTAGAGAGACTTTAACAATTAATGAAAAACCCTTAAGACTTTTCTCTTGGAAACTCTCTTTTACTCGCTCTTATCAATCCTTTTAGCAAGGATTGTGATGAGCAACTCTATCACTCAGATCAATGCATCACATCCAGGGAATCTTAAGTTTGTATGTAGTTCTATAGTGCATCATATCGGTAGAGTTAGTGTACGAGATTACTAAACCATCGACTTTTATTTGTCTTTTTAGGCCATCTCACGGTTTGGACCCATCCATTAGTTTTCGTATGATACTAGGTTCATGTGTTCATCCACAAATTCGTATCACAAATGGTGGGAGAGCACCTCCCTTTTGGTGTAGTGGGCACAGTCAACGGAAATGTCTTCAAGCTCTTCCAACCAGTCTTTCATGGCTCGATAATCGGCTACGATCTTCTTTGTAACAGCGTTTTTGAGGACCTCTTTGCTCTCTATCTTAGAGATTATCTCCTCTATCTCTAAAACCCTTCCCTGTAGCTTCTAGACTTGCTGCTCCAACCTGACGTTCAAATCGGCCAGCTCTAACGAAGTGGCCTTAACACCTTCGTACTCTGATGCCTTCATTGTTAACTTGATTTGCATCCTAGTAATCGATGCCTGTAACTCGGTATTCTCCTTTTCAAGTCGAGCCCTAGCTTTGCCCTCCTCATCCTGCCTCTAAAAGTGGCAAGCCTTCGTCCTCTAGGCGAACCTTCAGGTCGTTAGCCTTCTTGACCGCTTTTTTGGCATTTTCTCTCTCTCACTCTGCATCCTTAAGCTGTGTCTAAAGCCCCGATACCTGCACAAAAGAACGGCACAAGCGTTGATTAGCCTTAGAGAATTTTTCCAATTATCTAATTTTAGAAGATTTTACCTCTCGTGGATGCTTTTATGCTTAGCACAATGCCTCCCCAAAGCCTTTACCTCTTTTTGGGTGACATCATACTTATTTAATTAAAGTAGCACCTGGCCGTAGTATTGTAAATAAAAAACAACGGCCACCATTAACACAACGATAAGTGAAGCACGTCAATACAGAAGTAATAAAGACTTACCTGTCGCATCAGCATGCTCAAGTGGCCCCCTATCTCCATAGGGTCATCCCTATCTTCCTTAGAGAGCCTTTCAAGGATAACTCAATCACCGGGGGTGTAAGGACCCATTGAAGCCTAGTAACTTAGTGTCTGGTGTCACAACATTAGATCGTTGGCGTGAACTTCTCACTTCAACCTTAAGAGCTTCCCCTACCCCTCTTCATTTCCATTTCGGGGGCTCCCCTTAAGAACTCTTCATCTTAGGAGGTGTACGACACTTCTTGGAATAAGTCCAATCTTATCCTTATTAACCTAAAATTATTTAGGACATCAAAAAATTCATCCCCCATGTCGTCAATATTTTAATAAGGATGAGCTATCGGCCACTCATTTTGATGGGAATCAAGCTACAAGACCTTTGACCCACAGCCAAGCCCGAGGACTAGAGGGGCTGGTATGATGAATCTTTATGTTCCAACCAATCGCTACCAAGATGGAGTACTTCCTTACCAAGTTGCCTTTAATGTCGCGTCGTATGACCGCACATTATTTTGTAGTATGCCAAGTTAATGATTACTCTCTAGTGTCGAGCTGACTAATCACTCAGTATCATCCTTACTAAGAAGCCAAGAGATAAAGAATTTGGACTGATTAAGCCATCCCTACTCGAATAAGCCATCCCTACTCGAACAAGCCCATTTGTCTGTACTTTTTTGTCTGCATCTCCTAACAACCTTGTCAATACAACATCGCCACATATACAGTATCATATATAGAATCTGTAGTACCAATGATTGTTTTCCTTGTATGTTCATTTTTCCTCTTTTGTATCATGAACATTGCTTTTTTAGGAAATGTTCTTATTGTCTTTTCCCTTTTAGGCAAGTTGCCCTAACTTACGGGTATAAATACCCTTATACTTATAACTATAACAAATTAGATTACCTTTAATACACTTGAGTACTTTCTTCTTTGCACAAACACTGTTTGTTTACTCTCAACATCACTCTTATCATTTTCCTTAAGCAAGGTTAAGTGACGAGAAACCTCATTGGACTAATTCGTGCGTTATATCAAATCGTGCTACAAGTCCCTGGAAGTTTTATTGGTACATCATATCCTTTAGAGCTATTTGTAGGTTTTTGCCTACTGTTTCATTCATCATTTTTATCCTACCGTACCTTTCCCCATTAACCCTTTTCGAGCTTTCTGTAAACTTGGACCCATTCGGTGACTGGTCTTGTCTGTTCTTAGTCATGGTTCACAACATTTTGGTATCAGAGCAGAGGTTTTGTATGAGCTATAGTTAGTTTTTCTTGAGTTCTGTTATACTTTGTTTTGCATGTGAGAAACAGAGTAAGTTACTGTGTTCATTTGACTACTGTGTTATTAGCCGTTCACTTTTTGAAGTGTTTGTTTGAATTTTGAATTTGTGAGGAAAAATAACAGACCCAAGTATGAATGTTAGTATTGGTGATGACAATGGAGCTATCCACTGTGGACAATAATCTCAGGGAACTCCTAGAAGCACTGACGAGAGACATAATGAGGTAGCTAACCTCTTAATAAATTTAATCCGTGCTGTTCATGCGCTGTCTTGTCAACCTACTTAGGCTGTGCAAAACACCCCATAAGCTGCCTAACCTATTAGAGGTCAGAACTCAGCTTGACCAGTTCGAAGTTAAGGAGTTGGTGGACGAGTAAGGTGAAGGATAGACTTGAGAGAGCTTGATGAGGAGGAAGAAGAGTATTTTGAAGAGGAACGTATATGAGTCCCTAGAGCATCTAACCATGTGAAGCTTTAGATTCCAAGTTTCAATGGATCTAGGAATGCTAATGAGTATCAGGATTGGGAAGAGAAGGTGGAGAGTGTGTTTGATTATTATTAATATGAGGATTATGAGAAAATGAGGACTGTTGCTATTGATTTCTCCAGATATGCAGCCATGTAGTAGAAGAATTTTCAGGTCATGAGAAGAAGAGAGGGGTACCAAGAGATCAACACTTGGCCCGAGATGAAGATAGTGCTCAGAAATATATTTGTGCTAGAAATATATCTCTATGATACTTTCAGTTGGTTTTAAGAGCTGAGACAAGAAGGCTGAACTGTTGATAAGTATGTTCAAGAATTCCAAATACTTATGATATGATGTAAAGTGGAGGAACCATCAGCCCAAACAGTCTCAAGATTTATTATTAGATTGAGAGGAGACATCTAAGACATTGTGGAGCTCCAACGACTAGATACAATGGATGAAGTTATTAGGATGGACAAGTAATGACCAAAATGCTGACTAGCCAACCTGGTCAAGCAAGTCACTAAGCTCAGTCAAGTACGGAGCTGAGTAGAAGGGTTGATGTCAGAGCCGAGCAGAAAGGTTGACCTAATGGTGAAGTGTTGACTCAAACTTTTGAGAAGGGGCAAAAGTCTGGCAGGAAGATGAGCCAAATCAAGTGCTTTACATATCAAAGGTTTGGACATATGGCTACTTAGTGCTTGAATCGATGAACAATGGTCATTAAGGGAAACATCTCGAAACTAAACGTAGAGAGTACAGATGAGAAACTCGAGGAGGAAGAGGTTCCTATCAAGAAAGAAAACGCCGAGAAAGAACTGATTGAGGATGATGTATTTCTCGAAGACTTAGATCAGTTACTCATGATTGTCTGGCATACTATGAGTGTGAAACCCTCACGAAAGGAGAAGCAAAGAGAGAATTTGTTTCATACCCCTTACAAGGTGAATGATTAAATGCGTGTTCTCATTGTGGATAGTAAAAGTTGCACCAATGTAGCATTAGCCGATCTTGTTTCCAAACTAAAGCTGTTGACTGTTGCACATCCTAGGTCGTACAAGTTGCACTAGTTGAGTGAGAAAAGAGCATTACATGTCACTAGGCAAATACTACTGTCGATTACTATAAGGAATTATTCTAACCAGATCTTCTACAACGTACTGCTTATGTATACTTCCCACGTGTCGCTGGGTAGGTCGTGGCTGTTTGATAAGAGAGTTATACATGACGGCTATAGGAACACGTATATATTTGAAAAGGATGAACGGAAGATTATGCTGAATTTGATGCCATCGAGAGAAGTTCACAAGCTACAGACGAAACTCGTTCGCGAATCAAAGAAGACTCTGGTGATGAATAGAGTCGAGCTCTGAGAGGCCATTAATGTTGATGAGTTGACCCTATTGTTAGTCAAGCGACTATTAGAAATGAAGGAACTGGGTGAGTTTCCCTAGGAAATCAAGGAGTTACTTGATGACTATACTGACCTATTCCTAGAACAGTTATTTGAGGGGTTGCCCCTAACTCGAGGTATAGAGCATTGCATTGACTTAGTACCTGGCGCTGCACTGCCGAATAAGCCAGCTTACCAAATGAATATCAAGTAGGCTTCTGAACTCTAACGTCAAGTCAATGAGTTGCTAAAAAGAGGTTATGTAAGAGAGAGTCTCAACCCTTATGCTGTGCCTGCACTTTTAGTGCCGAAGAAGGATGGAACTTAGTGAATGTGTGTTAACAGCCGAATGTGAACAAAATCATGATCAAATACAGGTATCCGATCCTAAGGCTAGAAGACATGTTAGATGAATTGAATGGAACCAAGATTTTTAGCAAGATTGATCTCAAGTCTGGTTACCATCAAATCTGCATAAGGTCAGGAGATGAGTGGAAGATTGCGTTCAAGACTCGACATGGATTTTACGAGTGGATGGTTATGCCTTTCGGCTTATTAAATGCCCCGAGCACTTTCATGAGACTTATGAACTATGTGTTGAGACATCTCATTGGAAAGTGTATCGTGGTGTACTTTGATAACATCCTAGTCTACAATGCCGACATGCTGAGTCACTGTAAAGATCTTCTAATAGTCTTGGATATCCTTTGTACCAAGAGACTATTTGGCAATTTAAAGAAATGTTGCTTTTGCTAAGAGGAAGTGGTATTCTTGGGGTATGTAGTCAGTAGAGAAGGCTTAAAAGTCGATGATGAGAAGATCAAAGCAATTGTTGAGTAGCTGACTCCTACTATTTGTGCCTATGTAAGAAGTTTCCATTGACTGGTTTTCTTTTACAAAAGGTTTATCAGGAATTTCAGCACTATCACTGTGCCACTTACTGAGCTAACAAAAAAGAACACCGACTTCCGATGGGGAGAAAGGGAAGAGAAGAGTTTTGTTGATGTAAAAGAAGATTGACCTCCGCCCCAGTGTTAGTACTACTTAACTTTGACAAAATTTTTTAGCCGGAATGCAATGCATTAGGTGTTAGAATAGGCGTAGTGCTGATGTAGGAAAGCCAACCAATTGCCTTCTACAGTGAGAAGCTCTAAGGACCACAACTAAACTATTATGTGCATGACAAGGAACTTTTGGCACTGATCCAAGCAATGTAAGTATGGTAACATTACTTACTACTGAGAGAATTTGTCATATATACTGATCATGAATCTCTGAGATACCTTCGAAGTTAGACGAAGTTATCAAAGCGGCAGGTGAGATGGGTTAAATTCCTTGGGGGATTCAATTTTGTAATTAAATACAAGCAGGGAAAGAGCAATGTAGTTGTAAATGCTCTTTCGAGGAGACATGCGCTTTTATCAGAACTGTAGACCAGACTGTTTGGTTTTGCGAGTATCAAAGCACGATACTCCAAGGATCCACACTTTGGGCCAATAATTTCTCGATGCGTGGATGGGAGGATAGTGGACGAGTATTATGTAGAAGATGGCTACCTATTTTGAGGGAGGAAACTATGTGTGCCGACTTGTTCCTTACGGGAATTATTAATTAAGGAAGCCTATAAAGGAGGACTCTTCGGACACTTTGGAGAGAAGAGGACCTGTGAACTATTAAATGGCCGATTCTTTTGGCCGAGAATGCAAAGAGACATGCATCGAGTTGTCGAAAGCTATGTTATGTGCAAAAAGGCTAAGTGTTGAGCTGAACAAGGAAGGACTGAACTGAGTATAAACTTTGGTCTTAAGCTGCCACGAATTGCCCAAGGCAAAGATTCTGTAATGGTCGTTGTGGATTTGTTCAGTAAGATGGTACACTTCGTATCCTACACCAAAACTAATGACACTTCGGCTATTGCTTCTTTTTTCTTACAAGAGATTGTGTTGATACACGGTGTACTGAGAAGTGTAGTCTACGACAAAGACTTAAAGTTCTTGAGCCATTTCTAGAGAACCCTATGGCGTCGGCTAGGAACCAAATTACTCTTCAATACCTCATGTCACCCCTAAATTGACGGCCAAATAGAGGTGGTTAATCGTACTTTAGGGTCACTACTCTGAGTTGCAGTAGGCAAGAACTTGGCTGATTAGACATCTGCTTGCTAATGGTTGAGTTCGCCTATAATTGAACCATACATAACATTACTAAGCAGACTCTATTCGAGGTGGTCTATGGATTTAATCCTGAGTTGCCCTTTGACCATGCCCTTATACCAACACCCGTGTAAGAGGACCCTGACGCCTTGACCAGAGTACAATTTCTTCAGCACATCTATGATAAGGTCACTTGGCACATCGACTAAGCTGTTAGAAGAATGCGAGAAAAGACTAAGAATAGGTCGGCCAAACAATTTCAACTGGAAGACTTAATATGGCTACACCTCAACAAGGAATGGTTCCCAAACAAGAGAAAGAATAAATTATTTGCAAGAGTGGAAGGACCTTTCAAAATCCTCTAGAAAACCAGTAACAATGCCTACAGGTTAGAACTACCTGAGGATTATGGGGTTTCTAATGCCTTCAACATTGTCGACCTTAGTCCATATCACCTTGATGGAGAACCGAGCGAACACCACTCAGATTTGATCCCAAATACAAAACAACCCAGAGGGAATTATAGGAATCAAGCGATGGGACCTCTGACCCACAATCGAGCTTGATGACCATAAGGGCTGGCATAACGAATCCTTATGTTCTAACTAACTCCTGTCGAGGCTGAGTACTTCCTTGCTGAGTTACCTTTAATGGCGTACCAAATGACCACCCATTATTTTGTGATATGCCAAGTTGATGATTACTCTTTAATGCTGAGCCGACCAATCACTCAGCATCATCCTTGTCAAGAAGTCGAGAGATAAAAAATCCGGACTGACTAGGCCATCCCTACTCGGATAAACCTCTCTATCCATACTTTTTTATTTGTATCTCCTAACAACCTCACCAATAAAGTATCGCTACATGTATAGTATCATACGTAGAATCTGTAGCATAAATGATTGTTTTCCTTGTATATTCATTTTTATCCTTTTGTATTATGAACTTTGCTTCTTTAAGAAATATCCTTATTGTCTTTTCCCTTTTGAGCAAGTTACCTTAATGTGTGGATATAAATATCCTTGTACTTGTAGCTATAATACATTAGATTACCTTTAATGTACTTGAGTACTTTTTTCCTTGCGTAAATACTGTTTGTTTACTCTTGGCATCACTTTTATCCTTTCCCTTAAGCAAGGTTAGGTTGCGAGTAACCTCATTAGACCAATTCGTGCGTCATATCGAATTGTAATATGAGTCCTCGAAAGTTCCATTAGTGTATCATATCCTCTGGAGCTATTCGTAAGTTTTTGCTTACTATTTCATTCGTCATTTTTATCCTACCATATCTTTCCCAATTAATCCTTTTCGAGCTTTCAGCAAGCTTAGACTTATTTAGTGACCGACCTTGTCTATTTTTTGTCACAGTTCATAATACATTCTATTTCCATCGGCTTAGAGGCACCATCACCAGGGGCCTCTGTTTCTTAGCTTCAAGCCTTAGCTCCCCGACCGTTTCGGGAGTCTTTTGCTTTTAGTCAACCACTTGAGGTAGGGTAGCCCCTACGGCCATTTCCTCTTCCTTCACTTGCGGAGGGGAAAGCATCTGAACTTCGGGTCCCTCTACATCAGCACCTTCGTCACGTACAACAATGGGCTCGGTAGAGGGGACGGGGACAGGATTAAGTAAAGCCACACCCAAAGGCTTTTCATCCAGTGGCTCGTCTCAAATACCGATAGGAATCCTCTAAGGAACAGACTTTAGTAGTACCCTACTGGTCTCCTCAAGTTTTATCTTTGCCCTTGCCTGGTGGCAGCTCATCAGCTCGTCTACAAAAGGATAAGGTACCCTTTCGACCAAATTTTTTCCTACAAGAAATTCAATTCAAAGTTAGAAAAGGAAAACAAAACAAAACTAAAAGAAACTACTACTACTACCATTCATAAAATTCCGCCATGATTGACACGGCTAAGGAGGTCCTTCAATCTTACAAGCATCGGATGAAGCACCTTAACACTAAGACAACAAACGTAGGCGCGTAGAACGAACCTGTACCTTTAGCCCATTTCTTCACTACAATTTTCTTCATGTTGGGGAAAAGCCCGGAGATTAGAGATCGAATACAGGAAATACCTCTCCACGCACTTTGTAGCATTTATCTCTTGGCTGTATCTCAATGCCTTGAAGGCTAAGATCTCTTGGGCGACCTTAGTGTCATTAGGACCAAGCCCCTTCTCACCTTCGGTTTGAACAATCCTAGTCCACCACATTTAGAAATTTGCTTCCTTGGGCAGCTTAACTAGTAAGTACTCATCTTACCAGCCCTTCATTGAATCTATAAGGCCGCAAAACAATTTCTTTCCCGGACGCGGCTGAAGGTAAGGTTACCCCCCAATGCTCTTCTACATGTAGAAGTGACTAAAGAGCTTGGGAGTAGCCTTTACTTCTAGATACTCGCAAAGTGCTTAGAAAGCCTTCAGCATCTTCTACCTATTAGGAGGGACTTATAACGAACTGCACCAGTGGTAATTGAAGAATTCCTTTTCAAAGCGACTTGGAGAGAGGCGCTGCCTAAACTCCAAGCACTTCTCAAATACCACGAAGCGCCTCGCTAATAGCAAGGCCATTTGTTCATCCTTACTTAACAACCTTATCTGCCATCTAGGGATCGTCTTAACAACAATGTTACTTATAATCCAATTGGGGGGCAGATTGTTTACTTTTGCTTAGTTAACTACTAAGCCCCTTGCCTATCTCAAGAGCATCGAACAAATCCTTTGGAGGGGGTAAGAGGCATATACATATATATCCTTCAGGATGGCATTGATAATCCTAGCCCTATTTAGTGCCTTCATGACCATCTTAGTAGGTTTGTTAAGTTATGCTAGCAATGAGGCCTCGTCCTCCCTTATCTTTAAGGTGGTGGTTTCACTCCTTATAGAATCAGAACTAGAGACATGCAACAATGAAGATGAGCTAGTCCCAACTCTGTTACTCGACATAGTCGTAATATGTGAGGAAGAAAGAAGCTTGAGAAACTTTTGAAGAAAGTTTGATGTAAATGCAGAATTTGTAATGGCAGAATAAAGAGATTATAGAAAAGTGGTCTCTTAATTATGACCTTACTATTTATAGGCAAAGTATCTAAAAAGTTGTACAGGCAGTTAAAGGGATTCGTATAAGTATGAATCCCTTGAAATGTTGCATAGCAGACATATGGAAAGAGTTTTGATCGGACGATCACCTTTAAAAGGCAAAGCACATGTAGCTGCTTGTTAGTCTGCTATAACATGACACCTGTCATGTCACATTTAATACATGGAAAATGGGCGTGTAAAGATTATAATTCAAAAAAGTTCCTTTGACAAGAAGTTTCTTTAGGGCCCATTCGACTTCTACCCGGTCAGCATGATAAAGATATGGTGCAATCACGTATGCTCGGTTCATGACGAGTACTGTTTAGGAAGACCGGTTCGTAGCCTTGAAGTGCCTGCCTAGTGAGATGCGAAGGTATCCTACTTTAATACCCTTACTATGGCTTAGTCTTGCCCAGGTCTTCGATACTTCACTTCGAAATATTGACCACCTCAGTCCATCCCACCTTGGACATCTCCACTTCAACTGGCTTCTAACCTGGACCTACACCCTCACCACGTTGATACTGTAATGATAGGTTAGACCCCTTTGAGTCAAATCAGTCATGCCTGAGCAATCCATACATCCCTTCTCCTTGCCTTCGCCTCGATAATGAGACCATGGGAGGGTAAGTGTTGACAGTGCTCTTTGAATACGAGCCCTTTAGGCCCGACTATATTTAACACATCTCGTCACTTGAGACTCGCCCTTGTGGGTTTAAGCCTTAGGCTTAGATTGGTCAAGCCTGGTAAGCCCTATAACGACTAAAATACACAAGATAATGATCAAATAGAGTTGAATAGTCACGTCTGGAATAAGTGGGACACCACAACCCCACTCTTTTGTACTTGCAGAAGAAGATTTTTTCCTATTAACTGATTTCTAACTACTAGCGTCATACCACTATAAATACCAGTCTACTACTTAATCGTAAGGCTCTTTAGACTCTAAATACCAAACTTATTTATTATCTCAAAGTACTTTTTACTCTTAAAAGTTTTATTGCTAATTTAAGTATCGAAATTGCTATGCTGGATAACTTCTCAACGTTCTTTCATAGTGTTTTGTTTTGCAAACCCTCTATATGCAGAACCCCATATCTACCGGCAAATCCTCAAAGACGATACCATGTATGCATTATAATAAACAATAACCATGTGTACCTTTCAAAGATTTTATTTCACGACCTCCCTAGAACGTAAAGAAAAAATAATAAAAAAGAGGAAAAAGATTGGCAACACCTAAAAACAAGTAAAAATATGGATTAAAAGAATGTGAATATGTAGTAAGATCTAATTTATCAGATGCATGAACATCCATATCATACCCAACTTATTGAATCCCAATTTCACTTCCTAAAACCCATTACCGATTCCATACATGGTCGAATTCAGGTTTGGTCTTGGATCCACCAAATCTATACAATCCAGTCTTCTCAGATCCTATAAATTTTCTTTTACCATTTTATCTCCTTTCCTTCAACATTCATGCTTCTGTAATCGGGTATTCTATACAGGTATGGGTCTTGTTTGGACTGACTCGTATCCATCTCTACAGACGGAGATAGTATTATCACAATTGCACAAGAGGAGATTTTATATATAATTCTTGATACTATTAAAAAATAAAATATATAACAAAAGAAACACTTAAGAGCTTATTTTTGCAAAATTCTATACTTTTTCGGTACATGTCTAATTTAGTAGAAATTCTGTAGTCTCATCTCCGATTTTAGCGAAATAGGTCTGGTCCACTATTTCATCATTCATTTATATTCCGTTAAATATGAATCATAAAATCATTAAATAGTTTAGATTTTTAAAAAGTACAATAGAGATGAGATAGAAGGATGAACTAATCTCGTAAAAAAAATAAGAACGAATACTTATAAAATACGAAATCTAATATTTATCTTTTATGAAATTAAACTTTTTTTTTTCTTTTTCGTTTGCTATTATTCCTATTTACTTTTAAAAGAATTGCTACGGTATCTAGGATAGAACACAATTTATAATGGAAAAATTACCATACGAATGGCAAGTGGCAACTTTCAATTTATCTTTCCATATCTGTACTAATATGCATCGTTTTCATGCTAATTAATTTGTACCCTTACCAAAATTTTGTGAGTCAATTTATTAGGTTTAGTCTAACCTTAAAATTTACACTTAGTTAGAGCTGTAAATGAGTTTAGTTTAAGCTTAAAATAAAGTTCGTTTACTTAAATAAGCAAAACTCGAACTCAAATTCAGGCTTACAAGGTTACTCACTTAGACACGTGCACCGACTCGTTTAAACTTGTGAGTGAATTTATAAATTTTATATATATTATGAACATTATGTATTATTAAAATTTAAAGATTAATATCTACATAATATATTATAGGATAATATATAATATAATCTTTGTTCACTATCTATTAATCTATTTATTTATATATTCATTAATTTTATATACTTTAAGCTCGATTTGACTCAAACTTAATTAGTAAATGAGCTGAGCTTAAACTCAAATAAAGTTTATTTATTTAAATGAGTTAAACTCAAGCCTTAATATTGAGCTCAATAAAAAATTCGACTTGAGCTCGATAATTTTTAAACAAGCCAAACCTGAGACTTTAGAAGCTCATTTCGACTCAACTCGGCTTGGCTCGACTTCACTTGTTTGCAGCCTTATACCTAGTGATATAAACAAATTAGTTTATTAACGTACTTGTTTTTATTAGAATTTTATCGCGAATTTCTTTATATTAATGTCACGTTTAGTATATAGAAATGGTTTCAAACGAAACGAAACAAATTATAATAGAATAGAATAGGAAAAAGAATAGAAATGCGGAATGACAAATCATTTTCCTGTGTTTAAAAATGTTAATGTAACAAAACGAAATGAAACTAAACTAAACGAAATTAAATACATATATAGTGATAATTATAAAAAATATCCTTAACTATAATTAAATAAATTAAAGATCAAATAAATAATTTAGATTAATAATAATAAATATAAGAATAATAGAATCAATGATTCTATCTTTGATAAGGGGAAATTAAATTCCTTTTTATCATAATTTTGGTTTTTAAATGTACTTTTAAACATGAAAACAAAAAAATTTCTGAAATCATGACTTTATTTCAATCCAATTTCGGACATCAAACGTAACATAACATCATTAAATTCAACCGCGTTGTATCTATTTTATGGGGAGAACATAAAAATTGAATTAAAGAGTTTCGAGAAAATACAAATTAACGCTCCACTTTAATTATTCGCGTATCTCAAAAAAATCTGAAGGCCACCTATAACAAATTCCGCCCTAAATTTGTTGTGGTCTAGACTACCCTGAATTTGGTATGCACCTACTTTTGACGTCATTTTTGTCCCCTCTCCCCTCTTTATCTCCTTGGTAACTATAATCCTACTATAAACCTGTCTTTCCGACAAATCTATGTACTTAAAGAAAATGTTATTAAGGTACATTCTTCGTGATGAATTATCAAAATCAATAATGTTTGACTAGTTAAATATGATGTTCAAAATTATGTGTTTAAATAATCTTTAAAAATATACCTTAAAACCCGTAAATGGTCATTTCATCCTCGGTAAAAAATAAAAATAATTACTTCAATTAAAAAATTATAAGTAGAGAAGATTCCCATTTTATATATTTTTAATATTTGTTTTATAATCAATATTATTGTTTATTTTATTTATTACTTGTTATTTTTTATCAATGATAAAATGGTCATATAGTGGTATAAAAGCATATTTTGTAAGACCTTCGTGTCTAACCGCTCAATTGTAGAAGGAATCAGTTAAAAGTAAGAATTAGATAAATATAAAAGAGTGTTTTTATAATTTAAAAAGACAATAACCATTCTTCAAAATTTTGACATTTAAATTCTCATCAAGAAGCCTAATGTAGCCTCTTTGATTTTATTTATTTATATTTTAACAAAAAATGCAGTTTGATATTTATGGGAAGTGGGGGGACCACTAAACTTTTACAAAATTATTTAGGACGTCACGGTCTTGCATTTCCTTATCCACATTTTGGGTTTTAGCTCGGCCAATAATTTACTTGCAGTGTGTGCCGAGTGGAAAATGGGAAGTGGAGGGACCCACGAAGTATAAATCATGAAAACTTTTACAAAATTATGGAGAATGTCCCGGTCTTGCATTTCCATGTCCACATTTTGCGTTAGCTCAAGGCCATTCGCAACCACCAGAGAGACGATGAGACGGGCCAATCATGACTGCCACGTGTGAAAAATTTCCTTGTAGTGTGTGCCGAATGAAGATGGGAGATGGAGGGACCCACTAAGTATAAATCATGAAAACTTTTACAAAATTATTGAGGAAGCATTTCCTTATCCACATTTTGGGTTTTAGCTCAAGCCCATTCGCAACCACCCGACATGCCATGTGAATAATTTCTTTGTAGTGTCAAGTGTGTGCCGAATGGAAATTGGAAGTGGAGGGACCCACTAAGTGTAAATCATGAAGACTTTTACAAGGCTGTTGAGGACGTCACGGTCTTGCATTTCCTTATCCACATTTTGGGTCTTAGCTCAAAGCCATTCGCAACCCCGAGAGAGACAATGAGACGGGCCAGTCATGACATGCCACGTGTATGTAATTTTCCTGTCCGAATGGATTACGTATTTTGGAGAGAGAGAGAGAGAGAGAGGGTGATCGTGAAAGCAGCGAACTGGTCAAGATGCTGACAAGATTGGACACCGTGCTTAGCCACAATGGCACCCACTTTGGGCCCCACTTTTTTTATGTTGAATTTTCAAATTGGATTTTTATAACCGAGGGATATTCTAATGCAGTTTTGCTTCTCGTTAACGTTAGTGAACACAACATTATTGACTTGTGGGCATTTGAAAAATATGTATAACTAAATATATCGTATCCACTTTACATGATTAAGTATTTAGATTATCTATAGAATTATTAAAAATATATAACAGTTACTAATTATCAAGAAAACAATAAAATTACATCTTATAAAACATTTTGAAATCTTTGTTGTAATTCCATTTCACTATCTTAATTATAACTACCTTAATCTTTTCTTTTCTTAATATATATTATCATTTCTTAGTTTTTATCGGTAGTCGATTAAGATCTGCACGTACTAAATCTACAAAATAATGCACAGTGAGGAGACGCTAGCAAAAAGTTCGGTATAGCTACTCTAATACTTAAGTTAATAATAGGTTTTTTATGGAGTAAAATACGTAATATATAAGCTTAGAATGCATAGTTTGTATGGAAAGAGAGTTACTATTGGACAGTGACCTGTTATTTATAGTAGAGTAGAGTCGATAGTTAAAGATTAATTAGGGGAGAGAAATCTTCTCTTGAAAGTGTGGAGAATGGAGCTATCGTACCTAATGTGTCCTTAATATTCAAGACGTGGTTATTTCATCTTTATCTTGCAGATCATAGTCATTGCAGTGCTTCATGGGGTTAGGTGGTTCAGTCCTAGGCTCGAGGCCTACCGAGGTGAATCTAGGGTGGCAAGGCTTAACGGATCTAGTTGGGTTTGAAAAGTTCATGCCCAAAGTGCCCTATCAATAATTATCCCCCCGCAGTCTTATTGCCGAGAAAGAGGTAAGAAAAAGGAATACATTGGCCGCTCAGGCATGACCGATCCAATACTTAGGAGTTCGATCCAATGCCGCGGGTGCCAATGTGGTGAGATTGTAGATCCAGCATGATGGATGATCTAAGATGGCGAGGTCTAAGGCGGGAAGCCCCTAAGCAAGAGGTCATCTGAAGCGGAGGATCGCTAATCCAAGAATGTCTGAGACTGGGTGAACAAGGGTGGTCAGGTGCTCTTACGCTATAGACCAGCCTGTTGGAACAGGGCCTATCAGGAGCGGAACAGATGTAAATGCATCATGTCATAGTAATGCCAACCAGGTGGAGGTCGAATGGGTCCTGAAGAAACTTCTTGCTAAAGGAACTTTTTCAAAATACAACTTTTACTCGCTTATATTCTGTGCATTAAATATGACGTGATAAGTGTCATACTACAACAGATTAGCGTGTAGCTACATGCGTTTTGCCATTTAAAAGTGACCATCCGATGGAAATGCTTTCCATGTGTTTACTAGGCAGTGTTCTAAGGGATTCGCGTTTGTACGTATCCCTATAACCGCTTGTACAGCTTCTTAGGCAGTTTTCCTATAAATAGGAGGATTGCAAAGAGAGACTACTTTGCTGCAATTTTTTCACTTAGTTGTTTCAATTTCTATGTTCACATTCGAGCTTTGAAACCTTTTTTAGAAGTTTCAAGTCTTTTTTTCTTCTTCAAGAATCACAATCATGTCGACCAACAAAGGTAAGGCTAGCTGCTCTTCGCCATTGCTTACTTCTAGTTCTGACTCTACAAGGAGTGATCCCCCTCAGGCATAGGAGGGTACGGTCTCGTTACTAGCATAACTCAACCAACCAATTAGGATGGCCGTGGAAGCGTTGGATAGGGCCGGGATCATCAATGCCATCCTTAGGGACGTATATACGGATGTTCCTTTGCCCCTTGCGAAAGATTTGTTCAATGCTTTGAGTACAGGCAGGGGGCTTGATGGCCTTGTAAGCAGAAGTAGGCAATCTACCCCAAGTTGAGTCATCAACAACTTTCTCGTAGGAGCAATTCCTAGTTGGCATACTAAGTTGCCAACTCGGGACGAACGGGTAGCCCTGCTATCAAGGAAGCGCTTTGTGCTCTTTGAAAAATGCCTAGAGTTTGGGCAACGCCTCCTTTTAAGTCATTTTAAAAAGGAGTTATTCGACTACCAACGCTGCAGTCTGTTCCAAGTCCCTCCTAGTAAGTGGAGGGTACTAAAGGCTTTTTAAGCGCTCTGCGAATTATTGGTAATAAAGGCTACTTATGAGCTCTTTTGCTGCTTTTACATGTAGAAGAGCGTAGGGGGGTGGCCTTACTTCCAACCGTGCCTAAGGAAGAAGCTGTTTTGCGATCTCATGAACTTGGTTAAAGGTTGGCAGGACAAGTATGTAGTGGTGGAACTGCACGAAGAGGCCGATTTCTAGACCCGATGGACAGGGATGGTCCATATTGGAGGTGAGCAGAGGCCATCTAGGAGATCTTAGCCTTCATAGCGCTGAGAGGTGACTAGAAGATCAATGCTACGGAAACCGTAGAGAGGTATTTCCGGCGCCCAATCTCCAAGCTTTTCCCCAGCATGACGAAGACTGTAATGGAGAAGTGGGCTAAAGGTACAAGTTCGTTCCTACGTGCCTGTTAGTTATGTTAGTATCAAGGTGCTTCATCCGACGCTCGTAGGATGAGGGGACCTCCTTGGTCGTGTTGGTCATAGCAGTGTTTTGGGAATAGTAGTGGTAATTTCTTTTGATTTGTCCTTGTTTTCTTTTTCTAACTTTAAATCAACATTCTTATAGGCAAAAATTTAACCCTGAGGATGTCTCATCCATCTGTGGACGACCTGATGAGCCGGCGCCAAGCGCAAACTAAAGTAGACCGTCCAATAGGAAAGGCGGTAAGACCAAAGCCAAGGCCTGGTGAGACAAGCAAGACGTAATCGAAGTCTGTGCCATAGGGGATCCCTTTCGGCATCCGTGATGAGCTCGTGAACATAGAGCCTTTGGGTGTAGCTCTGCCCACTCTTGCCTTCATCTAATCGTTTGAGTCTATCATCATAGGTGATGGAGGCACTGAAGCGAAGGGGCTTGACATGCAAGTGCTGTCTTGTTGTGAACTGTAACAAAAAACAGACAAGGCCAGTTGCTAGATGGGTCCAAGCTTGCAGAAAACTCGAAAAAGGATTAATGGGGAAAAAGTGCAAAAGGGAAAAATGAAGAACAAAATAGTAAGCTTTACCCACGAACAGCTTCAGAGAATATGATGCACCAATGGAACTTTCAAGGACTCATGGCACAATTCGGTATAACGCACGAATTGGTCTGATGAGGTTACTCGCCACCTAACTTGCTTAAGGGAAATGATAAGAATGATGGAAAGAGTAAACAAACAGTGTTTACGTAGGGAAGAAAAGTACTTAAAAGTGTATTAAGAATGATTTGATGTCCTCATAGTTATAAGTACAAGGGTATTTATACTCATAAGTTAGAGCAACTTGCCTAAAAAAGGAAAAGACAAAAAAGGCATTTCCTAAAGAAGTAAAGATCAAGATAGAAAGAGTAAAAATGAATATACAAGAAAGACAATTATTAGTGTAACAATTCTGCACATGATACTGTACACGTGGTGATGCTACATTGGTGAGGTTGTTAAAAGATATGGATAAAAAAGCATGGATAGTTAGCTTGCCAGAGTAAGGATAGCTTTGTCAGTTCGGAGTCCCTCTTTCTCGGCTTCTCGATAAGGAAGATATCTAGTAATTGGTTGGCTCAGGTGCGAGAGAGTAATTTTCTATTTGGTACACTAGTAAAAGATGGGTGATCATACAGCTCGGTGTCATGCCCCAAAGCGGCAGAGTCGTAACAGCTCTGCCGTGTAAACCATCCTAAAATAGAAGTTGGCCTTACAACTACTATCTTACACCTGATTTACACAAGGCGTCCACGACTAACCCGCTTTGAAATAAACAGTTTGTAATTTAAATAAATCGTTTATCTAAGAAAGTGAGGAAATATATATATTTACTATAATTCAATTATTACAATTAAAGTTTACAATATTTCTCCGTAATATATTTCCTAGTTATTACATTATTCAGAAATGAAAAATAATTCTAAAATAAAAGCTTAGACCTTAAAAATATATGTTCGTTCTTCAAATATTTTTCCTTACTTCCCAAGATCCAGCAGTTGCTAGCTTTGGAGTAGTTATATGCCGCTTCTTAGCCAGCACCTGCACGACGTCTATAGGGATGTGAGCAACCACAACTCAGTAAGTTAGGATGGAGGACTTAAAACTATACCAAAAAACATAACAAGGTTTTCAACTTATTAGATGCAATGCATGTGCAAGCAAATGCTATCGTACGACGTTGTCCGACCCGTTGTGAGATTAGAGAAATTGCGCCCGCTCTAATCTGGGTTGAGGAGTTGCCATTAATGCAACAGCTCACGACCAAACCCAGGCTTGTGCAATGGAGACCTCGCTCCTCCCGCGACTACCTTCGAACCACTGACTTCACCCTCGCTGCGACCTCCTCGCTTGTCACTTAGTTCGATTGAGGATGAAGAAGGGACCATTTTGTAATCTTGCGCTATTCCTTTCGAAGGGGTCGGTATTTGGCCAGAGAGTCCTAAGTTCCCCTAACGGGTTGCCATGCATATCCGATTATGATTACTGGTCGTATATTTGATTAAATCCAGTTTAGGGTGATCAATCATTTCATACAAATCATACAATACATGCCAAAGCAACAAACAGAATCATAGCATCACCCATAATCAAGCACATGCACACATCCAACTATCTAACAAGTACAACCAAGCATAATCTTAAGCTTCTAAAATATAGCATTGTATAAATCCCAACTTACCTCGACTCCTTGCTCACTTACTCAAGGTCCGACTTGCTTAGGCCATCTCCGATCATCCCTATAACACAAACGTGGTTTCAGTTTTTCATATAACTATTATAGGTTCATTTTATCCCATAACGCTTATTGTTATGTTTTATTTAGGGTTTAATATATTTAATTATCTAGGTCTTAAGTTTTTTACAATTATTCTAGGTTTAGAGTTAGGTTCGGGTTCGGTTTTCGCATCAATTTTTAAATTAGGTTCTAATTCAATTTCTAAGTCCTAAATATGCTCGAATCCTAATGTGGAATTAATCACATTAAGCTCGAGTATTCAAATATCCTATTGGGTCTTAATTTAATATTCTAAACTATTCGGTACACGCTATTCCTAATTGAGGTATTACCCCCGATGTGAGAAAATCTTACATTTTTATACAATTACCTAAAATTAAATCTTAATTCAGATTTAGTATGATTCTGATTTTTATTCTAATATTATTTAAATAACCCTACTTTTTTTAGATTTATTAATTTTCAATTTCATATATTACTAATTTCTTACATTAACTACCTAATTTCCTAAATTAACCATACTTAATACTCCAAAGGCTAGGATTAGGTTTCCACATCAGAGATTAATATCCCTAAACATCTAATTACTATCTAAATCAGTAATTAGTATCTTAATAACTTAATTAACCCAAAATCACTAAATTTTTCCATCATTTTAGGGCTAAAAATTAACTTAAAAACTTCGAAAATTAAATTTAAAAAAATGGCTTCATAGTACTGTCCTATATCACATGAGCATCCTATAGAAAAAAATTGAGCTCCAAACTACACTCTTAAGCCTATTTATTTCTAGTTCTAATTATGTTCAGTTTTGTTCAATTTATTAAAAACCCTATATTTTCAGACGTGATTAAACTAAA
The DNA here is from genome assembly GCA_024138015.1 of Lumnitzera littorea. Classification (NCBI taxonomy): domain Eukaryota; kingdom Viridiplantae; phylum Streptophyta; class Magnoliopsida; order Myrtales; family Combretaceae; genus Lumnitzera; species Lumnitzera littorea. The sequence continues at coordinate 16,520,891 of JAMXBB010000012.1, forward strand.
TCACTATTTTTCCATAAATATACATACAATAAAACCTCAGAATAACAAGTTTCATAATTTTCTGGGTAAAATAACTAATTTTACTAAATTATACAAAATCGGGACAATTATAGGACTTACCTGGTTTGATGCTTTTTGGCCGTCCAATCCCGGTCCAAGCTTATCGGTCAGCCCAGACGATGGGTCTGGAGTAGGGTGGTGGTGGTGTCTTGGTCCCAAGTGGTGGTGAGGTGTGGGTTTGGCTCTTTAGCCTTATCTGTACAGTTTTCTTTTCTTTTTTTTTGTTTTCTGAATTTTCTCTCAAATTTTTTAGTCTCTCAACTTTTCTCAGATTCATCACTGCCTAAATGAGTTCTGGAAATTTTTCCCCTATTTATAGACAATTTTGGTAATTATTATGCATTAATTAGACATGACTTTGCTCAATTTCCTTGATTTTTGGCTTTTGTGTTGCCTAATTCTAATTGGTTGATCTTTATTTTGTAGATCTTGACATGCCACGACTTGATTTGGATCATCTTATCCTCTTTTGATTTTTTTCTGATTTTTCCATAATTAATTTATAATTTTCTTTAATTATTTACTTAGTTTTTGGCCAATTTAGGTAATTTCGCGTATTTTTATCTACACGTAAATATATGTGGGGTACACGTGAACATTCCTAATTATTATTTTGGTCATTCTAAAATTTTTAGTATACATATAATCTATCTTTAGTAATTTATTAGTTATTAGATTATACTTTTCGCCTTTTTAGTAATTAGCAATTATTATGCTTAAAATTTGAAAATTTTATAGCCTCTTATTTTATTACTTATTTTCTTAAATTCAAGTTCACGGGGTCATTTTTACTAATATTTCTATTAATAGTTTGTAATTTGGGTTTGATTGAATTCTTTAACCGATCGCCCAAAACCTTATGTCCTAAGTTCAATCTTACGGTTAATTGGCTTAGTTTTAAGGCTTAACACTCGACATGAAGGGTGACTTGGCAAGGAAGTACTTGACCTCGGTAGGGGTTGGCTGGAATAGAAGGATTCATCAAGCTAGTCCCTCTAGTCCTCGGGTATAGCTGCGAGTTAGGGGTCCGGCAGCCTAATTCCCATCATTCCCTTTAAGTTATTTTAGATTTGGGTCCAAATATGAATAATCTTCGCTCAGTTCTCCATTAAGGTGATACGGACTGAGGTTAGCAATGTTGAAGGCGTCAGAAACCCCATAGCCCTTAGACAATTCCAATCTGTAGGCATTATTATTAATCTTCCAAAGGATTTTGAAAGGTCCTTCTACTCTTGTAGATAATTTGTTCCTCCTCTTGTTCGAGAACCGTTCCTTGCTATGGTATAGCCACACCAAGTCTCCTGGCTGAAATTGTTTAGCCATTTTACCCTTAGTCTTTTCTCGTATTCTTCTAGCGGCTTGATCGATATGCTGAGTGACGTTATCATAGATGTGTTGAAGGGATTGTGTTCTGGTTGATGTGTCAGGGTCTTCTTGCATGAGTAGTGATACAGGGGCATAGTCGAGGGGTAACTCAAGATTAAACCCATAGACTACCTTAAAGGGAGTCTGCTTAGTGGTGTCATGTACTATTTAGTTGTAAGCGAACTCAACTACTGACAGGTAGACATCCCAATCAGCTAAGTTCTTGCTTACTGCAACCCGAAGCAGTAACCTCAAAGTACAATTAACCACCTCTGTTTAGCCGTCAGTTTAGGGGTAATATAAAGTACTGAAGAGTAATTTGGTTCCCAACTGACGCTACAGGATTCTCTAAAAATGGCTCAAGAACTTCGGGTCTCTATCGAAGACTACATTTCTCGACACGCTATGTATTCGTATAATCTCCTATAAGAAAAGACAAGCAATAGTCGAAGTGTCGTTATTTTTCGAGCAGAGCACGAAGTGTGCCATCTTATTGAACATATCTATAACGACCATTACAGCATCTTTGCCTCAGGCAATTCGCGGTAGTTTGAGAACAAAGTCTATGCTTAATTCGGTCCATGGTTTTGTTGGAACAAGTAAGGGCATTACTCTCCTTTGTTTGGCTCGGCACTTGGCCATCTTACATATGGCATAGCTTTCGACGACTCGATGCACAATCTCTCCTCATTCTCAGCTAAAAGAATCGATCATTCAATAGTTTGCAGGTCTTTCTTTCTCTAATGTGTCCAGAGAGACCTCTACTGTAGGCTTCCCTGATTAGTAGCTCCCTTAGTGAGCAATTCGGCACGCAAAATTTTCCTCCTCAAAACAAGTAGCTATCTTCCATATGATACTCGTCCATTGTCCTCTTGCTGACGCATTGCGAAATTATGGGTCCAAAGTGTGGATCTTCAGAGTACTGTTATTTGATACTTACAAACCTAAATAGTCTAGTTTGCAATTCTAATAAAAGTGCATACCTCTTCAAAAGAGCATCTGCAACTACATTGCTCTTTTCCTGCTTATACTTTATTACAAAATTGAATCCATTATGGAATTCAACCCATTTCGCCTACCGCTTTGACAACTTGGTCTAACTTCAGAGGTATCTCAGCAATTCATGGTTAGTATATATAACAAATTTTCTTGGCAATAAATAATGTTGTCATACTTACATTACTTGGATAGGTGCCAAAAGTTCCCTATCATACATGGAGTAGTTCAGCTATGATCCTTGGAGCTTCTCATTGTGGAAGGTAATTGGTCGGCTTTCCTACATCAGGACAGTGCCTATTTTAATGCCCGATGTGTTGCATTCCAGCTAAAAAATTTTGTCGAAGTCAAGTAGTACTAAAACCGAGGTAGAAGTCAATCTTTCTTTTATCTTAGCAAAATTCCTCTCCTCCCTTTCTCCTCATCGGAAGTCGGTGTTCTTCTTTGTTAACTTGGTAAATGGTACAACAAGGGTGTTGAAATTCCTAATAAGCCTTCTGTAAAACGGAGGTAGTTTGTGGAAACTTCTCACATTGGTACAAGTAGTAGGAGTTAGCCACTTGACAATTACTCGGATCTTTTCATCATCGACTCGCAAATGTCCTCCATTGACTGCATAGCCCAAGAGTACCACTTCTTCTTAGAAAAAGTAACATTTCTTTAAATTGCTGAATAATCTCTCAACATAAAGGATATCTAAGATTACTTTAAGATGTTCACATTAGCTTGGCATGTCAACACTATAAATAAGGATGTCGTCAAAGTATACTACGATATACTTCCCTATAAGATGTCTTAGCACATGGCTCTTAAGTCTCGTGAAAGTGCTTGGGGTATTCGATAAGTCGAAGGGTATGAACATCCATTCGTAAAGTCTATGTTGAGTTTTGAGCACAGTTTTCTACCCGTCTCCTGGCCCCATGCGAATTTGATGGTAGCTAGACTTAAGATCAATCTTGCTAAAATTCTTGGTTCTATTGAGTTCATCCAACATGTCTTTTAGCCTCGGGATCGGATACTTGTATTTGATCGTAATTTTGTTCACAGCTCAGTTATGTACATACATTCGCCAGGTTCCATCCTTCAGCGCTAAAAGTGAAGGTACAACATAAGGGTTGAGACTTTTTTCTTACATAACTTCTCTCTAGCAACTCATTGACTTGACATTAGAGCTCGGAAGCCTACTCAGGATTCATCTGATAAACTAGCTTATTCGATAGTGCAGTACTGGGTACTAGGTCAATGTAGTACTTTATGCCTTAAGTTGGGGGGCAACCCCTCAAATAACAATTCTAGGAATAAGTCGGCATATTCATTTAACAACTCCTTAACCTCTTGGGATAACTTACTCCGCTCCTTCATTTCCAGTAGTCGCTTGACCAACATGAGGGTCAGCTCATTAGCATTGATGGCCTTTCGTAGCTTGACTCTATTCATCACCAGAGCCTTCTTCGATCCGCGAGCGAGTTTCTTCTACAACTTATGAACTTTTATTGGCGTCATCGAATTCAATGTGATCTTTCGGTCGTCCTTCTCAAACAAATAAGTGTTCCTGTAACTGTCATGCATAACTCTCTTGTCAAATAACTACGATCTTCCTAACAACACGTGGGAAGCGCATATGGGTAATACGTCGTAAAGAATTTGATTGGAGTAATTCCCTATAGTGATTGGTAGTAGAATTTACCAAATGACATGTAAGGCTCCTTTCTCACTCAACCAATACAACTTGTACGCCCTCGAATGTGCAACAGTCGGTAACTTTAGTTTTAAAACAAGATCGGCTGATGCTACATTGGTACAACTCCCACTATTTACAATGAGGGCACACATTTGATTATTCACCTTACAAGTGGTATGGAACAAATTCTCTCTCTACTCCTCCTCTCACGAGTGTTCTACGTTCATAGTGCGTCAGATAACCATGAGTAACTTATCTAAGTTATGAGGAAACACGTCTTCCTCAATCAACTCTTTTTCGACAAGAACCTCCTCTTCTTTAGGTTCCTTATCCATACCCTTCACTTCTAGCTTTTGGATGTCTCTCTTGATGACCATCATCCATCGATTTGGGCCCTAAGTAGCCATGTGTCTGAATCCCTAGCACTCGAAGCACTTGATCTGGCAAGAATTGGTCTTCCTACCAGACCTTTGCCTTTTCTCATGTGTTCAGGCCAGCACTTCATCATTAGGTTGGCCTTTTTGCTTAGTTCTGATATCAACCTTCCTTCTTGGCTCGGTACTTAGCAAAGTTTGGTGACTTGCTTGTCCAGGTCAGCTAGTTGGCATCCTCACCAGTACTCGGCTCCTTCTTTGCCTCTCTACTCGCTAACCAATCCTAATAGCCTCATCCATGGTGTCAAATCATTGGATCTCTACGATGTTTCGAATGTCTCATCTCAACTCAGTAACGAACCTTCAGATTATTCAAGCAGGTGGTTCCTCTACTTTGCAACGGATCATGAGCATTTGAAACCTTTGTACATATTCGTCAATAGTTCAGCCTCCTTATCTCAGCTTTTGAAGCTAAGTGAAAGTGTCTTGGAGTTAAGTTTCCAGCATGAATCTATTTCTGAGCACTCTCTTTATCTCGGGCCAAGTGTTAATCTCTCAGTAGCCCTCTCGTCTTCTCATAACTTAAAAATTCTTCCACTACATAGTGACATACTTGCAGAATTCAATAGCAGTAGTTCTCACTTTCTTATAATCCTCATATTGATAGTAACCAAACATACGCTCTATCTTCTCTTCCTAATCTAGATACTCATTAACATTCTTAAATCTATTGAAACTTAGAATCTGAAGCTTCACATAGTCAAATGCTCTAGGGATTCGTACACGCTTCTCTTCAAAATACTCCTCTTCCTCTTCATCAAGCTCTCTTAGGTCTATCCTTCGCCTTACTCATTCGCCAACTCCTCTACCTTGAGCGGGTCAAGTTAAGTTTTAACCTCTAATAGATTGAGCAGCTTAGGGAGTGTTTTGTGTGGTCTTAGTAGGTTGGTAAGATAACGTATGAATAGTGTCACGCCCTGAAGCGGCAGAGTCGTAACAGCCTCGCCATGTAAACCATCTTAAGATAGAAGTTAGCCTTACAACCACTATCTTAGACCTGATCTACACAAGGCGTCCACGACTAACCCGCTTTGAAGTAAACAGTTTGTAATTTAAATAAATTATTTACCTATAAAAGTGAGGAATTATATATATATATATACTATAATTCAGTTATTGCAATTAAAGTTTACAATATTTCTCTGTAATATATTTCCTAGTTATTACAGTATTCAGAAATGAAAAATTTCTAAAGTGAAAGCTTAAACCTTAAAAATATATGTTTATTCTTCAATGTTTTTCCTCACTCCCTAGGATCCAGCAATTACTAGCTTCAGAGTAGTTGTTTGCCGCTTCTTAGCCAGTACCTGCACAACGTCTATAGGGATGTGAGTAACCACAGCTCAGTAAGTTAGGATGGAGGACTTAAAATTATACCAAAAACACAACAAGGTTTTCAATCAACTTATTAGGTGCAATGCATGTGCAAGCAAATGCTATCGCACGACGTTGTCCGACCCGTCGTGAGATTAGAGAAATTGAGCCCGCTTTAATTCGAGTTGAGGAGTTGCCATTAATGCAACAGCTCACGACCAAACCCAGGCTTGTGCAATGGAGACCTCACTCCTCCCGCGACTACCTTCGAACCACTAACTTTACCCTCGCGGCGACCTTCTCTCCTGTCACTTAGTTCGGCTAAGGATGAAGAAGGGACCATTTTGCAATCCTGCGCTATCCATTTCGAAGGGGTCGGTATTTGGTCGGAGAGTCCTAAGTTCCCCTAATGGGTTGCCATATATGTCCGATTATGATTACTGGTCATATATTTGATTAAGTCCAGTTTAGGGTGATCAATCATTTCATACAAATCATACAATATATATCAGAATAACAAACAGAATCATAACATCACCCATAATCAAGCACATGCACACATCCAACTATCTAATAAGTACAACCAAGCATAATCTTAAGCCTCCAAAATACAGCATCATATTAATCCCAACTTACCTCGACTCCTCGCTCACTTACTCGAGGTCCGATTTGCTCAGGCCATCGCCGATCATCCCTATAACACAAACGTGGTTTCAGTTTTTCATATAACTATTATAGGTTCATTTTATCCTATAACACTTATTGTTAGGTTTTGTTTAGGGTTTACTATGCCTTATTATCTAGGTCTTAAGTCTTTTATAATTATTCTAGATTTGGGGTTAGATTCGGGTTCGGGTTCGGTTTCCACATTGATTTCTAAATTAGGTTTTAGTTCGATTTCTAAGTAATGTTTTATATTCCAACCCTAGAAATTCGTTTTAACCCATAATGTGAAATTGATCACATTACTTTCCGATCTCCTAAATACCATCATTACTCCTAGTCAATATTTATTTTACCTGGTACACTTAAATCCATATTAGTATACCGAATTCGCTCCTAATGTGAGAAATTTTTACATTTTTCATATAATTACATAAATTCAAGTTTCCTATCAAATTTATTGTAAATTTTTATTATTATCAAAATATCAATTTTTATTATAATATTTTCTATTTATTATATTTCCAATAATTACCTATTATGTATTATTACCTTTTATGTATATAATACACTTCTAATATTTCTATCACTCTAATTATCATCTCTAAACATTAATTATCATTTCAAAATGTCTAAATTCATCCTAAATCAAATTTTACTCCTATTTTCCCTAATTTACAAAATTAACTGTTTTTCCCTGTTACTCATTTACTACATAATTAACCTAATAATTACATCTAACACTTTAAATGCTACAAGTATCATACTCCATCAGATTTCAACATCTTAAAACATATACTTATTCACTAAGTCAGTAATTAACCATTTAATTATTTAATTAACCCTAAATTACCCATTTTATGCCTCATTTTAAGGCCTAAAAATTATCTAAAATTTTAGAAAATTAATTTTTGAAAACGGGCTTCATAGCACTATTTTATATCATCTAAGTAATCTACACAAAAATTTTGGGCTTGAAAATACACTCCTAAGGTCATTTATTTCTAAACCGAAACATGCTCGATTTTGCATGATTTCTTAAGAACCCTATATCAAGAGACATATTTTCATCAAAATAATATTTTTCCTACAAACTAAATACAAAAATATTCCAGAATAACAAAATTCATAATTAATAATAATATTTACTATTTTTACAAAATTATACAAGAATCAGGCTGGAAATCGGACTCACCGATCTGGATGGCTCCGGCCACTGCCGGCCACCGTGGCCTTGTTGGCTGGCTTGGGTGCTGCCACCACCGTGTGGTGGTGGTGGCCGTCCACTTCCAGCTGCTTATCTGGTGGGAGTTCCCTTTAAAGGCCCTAATTGCATAGTTTTTCCTAATTTTTTTTCTAACCCGAATTTTTCTCTCAATTTTCACCTCTCTCTATTTTTCTCACTTTCCAAACTACCTAAATGAGCTTTGTGATTTTTCTTGCTATTTATAGAGCTTTAGGGGATTTATTGTGCATTAAATTGGACAAGACAATTGTCTTATTCCTTAATTTTTGGCTTTTGTGTTATCTTAATTTAATTAGCCGAATTTTTTCTTATTTTTCCCAACTGCCAATGACCCAGTTCTAGATCATTCCTGATTTTTTCTGATTTTTCTTGATTTTTCCTTAATTAATTATGAATTTTCTTTAAGTATTTAGTATTATTTTAGCACATTTCATGTATTTTAAGTAATTACGCGTATTTATACTTACATGTACATTCATATATAGTACAAATAAATATTCTTAAATATTATTTAGGACATTCTATTATTTTTAGTATACATATAATCTATTTCTAGTAATTTATTAGTTATTAGATTATACTTTTCGCCTTTTCGGTAATTAACAATTATTATACTTAAAATTTGAAAATTTTATAATCTCCTATTTTATTACTTATTTTCTTAAATTCAAGTTTATGGGGTCATTTTTACTAATATTTCTCTTAATAGTTTATAATTTGGGTTTGATCGGATTCTTTAACCGATCGCCTAAAACCTTATATTATAAGTTCAATCCTACGATCAATTGGCTTAGCTTTAGGGCTTACAAATAGCCTAGGTCAGATCTACTAAGAGATTAGCTACCGCATCAAGCCTTTCGTCAGTGCTTCTAGGAGTTCTCTAAGACTGTCATTTATGGTGGACAACTCCATTGTCATCACTAGTACCAACATTCATATTTGAGTTTGTTATTTTTTTTTCACAGATTCAAAGCTCAAACAAACACCTTGGGAAGTTAATAGTTAACAACACAGTAGTCAAAAGAATACAGTAACTTGCTTTGTTTCACACACGTAAAATAGAGTATAAAAGAACTTCAAGAAGAACTAACTATAGTTCACATAAAACCTCCGCTCTAATACCAAGATGTTGCAAACCGTGACCAAGAATAGACAAAACCGATCACTGGACGGGTCAAAGTTTGCAAAAAGCTCGAAAAAGGATTAATGGGGAAAAAGTACAAAAGGGTAAAATGAAGAACAAAACAATAAGCAAAATCTATGAACAGCTCTAGAGAATATAACGTATCAATGGAACTTCCGAGGACTTACGGTATAATTTGATATGATGCATGAATTGGTCCGGTGAGGTTACTCGCCACCTAACCTTGCTTGAGGGAAATGATAAGAGTGATGTCAAAAGCAAACAAACAATGTTTACATAAAGAAGAAAAGTACTCAAAAGTGTATTAAGAATGATATGATGTCCTTACAATTATAAGTACAAGGGTATTTATACCTATAAGTTAGGATAACTTCCTTAAAAAAGGAAAAGATAAAAAGGGTACTTCCTAAGGAAGTAAAGATCAAGATACAAAGGGTAAAAATGAATATACAAAAAAAAAAAAAACAATCATTGGTGTAACGAATTCTACACATGATACTGTACACTTGGCAAGGTTGTTAGAAGATGCGAACAAAAAAGTACTGATAGCTGGCTTGCCAGAGCAAAGATGGCTTTGTCAGTCCGAAGTCCCTTTTTCTTAGCTTCTCGGCAAGGAGAATGCCGAGTAATTAGTCAGCTTGGGCATAAGAGAGTAATCTTCTATTCAGTACACTAGTGAAAGATGGACGGTCATATGGCTCGGCATAAAGGACGACTCGACCTTAGCAAGGAAATATTCAACCTTGACAGGGGTCGATTGGAACAAAAGGATTCGTCGAGCCAGTCCCTCTAGTCTTCGAGCTCAGTTGCAAGTTAGGGGTTCGGTAGCCTGATTACCATCATGTCACCTCCAAGAGTAATGGAGGAAGAGGCTATAGAGGGGGCTACCCTTCTTTTAGCTACGAGCTAGAAGCACAAGGCCCTAGAAACGTCCAGGGAGCTAGGTCTAAGGGCAAAGAAGCAAAGGTCCTTGGCGAAGGATCCTTTGGCTAAAGGAAAGTGGAATAAGTGGCCCCTAGCTTATCCTTACCAAAGCATCGATGACGTGGGGGAAAGGTTTTTGGACGTCTTGAACAATTTTAGGAAGATGGGGTTAGGGTTGGACTCATTCCAAGAGGTGTCATACGTTTCTTGGATAAGACATTGAAGAGGGGGGCCTTCGATTTAAAGATGAAGAGGGCCCGAAGGAAGATCCTAAGGCTAAAGTGGGAGGTCTTGTCGACGATCTAACGCTGCGGTACCGAACCCTTAGCTATCAGGCTTCAATGGGTCTTACAACCCTGGTGATTAGGTTGTTTTGGAGAGGATCTCCCAAGAGGGTTAGGGCAACCCCATATAGATTGCGGGCCACTTAAGTACATTGATGTAGCAGGTAAGTCTTCCTTAACTATCTTATGAGTTCCATTTTCATCTTACAGTACTACGACCAAGTGCTTCTTGAGTTAAGCAAGTCTCATGTCGCTTAAAAAGAGGTAATAGGGTTGCGGGAGGAGTTACATCAGTAGAAGAAGTGCTTGCTAAAGGCGGAGTCTTCTAGTAAGAGGTACTTGAGAAAATTTGCTCAAGTTAACAAGCGCCTATGCTGCTCTATTGTGCAAGTGGTGGGGCTTTAGGTAAGGCTCAAGCATGTCGAGCAGGAGAGGGACAAAGTCAAGAGAGTGGCCTAGAAGGTCACGGAACTGAAGGCTCAACTAGAGAACAAGTAGAAGATGAGGGCTCATCTCTCGTAGAGGCTAGATGAGAAGGGCATAGCTAGGGCCCGAGTCGACAAAGAGAATGCTGAGTTGAAGGCTTTTGTGGCTAGGCTGGAAACAGAGCTGGCGATGAAGGCGTCCATATGCGAAGGCATTAAGGCTACGTCTTCAGAGCTGGCTAGTTTGAAGGTCACTCTGGAACAACAGGTTGGGGAGATGTAAGACAAAGTTTTGGAGATGGAGGAGCTCATCTCTAAGATGGAAAGTAGGGAGGTCCTCAATAACGCTGCCGCTGACTACAGGACCATCGAAGAGTGGCTAGAAGAGCTAGAGGACCTTTCCATCAACTTCATTCATTTCACTACGACAGAAGTTCTCTCCTATTATTCAGACCTAAACTTAAGCTGCTTGGACTTTCTAGATTCCTTGACGTTTATTGAGAAGAGGGAAGCCCTAGCATGGGGAAAGATTCTGCTTAGGTAGCTGACGATGCAAGCTACCCCCTATTGTTGGGGCATGGCAAGGCGCTTCTACATTCGCCTCTACCTCCATCAACCCAATAGGAGGCCGCCCCAGAAGCCATCCCTGGAGGAGATCTATTGGTAGGGGATCCTTCTACTGCTCTCGATTCACATCCTTTAGGCCCCACTCCAACTCAAGGCCTGTCATCTAAAGTGCTTGCAAATCAATACTCTAAATAGATAGATTCTTTGGATTTTTCTAAATTACCAAAGTTAATTGATCCTAGGACATAGTAGGGTTCTGTTTTCTTCTCCTTTTCCCCCATTTTTTGAACTTAATGTAATTAGGGTCGAAATGTCGGCTTTTTCTTTGTAACTAAACATCTATGGAAGAAATAAATGAATGTTTTTCGAACATCCTTCGCTGTTCTCTATTTGTCTTTAAATTTTGTTAACCCTTATCGAGGTTTTGTTGAGGTATTTCCTCTTGCCAAGGTTACCTTGATAGAAGCTTAGGTCGACTGTGTTCTGACCTGCCTATTGTGTGAGAGTTCCTCTATGCAAGGGCTGTTTCCCTTTACTAAGGTTACCCTGATAGGGGGTTAAGTTGGTGGTGTTTCGACCTGCCCAATTTGTGGGAGTTCCTCTATTCAAGGGGTGTTTCCCCTTGCTGAGATTATCCTAAGGGGGTTAGATTGATGGTGTTCTGACCTACCCCATTCGTGGGGGTTTCTCTGTGCAAGGGGTGTTTCCCCTTACTAAGGTTACCCTGAAGGGGTCAAGTCAGTGGTTTTTAACCTACCCGGTTTGTAGGAGTTCCCCCATGAAAGGGGTGTTTCCCCTTGCAAAGGTTACCCTAAGGGGGTCAGGTTGGTGGTGTTTTGACCTACCTGGTTCGTAGGAGTTCCTTCGTGTAAGGGGTGTTTTCCCTTGCTGAGGTAATCCTAAGGGGGTTAGGTTGGTTATGTTCTGATCTACCCAAGTAACTATTCATGTGCAGAAACAAAAGGAGAGAGAGAGAAGTATGCAATCAATTAAGAACTTTATTTTGACACAATTGAAAGAAAAACTATACATGATGAAATTCTAATCAAAATAGAGACATAGATTATCGGTGTTCCATATGTGCAAGATAAGCTCGCCATCTAATTTTTCCTACTTGTATGCTTTAATACTTAGTCTTTCCCTGACTCTGATCGGGTCTTCCCAATTGGGGGCTAGCTTGCCCTGCCCTTCGCGTAAACCAGTGGCTTCTAATTTTCGACACACTAGGTCACCGACCTTAAACTCCTTATGTTGAACCTTCTGATCATAATACCAGGCGACCCAATATTGATATGCAGTAACTCGAGTAGCAACAAGGTCTCTGATTTCCTCAATTGTGTCAATGCTTGCTTGCAACAATGAGTCATTTAGGATGGCGTCGAAACTTTGAGTCCGGATATTAGGGAGCTCAAGTTTGATAGGGAGGACTGCTTTCGACCCGAAAGATAAACGGAAGGGGGTTTCGCCCATTAAAGTGCGGTGCGTAGTCCTGTACCCCCACAAGATATTAGGTAGCTTGTTAGCCCAAGCACCGTGAGATCGGTTGATGCGCTTCTTCAGGCTGTCTAAAATGACTTGATTGGTCACCTCCACCTGTCCGTTTGATTAGAGGTTGGTAACCAAAGTAAGGTGCGGGGTGATGTGGTGCTTAGCATAGAATTCCCTAAACTTGGTGTTGTTGAATTGTCGGTTGTTGTCCGTGATTAGTGCATGGGGAACTCTAAACAGGGAGAAGATGTTGTATTTAACAAAGGACTCTACATTTCTCTTCATGATTCTAGCCACGGCTTTAGCCTCTACCCACTTCGTGAAGTAGTCCATCGCAACAATTATGAACTGTCGTCCTTTGATGCTTTTGGGAAGGCGCCGAGGATATCGATCCCCCATTGTGCGAATGGCTATGGGCTTCTTAAGGGTTGGAGGGTAGAGCTGGGTACGTGACTGATTAGGGTGTACTTCTAGCACTGCGGGTACTTATGGGCTACGGCCTTTGTGTCTTGCCTCCTGGCAGGCCATTAATATCTGAGCTATAGCGCCCAAAGATAGAGGGGTTGGGACTGAAGCTCTTCCATGACGTGCAGCCCTTCCCCTTCTCAGAGACACTAGAGTAGGGGGAGGCTAATTCCCTTACAATATAAGATGCCATTAATCATTGTGTAATTGGTAGCATGTTACCGAAGCTTCTTCAACTCCCTCTTGTCCTTCGGCAATGTACCCTTCTTCAAGTAACTCCGAATAGGATCCATCCAGCTCGGCTCAAGTACCATCATGGTCAATTCTAGAAGTTCAGCTAAGCTTGGAGCTATGCTTTTTTTCGGTAGGTACTCTATGAAGATCTTGATGTCTTTCATCTCAAGCTTCCGTATGCTAATAAAGGCTAGCTTAGATAGCTAGTCCACCACGGAATTTTCCAGTCGAGAGATCTTCATGATGTCCTAGGAAGGGAACTTCGCCAAGAGGCTCTTCACTTTCTCGAGATACCTTGCCATAGTGTCATCTCTGGCTTCATATTCACCTTGGACCTACTGGATGACTAGTATGGAGTTCGAGAAGATCCACAACTGCTTAGCACCGATCTCCTTGGCAAGTCTAAGACCAGTTATAAGTACTTCATATTCGAACTTGTTGTTACTAGAATTAAATCTACTCTTGATGGCATAGTAAATAGTAACCTAGTGTAGGCTGGTCAGGACTAAGCTCGCGCTTCCCCCTATCGAAGTAGAGCATCTATTAACGTGGAGAGTCCATACCGGTTTATTATCATCCGGTCATGCTTCCTCCTCTCCTGTGTACTTTGCTATGAAGTCAACTAATACCTGTGCCTTGTAAGTCGTTCATGGTTGGTACTGTATTCCATATGCGCTCAACTCCATCGTGTACTTCATCATCCATCTAAATGCATCAGGTTTTTGTAGCATGATGTGCAGTAGCTGGTTTGTAAGTAAGATCACCTAGTATGCCTGGAAGTAGGGTCTCAATCGTCAGGCAATGATGAAGATGGCTAGCATGAATTTCTCTGCCTAGGTGTACCTGACCTCAGGTTTGTATATTATATGGCTGATGTAATATATTAGCCTGTGTTCTCTTCCCTCTACTCTAACCTGTATAGAGGAGAGTGCCCGATCACTTAGAGCTAAGTACAAAAATAGATCCTCCCCTTGGACAGGCTTAGAGAGGATCGGTGGATGAGCAAAGAAGTCTTGGAGCTACTGAAAGGCGATATCACATTCAGGAGTTCATTTAAAACCCTTCGGATTTTTAAGGATTTTGAAAAACTCAGTGCATCTGTTAGCGCTCTTAGAGATAAATCTACTTAAGGCAGCTATCATACCAATGAGCTTATGTACGTCTCAGACCGAGGTCGAAGTCTTCATTCCCCTAACGGCTATGATCTTCTTGGGGTTGGCCTCAATACCTCTCTACGTGACCAAGAATTCAAGGAACTTACCAGAACCAACGTCAAAAACATACTTCTAAGGGTTTAACTTCATGTCATGCGTACGCATTTGGTCGAAGGCTTCCTAGAGGTCCCTAACATGATCGACTGACTTCTAGCTCTTGATGATCATGTTGTCGACATACACCTCCATGTTACGTCCGATCTAGGGCTTAAACAGCTTCGTTACCATTCGTTGGTACGTAGTCCCAACGTTTTTTAGTTCTAACGACATTACAGTGTAACAATATGTTCCCTAATCGGTGACGAAAAAGGTATGGACTTCATCTTTCAGGTCCATTTTAATTTGGTTATACCCTGAGAAGGCGTCTGTGAAGCTCAACAAAGTGTGTCCTAACGTAGAATCGACGAGCCAATCGATCCTAAGGAGGGGGAAACAATCTTTGGGGCAAGCTTTATTGAGGTCGGTATAATTGACACATATACGCCACTTCCCATTTTTCTTCTCGACTAGTACTACGTTTGCTAGCTATGTCAGGTACATTTCTTCCCTCACAAAGCTGGCTTTAAGTAGCTTCTGCACTTCCTCCTTGATTGCAACCTGCTATTTTGGAGTAAAATGACTCATTTTTTGTTTAACAGGCTACGTAGTGGTATCGATGTTGAGGTTATAGGTCACCAAATCAGGGGAAATCCTAGGCATGTCTAATGTTAACCAGGCGAACCTATTCGAATATGCCCATAAGAGGGCAATGATTTCATCCTTTACTTCGGCTGGAGTCTCAATCTCGACTTTTGTGGTTTAATCTAGTAAGGTGCCAATTTGGACGTCTTTTGTTTTTTCCTCGACCTTGCCCCTTTCAGTCAGCCGCTCCTGTGGGCCTATTTCTAGGGTGAAGATGCCATCGCCTTTGGCCGCTCTCATATATAGCTTTCGTGAGAGCTTCTCATCACACCTGCATACTCCCACCCTTATTAGGGTTGGGAATTTAGCCTTCAAATGTAGGGAGGATGTAATCATCCTGAATGTGTTTAGGCTTGGTCTTCCCAAGAGCACATTGTAAGGGGAGAGGCAATCTATGATAATGAACTCCACGGGTCGTTCTACCATATGGTTGTCATCACCAAGTTCCATGTCTAGCTTGATGATACCTTTGGTTCAAACCGTATTACTGTTGAAGCCGATCAAATTGTAGTTGGCATGGCTTCATCTTTACTGATAGCTTCTTCCTCATCCTGTCATATATATGGAGGAACAGTATATCGGTGGAACTACTAGTATCCATCATAATCTTCAAGACCTCAAATTTTGAGATCCTTACCCCAATTACTAGGGTGTCTTAGTGGGGGGTGTTAACCCCTTTAAGGTCGACGTCAGGAAAGGAGATGAAAGTGTCTAACTTTTGTCTCTTTTCCCTTACTGTTAGCACCTCTGATGGGGCATTAATCGAGCTGCTTGTGCTCGATCAGCTCCCAGGGTAAGGTCCCTCCATGATCACGTTTATGATGCCATTAGAGGCGTGATTGTTGCAGCGATCATTATTGTGCTCGATATGGACACCTTCGATCCAACGCCTCCGAGGTACCCTATCTGTGTCGTCATCCAAGCGATCATCGCTCCTCCGATGGTCTACGTATTTGTTGAAGAAGCTGCGCTAGATGGCATATTCAATGGCGTTTTTCAACTGGAAGCACTCTTCGATGGTATGGTCATGGTCATCATAGAACTAACATAATTTGTCAAAGTTTCGATGGCTAGGGTTCCCCCGCATTTTGTACGGCCTCTAGAGCAAGTTCCAATGCTTCAATTCGGAATAGACCTGGGTAATCGGCCTATTTAGGGGCGTATACTAGGTGTAGATAAGGGGCAGGAGGGGATCGTACTCGGCTTGGCGCTTCTTTTTCCCTAAGCTCTCCCCATCTGATTTATTCAGCAACCTATTGTCGAGGCGATTCTTTACAGACAATTTCTCCTTGTCCTACTTTCCGCTTGACCTTTCTCGGTTGGCATTACGTCTGGTGTGAATGTCGTCTTCATAATCAATGTACTTTTGGGCTTTGTTCTAGAAGTCGACTAGGGTCTTTGGCTTGCTCTTCATAAATGATCGAAAGAAATCTCTCGAGGGTTAGATGCTGAGCTATGGGCATGGACAGCGACTCCTTCGTCCAACCGAGGGATCTTGACCACGGCATTATTGAACTGGGCCACATAATCACGCAGGGACTCACCTTCACCTTGCCATATCAGGTACAAGGACGATATGTTCTTGGACAGAGGTTTACTAGCCCTGAAATGGAGGCTAAACTTCCTGGCCAACTGATCGAAGGAGTTGATTGAGTTGTCAAGGAGGTAGTTAAACCATGTTTGTACTGCCTTCCTTAGCATGCCCGAGAAAGCCTTACACATTATAGCATCCCTATGATCGTGAAGGTTCATGAGGGTACGAAAGTAGAGAAGATAGTAGTTGGGGTTACCTATGCTATCATACTAGTCTAAGGATGGAAGTTTGCCGTTAGGAGGCAGCACTTTGTCTTAGACACCCTTGGTGAAGGGGATCTTGTTGCTGGTGACCAGCTCGGTATCGCCAACAGGCTTGCTCCCCTGCTACTTGGAGAGCCGCCTTACCATTATATGGAGCTCTTCAAGACAGCATCATCTCTCAAGTAAGCTTATCGTGCAGTCAAATGAGCCTGAACTCTCTACGAGTTGGCTTCCTGCTTATTGCTAGCTAAAGCTCAATCGCAGGTAACCATAGACTTGGCTGGCTACTGGCGCAATGGTGGATTAAGTTGCTAATCTCTTCCATTTTGCTACTACTATTGGATGTTGTCTCGCCTAATGTGGGTATTTGAAGCTTTGGGGTGGTGAGTTTGTATGCTGCGATGCTCTGTCTTGTCCAAGCGAACGCGGAACTCCCTGTTTTGCTCAGCATATTGCTTAGCCAGGTACTCCATATGCTCCCAGCATTCTTCCAGTACAGCTTTTGGGAGGGGTTGGTTGTTCACCAACTATTGATTTGCTTGCTCGTTGCATTGAGACATGATGTATAAAGGCTTGATGTGGGTTATGTATTTAGAATTTTGGGTGTAGGAATTCTGTTTCCTATAGACGGCACCAAATGTCGTTTCTCAGTTCTTGTTGGTAGTCAATTAAGGCTTGTACATATTGAACCTACAAAATAATGTACAGTATAGGGACGCTAAGGATTATCCGGCGTTGTCACTCTGATGCTTAAGTTAACCATAGGCTTTTGATGGAATAGAATACGTGATACACATGCTTAGAATGTAGAGTTTATAGAGAGAGAGTTACTGTTGGGCAGTGGCTTGTTATTTATAGTAGAGTGGAGCCGGCGGTTGGAGATCAGTTGGGGGAAAGAGATCTTCTCCTAAAAGTGTGGATAGTGGAGCCATCATATCTGACGTGTCCTTAATATTTAGGACGTGACCGTTTTATTTTTATCTTGTGGATTATGGCCATTGCAATGCTTCATGGGCTTGAACGGTTCAATTTTAGACCTGAGGCTTCCCGAGGTAAACCTAGGGTGACAAGGCTTAATAGATCTGGTCGGACCTGAGGAATCCATGTCCATGTCAACAATATGATTATAATATGTTTAAATCATACCATTTAATAATACTAGTAGAAATCACAAATACATTGTGAGTGCAAAACAGAATGAATATAATAATTATATTAGCTTCTTTAACATTATAGTAGATGCAAAGCACAAATTAAGTCATCGGTTATTTCCATACATTGCGGATAGATGGAAAAAGAAATGGAAATGGGGGATTATTTTAGTAGATATTTTAGATAATCGGAAGAAATTGTCATTACAACATAAAATGAAGGAAAAGTCATAGTCATGTAGAAAATACTTATAAAATAAGGGTTATAATTTGTAATACTTATAGTACAGTAAATAAATATTTAAAAAAAAAATTAATACACTCCATAACCTTCGAAACCGCTTGACTCCATGTCTACACTCATCTCAATAGTAGTGATCATTTTGTACAAGCTATAGAATATAGATGCCTCGACAATTTTCAAATAATTTGGAAGTAGGACAAATTTAGCAAATTAAAATTGACTATTTTCATGATGGACCAAGAAGAGGGTTAAAAGGAGCCTCGGTCCACCCAAAATTTTCGTTTCAAGTTCGATATGTGATTATCCCGGAAAATTCATTAATTTACATATTGGATACAACCTTAAATGTTAACCATAAAATGTCTTGCCAATGTAGAAGTAACTCTTTAAGTATCTTGAAGATATATATATTTATATTTATATTTGCATGTCGTTCAATGAATATTTTTGTATTTACGAGATATTTAACGGTGCATTTTGTATATCCTCAAATAAATGTTTTTGTAAAAGTAAATGATAATTATGAAATATTTTATAAATATAATAAGCTGTTTCTTATCACAGCTGTTGAAAGAACTTTTTTTTCTATATAATATAAATATATATATATATATGCATACTCACAAGAAATCCTCTTTTTATACTATATGAAATTCAGTTTTTATTTTTCATCGTGTTATGTGCCTTACTTTGTAACAATTTTATTGAATAAAGTGTCTCGCAACATATAGTATAATTGAAATAAAAGTAAATTCATTTTGCAGGGACTTAATAAAGGGAAGCTCAGTCCCCCAGTGTGATGAACCCGATCCGATCCCAAACTATTTGAATTAAAAGTTTGATGTGCATACATGAACACGGTAAACTTTGACTAGAGGTCTAGTTTAAGTGAAAGAAAAAAAATAATAATAATACTAATACGTTATGTAAATTTGATAAATAATATGTAAATATTAATGATATTTAAATATATAAAAATAAAGATATATATGTTTTAAAAAATTATCAATTATATCTTTTATGTATTAAAATTATATTAATATTTATATACCACTTATAAATTTATATGACGTGGTATTACTATTGAAACTTTTCTCATTTTAATTACTTCACTTGCCATAAGAAACTTCAAACTAAAGTCACTAAATTTAAGGTAACCTTTCTACATCGAGATATGGAAGGGGATGTATCTAATTATTTACTGGGTCTATTTGTTGAAAAGAGCAATTGTATGACCTTGAACGGTTTTGGAGACAGTAAAACAGGCGGTTGGATGCATTCAGGAACAAAGTCGATTTTTACAAGAGTAGCTATAGTACATGTGTAAACATTCATAACCCTCCAAGAGCTCATATTTGTATCTTTCTAAGGGCAAGCTAAGGATTTAAGGAGGGGTTGGGTGCGACTACAAAAATTTTGGGAATGGGAGACATGACAATTAGCTGCTTCCAGTTGGCTCTAGCTGTCACAACAAAATTACAATGCAGAGGGTGACCAGACGATAAACGGGTAAGCCCACCTAGTTGTTGTAAAATGAGTTTTCAATTCAACGTGTATATTATTTTGGTGGGAGTGAATGCACTAACGATTACCAATTTACCAACCACAATTGAACTCTAGCTTGGCAAAAAACAAATCAAAAGAGCATTAGTATAAGCTAAGCTAACAATGTTTAATCTAAACATTTAATCACTTTGATTAGGAACCGAGGCTTCAATGAAATCTACACCGATGATTAATAAGCTTACACATTTAAAAATGAAATTTGCATTGTTTGGTGATTTCAATCAATTCATTGTTATAGTCTTTATCTTGTATAAGTAGGAACCTACTTCCAATGATTTAACTGCCTCTGTTGGTTAGACATGATATCTAGTATCAATTAGTGCATTCATTAATGAGAATGCATGTGAATCATCAACACAAGTAAAATATATGAACCATAGAGTCCATAGAGAGAAAGTAGGCATACTTAGCTTAAAGAGATATTTAGTGCTTTTTTTGTTTTTTTCTCTATCTAACAACTCGAGGGTGGAAGGATTTGAATCTAATTTTCTCATTGAAACATAAATATTCATACTACTAAATTATAATGGCCTGACATATTTAGTAACATTAAGATAGGCATATCCCCTTAATCATCCTTCATGTTGCTCCTCCTTACTTAATTTGGTAAAAAAAATCTTGATTATGGAGTCTTTTCATGTGAAGGAGGCATTTAAATCAAGTCTAAAATGCTCCAATTTTCATGTGAATCATAAACACAAGGCAAATACACAAACCATGGACTCCTCAAAATAGAAAGTAGGGATAATTAGCTTAAAGAGATACTTAGTCCCATTTTTTTCTCACACCAATAGTATTACATGTTACAACTTGAAGGAGAGGGATACAATTTCGGTTTATCATGTTAGAAAACCAATATTTATGCCAATCAACATAAGATGAACTTATCCCCCCCTAATCTTCCTTAATGTAGCTCCACCTTAATTTGATAAAAGTTCTCAATTACGAAAGCTTTTAAGTATAGGAGGTATTTATATCAAGTCTAAAATACACCTACTTAGAAGATTGCATTTGACTACCACAGAGATTCACTAGAACAAAGTTCGTCAAAATGGTACATTTGCATGAGGAAAGACCTTGGTTTAAATCTTACCTAGCAAGATTGAAGTATTTAAGAATGAGTAAAGTTTGTTAGAGTATTAATTATTTAGTTTTGTTAGTCAGCTATTAGCTGTTAGTTAGCTAGAGTTAGTTAGTTTACCAGACTTAGTTCAATAGTTAGTTAGTTTACTTTGCGGCAATTGTATATAAGGGTGAGCTTGTACTTTATTTTCAATTGAATGAATTACACTTTTTTCTTCAACTTTTCCTTCTTCCATACACAATCTCTTTAACCTTTCTTTCTCTCTCGTATTCACATAGCTCGGATTCACTTACACATACAACATAGTAGCTAATCTAAGACACTTTACACAGTATCAGAGCATTCCAATTGTTTAGGATGAGTTCCTCACCATTAGACGAAGTGAATTCACCTTATTACATTCATCATTTAGACTCTTAAAATTCTATTGCGACTACACCAGTTTTATTCGGCCTTAACTACAATACTTAGAGTAGGTCATTCTTATTAGCTCTTTCCATTCGTAATAAAGTAGGCTTTGTTGATGGCTCTATTCCAGTACCTGTAACTACTAATAAGCTATATTCTATTTGGAGTCACTATAATAACTTGATCATTGTGTAGTTGTTGTAATTAGTTTCATCTTCGATTGCCTCAATAGTGATTTATATGCACTTAGCCAAAGACATTTGGGACAAGCTAAAGGTACGATTTTCTCAACCTGATGATACAAAGATATGTCAGCTATATCACATGTTAAGCAATATCATTAAAGGCTCCTGTAGTGTGGATGAATATTTTACTAAACTAAGTATTATTTAGGAAGAACTAAGGAATTATAGACCTCTTTCGCATTGTTCTTGTGGCTCATGTGATCAGAAGTGTTTTAACCAATTTGTGGATGTGGCTAAAAAAGATTGCGTTTTCAAATTTCTAAATGGTTTGAATGAGAGTTTTTCTACACTCAAGTCACAAATTTTAGTATCGAAACCTTTTCCTAACCTAAATGAAGTATACAATTTAGTAATCAAGGATGAGTTCCAACGTGCTAATTGCCTTAAGGATCTATTTTCAAATGACACTTCTGTTATGGTAAGTGTTGGTGATAGTGGATCACAGGGAAAAAGTGAAATTGTTTGCAATTACTGTAAAAAGAGAGGACATTTGAAGGATAAGTGTTATAAATTGATAGGATTTTCTCCACATTTTAGAAGCAACAACTTTACTAAACAACGTGTATCTGGCTTGAATCGTATTGTTTTGGGCAGTTAAACAAAAGGTGTATTATGTGACCAAGAACAGTTGCAAACCTTTAGTAGTGCTGGTTCTATTTCTTCAAAATCTGATAATGATGATCTAGGAGGAATTAATTTAACAAAGGACCAATTTATCAATTTGCTATCATTGTTGAATACTTTTGATTTACAAAATACTAATATTGCCTTAGAAGTGTCTTCTTCTTCTTCTTGTCCCGTTTCAATTCCATAGGACATTAATGAAGGAGTTGCTTCAATGAGTTATAAGGTAGGTATTGTGCAAAATTCTTCTTGTGCATGAAGTCATGTTGTTAGTTAGATTTTAGATTATGGAGCTACTAATCATATGATCAGTCCATTGGATCTCTTTCATACCTATGAGTCTCTAAAGGATAGATATGTTATGTCACCTAATGGACAACAAATTGTAGTTACTCATATTGGAACTGTGGTTTTATCTCCACAACTTGTTTTACATGGAGTTTTATTTCTTCCTTCATTTCAGTATAACCTTATTTCAATTGCAAGGTTACTATAAGATAATGACTGTTCTGTTGTTTTCACAAATGGCGTTGTTGTGGTTTAAGATGATTTCAATCAGAGAATGATTAGGCGAGCTAAGTTCAGAAATGGATTATATTTGCTAGAACAAGCAGTTAGTGTTCAAAGGCAAGTTACAGGACTTTCTTGTTTAGGTGCTTTTGTTTCACATGTATTAGCACACTTACCCAAAACTTTCGATCTTTGGCATTTTCGTTGTGAACATCCTTCTCATAAACGCTTGAACATATCAATCAGATGGATAAGTTAGTTTATTGTAAGAAGTTTGATTGTATGATTTGCCCTTTAGCTAAACAGAAGCATCTAGAGTTTCCTATACATACTAGGAATACTGTAGCTGCCTTTAAACCGATTCATTTAGATATCTAAGGTCCTTATGCCACACTTACTATTGATGGTCATAAGTTTTTTCTTACAATAGTAGATGATTTTACAAGGGTTACTTGGGTGGATTTGTTGCAATCAAAACATGATGTTGCTATGATTGTTCTAACCTTCTTCCATATGGTAAATATACAGTTTAGTTCTCACATTAAGATCATATGTAGTGATAATGGAAAGGAATTTGCCTTGACATAATTTTATTCATCTAAAGGAATCATACATCAAACTTCTTGTGTTGAAACTCCCTAACAGAATGGGATTGTTGAGCGAAAACATCAACATCTACTCACAATAGCACATTCTCTTTTATTTTAGTCTTCATTGCCACTTTGCTTTTGGGGTAATGCAATACTAATAGCAACATATCTAGTTAATCAATTACCTACTAATGTTTTAGAAGGAAAATCTCTATATCAGTTGTTATTTGGACAAACTCCTTATTCTCATCTTCATGTTTTTAGTTCTTTATGCTTTGGTTCTACTCCTGCTAGACATCATTCAAGTTTTGGCCATGTATACATCCTTGTGTTTTTGTTGGATATCCAACAAAAGTAAAGGTTTATAAGTTGTTTGATTTAGTATCTCATAAATACTTGATATTGCGAGATGTTCATTTCTTTGAACACATTTTTCCATATCAATTAAGTTCTCAAGTATAAGTTGATTTACCTTTTGCATCAGTCCCATTACCATCTGCTGAGACCACAAGTTACGTAGAGCATCTTTTCTCTTTGTTCCCCGAAACATCTAAGATTATTGGCAATGATCCTATTACTAGGGATTCTATAGCCACTATACCAGAACACATTGAACTTGTTAAGAGAAGTTGTAGAAAGCATAGATCTCCTTCTTATCTTACAGACTGTTGTGTTAGTCTTCTCACCAAACAAAACAGTGCTGATGTTGCTACATCTTTCTTTACTAATCATCCGCTTACTAGAGTGCTTTCATATGATTCTCTTTCTAATTCATTTCAGGCTTTTAATGTGCATCTATCTCAGTGTAAAGAACCTTCTTCTTTTGAAAAGGCTAGATACATAAAATCTTGGTGTAAAGCAATGGATGAAGAGCTTGAAGCATTGGTTGCTAATAACACTTAGACAATAGTACCTTTACCACTTGGAAAACACACTATTGGATGCAAGTGGGTTTACAAATACAAAACTAAAGTTGATGGGTCTATTGATAGGTATAAGGCTCATCTTGTGGCTAAAGGCTATAGTCAAAACGAGGGATTTGATTACATAGAAACATTTAGTTTAGTAATCAAGCATACTATAACGAGGTTATTCTTTTGTTTGGCAGCCACATGAAATTAGCATGTGCATCAAATGGATGTGCACAATGCCTTCCTTAATGGTGATCTTTGTGAAGCAGTATATACGGAAATTCCTCCTAGATTGTTTGTTCAATAGCAATCTAGTTCTGGGGTTTGGTGTAAGCCCCACAACTAGCCATTCGAGGTTTCGATCGGTTAAAAGACTTGATCAAACATAAATTATAAAGTAAAGCTAAAAATATTAGTAAAAATGACCATGTAAGTTTGAATTTACGAAAATAAGCAATAAAATAAAAGACTATAAAAATTCCAAATTTTAAGTATATAATTCGTCATTTATTGAAAATGCGTAAAATGCATTTCGATAATTAACGAATCGTTAGAGATAAATTATATGTATACTAAAAATCATAAAATAACCTAAATAATATTTAGGAATATTTATTTGTACTATATATGAATTTACATGTAGGTATAAATACGCGTAATTACTTAAAATACGTGAAATGTGCTAAAATAATACAAAATACTTAAAGAAAATTCATAATTAATTAAGGAAAAATCAGGAATGATCCAGAATTGGGTTGTGGCAGTTGGGAAAAATAAGAAAAAAAATTAACCAATTAAATTAGAACAATACAAAAGCAAAAAATTAAGGGATAAGGCAATTATCTTGTTCAATTTAATGCATAATAATTACCCTAAAACTCTATAAATAACAAGAAAAATTTGGAAGCTCATTTGGATAGTTAGAAATTATATAAAATTTGGGAGAGGTGAAAATTGAGAGAAAAATTCGAGTTAGAAAAAAAAATAAGAAAAACTGTGCAATTAAGGCTTTTAAAGAAACCCACACCAGACGAGCAGCTAGGAGTGGACTGCCACCATCACCACACGGTGGTGGCAGCGCCCAGACCAGCCGACAAGGCCACGGCGGCCGGCGGTGGCTGGAGCCATCTAGATTGGTAAGTTCGATTTCCAGCCCGATTCTTGTGTAATTTTGTAAAAATAGTAAATATTCTTAGAAAATTGTGAATTTTGTTATTCTGGAATATTTTTGTATGTAATTTTTAGGAAAAATATTATTTTGGGGAAAATATGTCCCATAATATATGGTCCTTAAGAAATCATACAAAACCAAGCATATTTCGGTTTAAAAATAAATGACCTTAGGAGTGTAGTTTTGAGCCCAAAATTTTTGTGTAGATTACTTAGATGATATGAAACAATGCTATGAAGCCCGTTTTCAAAAATTAATTTTCAAAATTTTTAGATAATTTTTAGGCCCTAAAATGAGGCATAAAATGGGTAATTTAGGGTTAATTAAGTAACTAAATGGTTAATTACTAATTTAATGAATAAGTACATGTTTTAGGATGTTGAAATCTGATGGAGTATGATACTCGTAGCATTTAGGTAGTTAGATGTAATTATTAGGTTAATTATGTAGTAAATAAGTAATAGGGAAAAATAGTAAATTTTAAGTTAATTTTGTAAATTAGGATAAGTAGGAGTAAAATCTGATTTAGGATGAATTTAGACATTTTGAAATGATAATTGATGTTTAGAGATGATAATTAGAGTAATAAAAAAATTAAAAGTGTATTATATACATAATATGTGATAATATATAATATGTAATTATTAAAAATATAATAAATAGAAAATATTATAATAAAAATTGATATTATGATAATAATAAAAATGTACAATAACTCTAATAGGAAACTTGATGTAATTAGATGAAAAATATAAAAATGTCTCACATCAGGAGTAAATTCGGTATATTAATAAGGATATAAGTGTACCGGGTAGAATAAAATACTAATTAAAGGTAATGATGGTATTTAGGAGATCAAGAAGTAATGTGGTTAATTTCATATTATGAGTTGAAACAAATTTCTAGGGTTCGAGTATAAAACAATACTTAGAAATCGAACTAAAACCTAATTTAGAAATCGATGTAGAAACCGAACCAGAACCTAACCCCAAACCTAGAATAATTGTAAAAGACTTAAGACCTAAATAACTAGGCATATTAAACCCTAAACAAAACATAACAATAAGCATTATAGGATAAAATGAACCTATAATAGTTATATGAAAAACTGAAACCACGTTTGTGTTATGGGGATAATCGGCGATAGCCTGAGCAAGTCGGACCTCGAGTGAGTGAGCGAGGAGTTGAGGTAAGTTGGGATTAATACGATGCTGTATTTTGGAAGCTTAAGATTATGCTTAGTTGTGCTTGATTATGGTGATACTATGATTCTATTTGTTGCTCTGGCATGTATTGTATGATTTGTATGAAATGATTGATCACCCTAAACTGGACTTAATCAAATATACGACCAGTAATCATAATCGGATATGCATGGCAACCCATTAGGGGAACTTAGGACTCTTCAGCCAAATACGGACCCCTTCGAAAGGGATAGCGCAGGATTATATAATGGTCCCTTCTTCATCCTTAGCCGAACTAAGTGACAGGAGAGGAGGTCGCGGCGAGGGTGAAGTCAGTGGTTCAAAGGTAGTCGCGGAAGGAGCGAGGTCTCTATTGCACAAGCCTAGGTTTGGTCGTGAGCTGTTGCATTAATGGCAACTCTTCAACTCGGATTAGAGCAGGCATAATTTCTCTAATCTCACGACGGGCCAGACAACGTCGTGCGATGGTATTTGCTTGCACATGCATTACACCTAATAAGTTGATTGAAAACCTTATTGTGTTTATGGTATAGTTTTAAGTCCTCCATTTTAACTTACTGAGTTGTGGTTGCTCACATCCCTATAGACATCATGCAGGTGCTAGCTAAGAAACGACAAGCAACTACTCTGAAGCTAGCAACTATTGGATCCTGGGGAGTGAGGAAAAACATTGAAGAATAAACACATATTTTTAAGGTTTAAGCTTTTACTTTAGAATTTTTCATTTTTAAATAATGTAATAACTAGGAAATATATTACGGAGAATTATTGTAAACTTTAATTGCAATAACTGAATTATAGTGTATATATATATCTCCTCACTTTCTTAGGCAAATAATTTATTTAAATTACAAACTGTTTACTTCAAAGCGGGTTAGTCGTGGACGCCTTATATAGATCAGGTTTAAGATAGCAGTTGTAAAGCCAACTTCTATCTTATGATGGTTTACACGGCAGGGCTGTTATGACTCTGCCGCTTCGGGGCGTGATATTTGGTTTACTTGCAACCTTAACAAATCTCTTTACGGGTTAAAGCAAGCATCTGGGCAATAGAATGCCAAGCTTACTCGGTCCTTACTAACCTATGGTTTCATTCAATCATATTGTGATTACTCACTGTTTGTTAAGGGAACAGGTGATGATTTACTCGTGGTTCTTATATACATCGATGACATAGCAATAGCTAGCAAGAGAGTTGAGTTTATTGATCATTTCAAAGCTTACATGCATACACAGTTCAAAATCAAGGTTATTGATTCCCTCAAATATTTTATTGGGCTTGAACTTACGTGATTGTTGCAAGGATTAATGTTGTCACAAAGAAAGTTCACACTTGATCTTCTAAGTGATATTGGATTTCTTCATGCCAAGGCACTTTCGACACTAATAATGGTGAATCATAAGCTCTCTCAACATAATAATTCTGATCCGATTGATTCTTCATGATACAAAAAGGTGATTGGTAAACTTCTATTTCTGTGATTACACGACTAAACATTACTTATACAGTAAATGTTCTGAGTTAATTCATGGAGAATCAAGATTATGCTATATTAAGCTTCATTTCATCTATCGATTGATTAAACGATTTAATAGATGTCATAAAAAATTCATCTTTTCCATTGATGTTTATAATAATCTGATGATTGAGGATAAACTAAAAATTTATAAATAGATGTTTTTTCTCCTTAGTTCGAAACATCCAAAAGATTGAGATAGATGTCACCGTAAAATTTATAAAAGTTTATTTGCTAGTATATGTTTATAGAAATTGATGGCCGAGAAAGGTGCATTGAATCATAAGAACCATTAAACTGAATAAATCAGATTGATCTCCTCATCCTCACCATTGTTATATTTTATTATTCTATCTTTAGCTTATTATGAATGCGTCCCTCTGCCTCCCCCACGCAACAACCCAACTAACCAAATCATATGTTTTTAAGCACCCCTTTTTTCTACTGGGCCAATAAGGTTTTCTTGCTGTCCATTATATTTTGATCATTTATCTACAGCTCATACTATGGAACTATTATTTTTACTAAACGACTATTATAATAAAAAAAAAAATCGTCTTGGTTCAAGCCTGAAAGTTTGCAGCCGTTTTTCCATCAAAGAACCATGTCTTATTAAATATTTGTTTTGTTATTGATTTATTTTTTTTTTATCCCAATATGAAAAATTCCCAACCAGAGTTTTGAATTTCGTTTTTCCTTTGAACATTTTTAGGATTAATACCGTCCATTTTTTGGTGAAAATTTGTTCGCTCTTGGACTGGATTTTTGGATCTTGGTTTGTTTAATTAGTACTATATGCTTGTATTTTGCAAGATTCTTTAATGAATAAAATCATGCATTTTAGGGAAAAAAATTATTTTGATCACATAGACTCCTAGTTAGTCATAAAATTATGTTAGCTCGTGACGTATTAGTTACATCGTAACTAAAAAATAATTAGCTAAATATTATCACGAAGCAAAAGAACACACGTAAGTAAATCTAAACTTTCACCGCAACATTCAATACTTAGAAAATTCTAAAAGCAAAGTACTGTTTCGGAACCTACATTAAACCTAAAATACAAGTTTTATATTTAATGGTATAAAAATCTATTCACAGTATATTATAAATGTATCTTTGAAATTCTAAAATCAACCTTATACTAAGTTCCCAAATTATGGTACTGAACTTTGTTGCAATTTATAGATAATTAATTTTTTTATTTTTTATACTTTTTTTTAATCATAAAAATTCATGTTTAGTGTTTCACACAATAAGCATTGTATGAGAGGATTGTTCTATTTTATTCTTTTTATATTGTGCTGTTAATTCTACTTGAATTGTTCAATTCTACTAATTAACCCAAATTGTTTAATTATACTAATCAAACGCCGCCTAAAAGGTGGAGAAATTGGTTTGTATATTGACAAAGTTAGTGGACAAAAAGTCTTTGAGGAAGTGGTACTAACACAACATAAAATAAGTATATTTTTGAAATTCTAGAAATAACCTTATACTAGGTTCTCAAATAACAGTATCAAGTTTTATTGCAATTTATAAATAATTAAAAATTTTAAATTGTAAAAATTCATGTTCAATATTACTTAATCAAATATGATACAATTGAATTGTACTGTTCTATTCTCTTTATACTGTGTTATTTAATTCTACTAATCAAGCAATATTTAAAGGATGGAGAAATTGTAAACTCTAATCACAAAATCTAGCTTTTCATAAGCTAAATATAGGCATATGGTAAGGAGAAAATTAGCTGTCGAAACGAATTTATAGAAACATCTACTTTCTAAATGAAATTCTGCTGTTTCAGTGACTATACAACCCTTCAAAATCTCATCCAACGTAACTCGTCAACCATCCCAAAGGACGCACACAGGTCTTCAACTTCAAATTGTCTATTGATTTTTTTCTTTTCCCCTTTTTCCCTCAACTAATGAAAACTAGTCAAGTGTCACATTGATTATTAATTTTTGACCAACTATTGCTTCACTTCTCTAAATGACATTTAAAAAACAAAAAGGAGTGACCATAGACTTCTCTGAACACCAATTATAGTTGTAGCCGCACTCTAGAAGTCCCCCATGACCAAAATTATTTCCACTACGGCTAAGCCAATCCACTAATGAAAATTATTACAGGAATCTAATGCGCATGGAAGGGTTAATTTCAAGAATTTGTTATTTCGACTTGCTCTCATTAAATTTTTCTTTATTTGTGTCATTTGCCTACACAATAATTCAAGTGATTTGGTTTTCAAAGTTTATGAAGTTTTCATCTTTATCGGTTTATTAACTACTGTATAATATAGAGTTTTGTACTGATATTTTACTTTCCAGTAGTTTAGTTATCACCTGCGTTTGAGTAGTATACGTAACTTAACCATGATATATAAAAGAATAGATCAATTTCTCTATTTCATACGTCGAATAACAGATATACGTCAATCATTTTCCTCGGCAAGCTTCATTTTTTGCACATCTTTTACATTAGTAATTCTAAACTTGAGTTAGAAATAAATATTTTAGATAGTTATTATCAAGTTTATTCATCAAACTTGAAATTGGTTTCAAAGCTGTCCATTTATTAGGTGGATGCCAGCAAATTAAGCCCCTAAAGGAGTCATTAAATAATTTACTCCACATGTTGTACATGTGGTGTGTTACTTGTAATCAGGGTTAAACATATGCTATTAGTAATAGTAGTAGTAATAGTGGTAGTTTCTAAAAAAAACCATTGCCATTAGTAGTTATATACTAAGTGTACACATATAGGCATGTACAATCTAATAAATCTTTCTCCAACAAACCATTTCTCCGTACTTTAAAAAGACTAATATTGTGATACATCTCATAGTATATATGTTACGTCATAGTTGGATCAAAAGAATGGCTAGATTGCACAATTGCGTCCATCTTAACAACTCAAAAACGTTTTCAAAATTTATTATAGTTTATATCAAACTTGAAATACTTCAGTCAAATTAAAAATAATAATTAATTAATAAAATTTATTTAAATCATATCAATATAAAACGCATCATAGTAAGGGACAATTTTAATTTATAAATTTTCAAGTAACTTTAGGCTTCTTTTAAACTTTTATCTTATGAAATCAATATCTAATTAAGGTTTTCGATAATATTTTTTCATAACTTTTATTATACGTAAACATAAAATGAAATAATATTTTTTACAAATAAAGTATAAATCTTTACTAATAAACTATATTTTTTTATATTTTAATATTTATCCTATTTTCTTAATAATTTTTATTCTTTTATTCTCATTTTAATTATATTTTTTGACAAATTTTTATAAATTACCACCCTAAATTTTAAAATACCGTGAAACATTCTCCGCCCTCCCTTAAACCAACCCTATCTTTTCTCCTCTCTCTTTTCTTTCTCTCTCTCTCTCTCTCTCTAATCATTTCTTTTCTTTTCTTACTCTCTCTCACCGAATCAATCTCTCTCACTCTCGTTTTCTTTTCCCCACTGATCAGCCTCCATTATTGCGAGCCCCACCCCCCAACGTCTCTTTCGCTGACCGCTGCCTCTCAACTAACACCGGACCCCGCCCATCCCAAATTTCTCTTGCCCCTCAATTCTCTCTTCTCACCATCCGTCTGGCTCACTCGCTGGACCCACACCCCAATATCTGTCGCCGATTGACCACTCTCCTCCCAAATCTCACTCGCCCCGTAATTATCTCTCTTGCGGTCTGACTCAGCGCGGGACCCACCCCTGGCCTTCCTACCCCAGTCCCTCTCGCTGGTATCGTTTCGAATCACGGATAACTTTCCGTAATTATATTCCACGCGTTATAATCCATTTCGGCAAAGTAATTATTTATTAATTATTTTATTTATTTTTAAGTAAAATATAATTTTTGATTTATTTATTTTCTAATAAGTCCTTTATTCAGTGATAATTTCAGTGTTCATGCAGTATTGGCATCTCAACCTTATTTCCTGAGTTGACTCAATTACATTTTCGGTATTGTATATGTATTATATTATTTTTATTTTTCACCATTATTGTAAAAAATAATTACTTTGCTAGTAATAGATTTTATTATAAATTAATTTATTTTTTATATTGTACTAGTATTTTTATATAAAAGTTTTTCATTATAAATTATGATCCATATTGTATTATTGTATATATTATTATTATCATCTTATTTTCAAATCTTACCTTAACTAAAGAATCGGTTTGATTACTTTTATACAGAACATTTGAAGCGATAAATAGATATCATAACAAGTAACGAGAAATAAAAGGGTTCACAAGTAACATTTAGGTAGAATTAGCTATTGGTTATCTGAAGATTAATGTATATATTTGTTCTTAAATTCAAATAAATTCTTACTAATGATCAAGTTTCTTCATTGTTGGGTGGTCTAAGATGTTTCGTATAAGACTTCTTGTTGTAGAGTTTTAGTTAATTGTCAAGAAGCCATCCTAAGTATGTGGTGCTTGTTTGTAGAGTTGTCCTTATTAGGTTAGAAAGGATGTAATTAGATTAATGTATATTCAGCCTAATTGATCTTGACTGCTTATTGTGCTTGATCCGCTCGTTTTGCTTGATCCGCTCGTTTTAGGGGCCCACAATGGTAGTTCCCTAAAAGAGCAACCGCTAATCATATATGAGATTTCTTTAGTGGACTTATATATGGGATAATATAATTAGAATATTAGGTTTTTAGACTTGAGACTTTAGGTGTAAAGGACTTAAAGAAAAATTTATATCTATGTCCATCTAAGTATGTAGACAAAGATCATGGTGTAGCGGTGTTATGAGTACTTTTTTGTTGATTACTAGCATAATTTAAAGATAATTAAATTATTATTTCTTTTTATTCTGTTACAGTTGCATTATATACATGTGAATATTCTAAGCTTAGCATTCGTGTATGTTTGTACATCATATTAGGTTTCAACTCATTCCTCTTTTTTTTTTTTTTTTTTTTTTTACAATTGTAAGTTAACTCAATAAGTTTGTGATAAGTGTGAAAATTACTATCAATTGGGAAAGAGAGTTGGTTAATTTTGTATGCTGTAGAATATTAAGATCTAGTTATTTTGTATATTTGTGACTAAAGTAATTCGCTTATGAGTCACTTGAATTGATGTATTTGGAGAATTACTGTTTTGTGACAAGTGTGAAAATTGCTATCATCAGTTGGGAAAGAGAGTCGATTAATTTTGTTTACTATAGAAAATTAAGATCTAGTTATTTTGTATATTTGTAGCTAAAGCGATTCGTTTGTGAGTTACTTGAGTTGATGTATTTGAAGAATTATTGTTTTGTATTTGATAAACTATTATTAGAAGTGACAATGGAGATTATAATTGGTTTTAAAGCCTTAACATGTTCCTGAATAGTAAAGATATATGGTGGGTTGTAAAATTATTAGGAAATATTATTCTTTTTTTTTTCCTTTTTTATTTGCGACGTATGCCTAATTGAGTAAATCGTGGATTCACCACATTTATCTCTTAAAGAAATTGATCACAATAAGCAATAAGGATGTATGATAGTATTTTAAGGTAAATTATGGAGGTTGATAAACAAACAAATATGAAGATAGCAAGTATACCCCGAATTCTTTTAAAAAATTATTTTCCTTGAGTTTTATACCTAAAATTCTATAGGTATGAATATGCTTAAGAAAAAGAATGAATTATTATAGGAAAACATGAAAACGATTCTCTCAAACATTTTTAGATTTCTTGGACTTTTGAATCTTTTTCTATATAAAGTGATCGTATGGAGCAAAAATCAAAACCTAAAATTATTTATTTTTTCGCACAAAATTATTTAATAATGTGTATATATGTGTGTGCATGTGTACATATAGGTACATATATACGTATGCATATATGTACGTATCTTTATATGTTTGCACTTGTGTATCCATGCATGTTTTGTGTATTCACACATACATGGGTGTTAAGGCTATGTATGTATGTGTGCATGCATGTGTACATATTTGTAGGTATGCATATGGTATGTGCTATTCATGTGTGTTTGTGTGTGTGTGGATAAGTGAGTGTGTGCATGCGCTCTCATGCATATGAGTTTATACACTTGCATGAGTGTGAATGGACATATGTGCATGAGTGGATGTACATACATGCATGATACATTTTCTCAATAAATAATTAATGGCTCGTAGACAAATAATGTACGATTTAAGGGGGAAAGAATGATAAATCATGCACAAAAGCTTTTAAAAATATGTATTTATCTCCTAAAACCTTTGTTAAAAACACAATAGTAAATGTCATATTACATTTTTAGTTAATAGAGTTTAATAATTATGAGCTCCCTGAGGTAAGTAGGTTGGGGCAAGGTGGCTCCAAGCCACTTGGGCAAATTTGTAAAACAAATACAGGTAAGCAACAACTAGGGGTTATCTAATAGAACTACCCCAACACTCAAGTTAATTGTGAGACTTGTATTGGCGTGACTAGGTTCAGTAGTTAATTTAGGGCGTTCAGGAAAATAACCTAATTAAGCTAAAAGTTTATAAGGGGCTTCGTGAGATTAGTCGAGGAATTGTTGTAGGCTTAAAATTTAAATATATAATAAAATATTAAAAATATAGCTAAAACCGTATAAATTTACTATATTATTATTATCAGTAACGATCGAATTAGATCTTGAAAAATAATGAACACTTAGAAATAAATTATAGGAGTAATATAATTAATATTGTACATAAAATAATATATAAAAGACATGTACATACATTAGGTATAATTATTATACAAAATATATATCCATAATTATTAAAAATACTAAAAATTGGGTAAAATCTACTAAATAAATTTAAAAAAAAAAAAGAAAAATTGTAAAAATATTCAAAGACGACCTAGAGAACCTGACTTTTGGTATGGCATACTTTGTGAAGGGTTAATGTAATATGGGATTAAGATTTGGTGACATTTAACATAGGAAAAAAAAGGAGAAAAGCGATATTTGTTACTCATGAAATTCTTGAACAGATCACTATGGCATTCTAAATTTCCAAGAGCTACTCCATGATCATGTTTGGTTAGATTGAAGTCTAAAAAAATTGGGAGGAAGCCTAGAAATTGAAAAGAAACATTAAAACAAAAATTAGGATAAAATAGTGTAAAAAATAAGGATTTTTCAAGTTCTCCATGCTAATGACCACTTGGGAGTAAGTCAAACCACCTGGAGATAGAGGAGGTAGCATCAACTTAAGAAGACAAACCTTCACTCTCAAATGGCAGCTAATGCTTAGACATCTAGTGAGTCGTCAATTTCTTTGATTTTATCAAAATTTTGAGAAAAATAGCAAACAAATCTAAAAAATTTTGAAATTTGGTTTTCTTTCGTATTTTTGCATGAGAAATTCAAATATTCAATTAGATTTTCAAAATTTTGAGTGTAGATATGAGGTCTTTGAGGAAAACGTCCTCCGCAATAATTTTCGATCGAGTTTTTGAAAGATCAATTCATATAGTTTCGACTTAAAATTTTGTGGTTATTTTCCTAAGATATTGAACTTTGATGATATGTGTATAGATTTTCAAAGTGTGATACTTGGATTTTGAGAAAAATTTGTTCTTCACAAGATAGTACGTTGGAAGCAGGTTTTTCTAAAAAGAGATAAGTAGGGTTTTTATAAAGATATGCTTTAATCTATATTGACAAACATGCAGTTACTATAAGTGAGTGAATAGGAGCTTTAAGATGTTGATTTTCAATTTAAGGTGTGTATTTGGTGGTTTAGGAGTTCGATTGCAAAAGTTCCGATGAGTTGTGTTAAGTGAAGGTGAAAGAGAAAGGTGTATATATGAAGGTAGTACTAAATTGCTGTTTTCTACATTTGCAGGTTTATTAAGACTTTGGAAGTTAGGTTGAATTTTATATGAAGTAGTTGGATGTACTAATAGCAGTAAGGTTAGAAACTATATTAGAAAGTAAGTCAGAATGTGATATGATGTTAATATATTGAGCATACTAGGAAAATGGAATTTGTACCAAAAGGTAGCTTATATTTAGACTCTACCTTATTACTTGAGATAAGTTATAAGTCAGGAACTTCCTCAATAAAAATCTAATTTTGAATTGAGGGTTAGAAACTGTGTCAAAAACTAGATCAGAATATTGTTTGGTATTGGATATCTTTGAGCACACCAAGAGTTTGACAATAGATTAGCTAGTAATTTGTATATGATTCCATTCCTTTATCCAAGTTAGAACATGAGTCAGAAAACACTTCGACAATAGCTCATTCCATAAACTAAGTCAAAACCTCAGTCAGAAAGTAGTTTGATAGAATATGCAAAATGTAGCAACAATTGCAAGTTTGAAGACGGATGGTACTAAATATCGAATCATTGGAAATTAGTGAATAGATTAGAAAATCACTTGATTATACTTTCTAAGAATTTATTGAAGTCATAACCTAGATTAGAAACTGCTAGGCAACAATTTGTATTAGGTTAGAACCTTGTTAGAAGGTGTCTTATTTTAACTAATATTTAATAAACACCTTAGAAAAACTTACTTAACACAATTGAAAATATACTTAAATGTCCACAATGAACACATATGTTAAATAATGAACATAAACTAAAGATATCATGTTAAATTTTAGGGACAATAAAGAAAGAGGAGACGAGAACAACACATGAGAAGAATGAGCATCAATATCCAAGTAAGTAGGATCAATGTTTCATTGCACTTTGAAGTATTGTTTAAGAATACTTAGAGACCTTAGTATATGTCTTGTTTGTGGTTATAAGTTAGTTGCTTATATGCATGTAGTATGTGTGCTTAAATACCGTGGTGTTATTTGAGTGTTAGATTGATGTGTTGATTACTTTATGATATTACATGTTTTGAACTGTTTGAATTTACATGATTACCGCAAAAGTAATCTAACACAAACTCGGCTTAACCACTAACTGGACTTATATCACAACCTACTAGAAGTGATAACTAGGAAGCATGGGCCAAACATGGATGCCTTTGTTGAGGAGAGCAGAAATGGTTCTCTCTCCACCCTGAGTCAAACTAACTAACAAGAGAAGGGGTTGTGGCTAAGTTGGGGTCAATGGTTCGAAGGTAGTTTCGAGAGGAATGTGTTCTCCATTGCATAAGCATTGGTTTGGTGATCAAATTCTGAGTGCACGGTGTTAAACTCTTCGGAACCTAGATTAGAGTGAGCGTAATTTCTCTTATCTCACAATGACTAGTCAACATCATACGATGACATTTGCTTGATTATGCATTACATCTAATTAAATTGCTTAAAAACCTTAGTTGTTTGATGTCAAATATGTGCTATTGTCTCTATCTTTGTCTCTGTCTCACTTACTAAGTAAGTCGTCACTCATTCTCCTATAGTTGTTTTGCAGGTTTCTAAGTAAACTCACTAGAAGGCCAAAGAACGAAGTCGGGGAATGAGATTTAAGATTTACCTGATTGGATTTCTATTCGGTTTAATAATTATACTGACTTGTAAGAAAACTAATAAGATCTCAGGTGACTCCTAGTTTTCAGTCAATAAAATGTATTCTATGTTATGTAAACTTATAGATTTTAGTGAAATTTTAGTAGACATTATATATTTTCATAATAATATAGTTTTTGGAACTTTTATTAAATACAAGATTTTATTTTTGATACAACTTTTATCTTGATTTTTACTTGAAATTTAAGTTGTTAAAAAAAATTTATTTTCAGAATCTATTTTTTAAAAAGTTATACTACATGTTGATTCTTATTAAGCACTAAATGAGGCGCTTCCAAGCAGTAGAGTGGTGAACTCCTTGTATAAGCTATACTTATGTTAGTAATTAAGGAGGCTAGCTTTTAGTGTAGGTTGATTTATACAGTGAGATTGTTACAATTCTTTAATTTATGGCGTGACATTAGTATGGTTCATGGAGGAGCAAACACTTATTAAAAGAGCTTAATAGAATGATTAGGGTAGTCGGAAGTGATAAATGAGTATAAGTCTCAAGTGTTATCTATGAGAGATATGGATCAAGTATTTATATGTTTAACTTTTGAACCCCCATCAACTTATGGTGCATGATCCTATATTTTGTAGCACCTCGAGTTGGCAATGACAAGAATTGATTGTACCTATCTTTTCCCCATAAATGTTTAATGTTGTTGTATCACCAAAGCTAAGTATGCTTTAGGTTTTCCTTGAGATGACTCACCAAGGGTCATATTGCATTTATGTGATGAGTGCTAAGTGGCTAGGCCTTATGG
Organism: Lumnitzera littorea; assembly: GCA_024138015.1. Taxonomy (NCBI): domain Eukaryota; kingdom Viridiplantae; phylum Streptophyta; class Magnoliopsida; order Myrtales; family Combretaceae; genus Lumnitzera; species Lumnitzera littorea. The sequence goes on from JAMXBB010000012.1 coordinate 16,559,364, forward strand.
GGTTCTTATAAATTCTAAAATTGTTCGAGGAGGGTCATCAAAGGTTGGCTAGAGGTCAGCTCCCATTGAAGGAGGAAGTCCTTCAACCAAACAGTTTATTCTCATATTTGTCTAAACACCACTACTCAACTCGTGCCTTTGGCTAGTTGGCCTAGGACTTATGGGAGTCGTCAATTTGTGGTCAGTTGTTTGGTCATAATCTCGAAATGGCCAACTTGGGTCATCTAGCATTGTAGTCTTAGTGATGTTTAGCATTGGGCCCAAGAAGGTTAGCTCATGTCCAATAAGTACCATCAATAATAATGATTTAGGGGTTTTAGGGAGAATTTAATGGGTATGGATATATATGCAAGATTTATGAAGAGGTAAAGATACATTTTTAGGATTTGAGGGATCTATCTACACCTAGCCAATAGTTTTGAGAATGTAATTGCATTTTCTAAAGGCTTTTATATGAAAGATCACTATAGGCTTTTGCTAATAAGTAATAACTCAAATCTTAAGATATTTTGCTCAAGCAAATTTTACATAATGATGTTTTCAATTTTTCATTAATCGAAAAACAAAAGCATATGTTTAGATGGTGAAACATAATATCATAAAATTAAAATTAATTTTGTACAACAGTAGGGATTGGATACCCATTTTATATCCATAATTTTATCTAACTAGTTAAAATTCTATATTGTAGACGGGATTGCAGTTTATAGTATATACTTACATTAATGAAAATAATAGATTGATTTGAAAAATCATTATAATTAACATGTTAATATATGTATTTGTATTTTAAACATTGTGTTACTACATTATTTAATTAAATAAATATTTATATATTGTAATTTTGTACGACTATTGATAGTCCTTACATGTTTACATTAAATGGTATTACACATACAAGGGGGTTATAGTCCTTTAACTTATGGGATTCTATACCAAGAGTATATGTTTTGCATTGAGTTATATAAAGGTACTAACATTAGATATGTTGTTTAGTAATAAAAATGTACAAGTAATAGTAGCAAAAAGTTTGTAATGGGGCTATAAAGGTTAATGATAAGGTGACTAGTTCACGAGAAACCTACAGAAACTCTAAAGCACAAGTAGCTGGAGGTTTTTGTAAAAAAATTGCAAGAACAAATCCTTTAGAAGTGGAACTGTAGGATATTTTTTCTGATTTGAAGATGGTTAGGGAGAAGAATTGGGATAATATAGTTTTTGAATCAAGTTCAATATATGTTATTGATTAGATTATGAAAAACTGGATCAAGGATAATGCATGCATACCCTTATATTTTGTGCGCTTGTAGGAAACTTGGAAAAAGTTTTAATAATATTGCTTTTCACAAGATTCACATAGATGAAAATAAAGTTGCTAATCGACTTGCAAAGGAGGAACTCCATAGATTGGATGATCTCCTTTTTGATTTGGATCTTCTTGATTTTGTTTCTAACTATTTAGAAGAAGACTTATTGTTGAGTTATTAGACTTGCTAACTTTAATTCATACTTAGAAGTTAACAAAAATTGTACAATTTTATAAAATTAGATTAAAGCGAGTGAAAATCGACAAATGTATTAGATTGTTCAAGTAGTATAAAAAGTAAGTCAAGTTTGTATTCTAAAGGAAGTTAAGTACTAAGTACTAAACCAATCGAATTTTTCCCTAAGCTAAAAACTATCAAGAATTGAATTAAAATAGAGTAAAAACTAATTAACAAAATGAATAAACCGAATGTCTTAACTGCACTATATGGGTCTCGAGGTTAAATCAATTTGGGATTTGCAAATTTACCCCCATTTGAATCAATGCAATGCCTTAATGCAATAATTGAAATTGACTAAACGAGATTTAACTAAACTCACTAGAACTCGCCCCTCACTTATCAAAATAGTGAAGTTCCAATTAAAACATAAGTTATCTTATTGTAGGCACCTAATTTTTTCCCCTTTTATTTATTTTTTTCTTTCTTTTCTCAATATGTCTGAAGTAGAAAAAACACAAAAAAAAGGAAATTAAAGAAAAGCCAAAAATTATGAAATTTAGAAAAAATAAGAATTTTAGGAAAATACAAAAAATTGAAAAAATAAAAGATTTTAAAAAATAACATTTTATTAAGGTAGATTTTTATTTTTAATTTAGGTTTACAAGTTGGACCGTTAAATCTGGATTTAGATTTAAATCTAGCCTAAGCTGACTGAATCTATATATGCAATTTAATTGCACATATGGATAAGGTATAAACTAACGACCTAACAGATAAACACATGGATATTTGCATTAGGTTTAAGTGTGAGGTCTTGGGTTCGAATATTAGCAAAGGTAAAGAGGCATTTTTTATTTTTATTTTTTGTATTTAGCATACTACCATGTGTCAGGATCTGATTGGGCCACGTATCTTAACACATGGCAGCATAGGATTAGACAGAGCTGACGTGTCATGCCACGTAACAGCATCTGGTTGGTTTATTTAGCTGACGTAGTGCCACATCAACACTTTTCTTCTCTTTCCCTCGGTTTTCCCTCATTTTCTCCAGATTTTCCTCCCTTTCCTCATCAAGAACAAGCCTGACCCCCTCACTTTGGCTTGTAATTTCGTGCTTTTTCCTTGTTGAAACACACCAATTAATGGTGCGAATTCATCCTTTGTGTAGCTTACTTTAAATCAAACACAATAACACGTCTAAACACAGTTAAAGGATCATTCAATTTGAGCTCAAAAATTCGAAAAGAAAACTATATTTTTTTCCATTTCCATTAAATCTAAATTTGAGCTTTCTACGTTTTTGGGTTGAATTCGATTATTAAATGGGTATTAGGAGAGTTCATTGGACATGCACAACCTCTCACAAGCTTTAGAATCAACTCCCAAGCTCTCTCTCTCATTACCTCTTTTTCTATCTAACTCGTACTCTCTCTCTTCGATTCTCTCTCCACCGTGCTCTTCACCACCAGCCACCACCCTCACAGTTTCCCTATACCATTAGCTCCCTAACCCAACTCATCTAGCCTTTTGCTATAACCCTTAGTGATACCACCAAGTTCACCGCTACCTAACCCTAATTGTCGCATGCCACCCCCTCTCAAAACACCACCTTTGCCCCAAATTGAACCCATAATCGAACTCCCCACACTCCAAAACCCCTACCCCAATTGACCAACCACCCCAAACAACCCCCTCCAATGCTACCCAAACACCACCGTCGATCACTACTTCCAATAACCGCTAAACGACTACCCCTGGCCACAGCGTTGGCTTTACCCTCTATATCCCTAATCTAAAACATACAAAACAACATTTACCCCCTTGATTTAGCCACTAAAATGGCCAAAATCGACCCTAAATTAGGATCATTTAGAATTTCCAAAAATAGAGTCCAATTTAGGACCCTTTTTTATAGAAATTTTCTTAAATGAACTAAAATTAAGTAAAAAATGTAAACTTGATTATTTTCAAAAATTAAAAATAACAACTTACTAAAGTTTTCATAAAAAGAGCTACGTACGTTTGATCCCGAATAGTAGATACGTAGGCACCTATAAGGCGACGATAAAAATGAAAAAACGAAATTGCTCTTTTTCTTTAGTTTAGATTATTTTGTTTATCTAATTAGGGTAACCAGCAACCAAATTTTGTTTTTTTTTTTCAAAATTAAAAGGTGATTTTTAAATTTAATTGTAATTTTGGAAAGTCAATAGTACCCATAAGGGTTTAAATTTCCTAACCCCCGGATCTAGATCTCTGGTTTTAAAAACCGTTTAACAAAATTGATTTTAATTGTTAGACTAGTGACTAAGTTATAACCAATTCACTTAATTGGTTATAACGTAACTATTTCTCCCAACTCTAACTAAGTGGCGACTCCAAAATTGTTTTGAAAACAAAAAGGAATGGTTTTTTTTTAAACCCTAGTCGAGGATTGGTATTGAACGGGTAAGGTTTAGTACTAATCGATTTAGAGAAGACCTAATTTTATAAAAAGAACTAGGAATGTGAAAAACTAGGCTCAACAGCTTGGCGACTCCATTGGAGAGCGTCGAGAGGGTTAGCCATTCGATTTTCCAAAATTAAGATTGATCTCTAAAATCACTGTAAATTCAATTTAGTTATTCATTCTTTGGTTATATTATAATTGTACTAACATTTCTTTGCAGGTTTAGTTCTATTTCTTTAACTTAAAAGGAGTTTATTTTTTGCACTATGAATGCATGATAGATACGATCGAACCCAGACCATCTTAAGACCTTAAAATGGGAAACCATTGTATAAGTTCCGGGCGTAGTAGGGCAACCATCGTTTGAAGCCGATTAAGCTACCCTACTTAAACTTCAATGTGACCAAGGAACCATTTTTTCATAAACGCATAAGGTTACAGAGTTTAAAGACCTTTAGAACTCACCCTTTTTGCATACATTTCATGGAATGACGAATAACTAACAATGTGGCAATGTTATAAAGAAAAAAAATGATGAAACCTAGAGTTTCTTTGCCTGTATTCTTTCCTAGAGTTCATGTACATTGGGAGCTGTCTTTGTAATTTCTTTTCATGTAAATAGTCCTTTGTAATTTATACTTTCCTTATAATATTTCAGAAATGGCCAGCTCATCCAATGCCAAGGTCTTTACCAAGGAAATTGATGTCCATAAACCCAAAGCCCATACTTAGCAATGATTTTTAGACCTTCAACCTAAGAGAACAATAGTTCATTACCAATAAGATTAGACCCATACTCTTACTAGCCAAAGTGGATGTTAACATCATGTTAGTAAGGGCCTTAGCCCATTTTTAGGAGCCCAAAGAAGTGACATTTTGATTTGGGCCACACCTAATCAATTAAACTCTAGAAGAGTACACCTAACTACTCCAAGCTCCTCCTTTAGATGAAATATACGTTCCAAAACTCAGCTTCAGTCCAGCTTGCATCTTTTCAAAATTCTTGAGAATTTGTAAGACCGAGATAAATGAGGCCTTAAATGATTGCAACAAACATGTTATCAAGATATGGAATATAGTCCATTGATTCTAGAATAAGCCCAGTTTCGATAAATGGGCTTTATTTCTTAGAAATTGGAAGGAAAATCAAATCAAGGCCTATATATTAGCAGTATTCATCACTATCTTATTTCCAAGTGGATCTTTTCTCATACACTTTAGGGTGACAAAGCTAGTAGCTCAATTTTGGGTAGGGAAGTCTTATATTCCTGCCCTACTTGCTAAACAAAAAAGAAACCTTAATTTCCTTAAGAAAAAAGGCTGTGGAGATCTCAGGATAAGCATAGCACTATTAATGATGTGGTTCGTTAGTCATATCAAATGCTTTGGGTTGGACTTGATAAGGGGTGCGTTTGCTTAGAAGATTGATCTTATTGACTCTTTCGTTGATAAGACCAAATTACCAAAAGAGATCCCCACCTCTCTTTAGATAGGGGTTTTACAAGATTTTCGGGTTGAAGACATATTATGAATCGCCAAATGGAGCAATTACACTAAGGTCATATTGATTTGCAAAAATTACCATACTGTACCATTAATCGGAATGAGTTGGTGTACCGGTTACTACCCAAACAACATGGTAAGGCAGTTTGGGGGGATCCAAGACATAGTTCACAAGCCTTCATTAGAGCAGTTCACCCTCGACCACGAAGAGCCTCGCTCATTAAAAAAGGTATCTAAGCTTCGTAAGATCAAAGCTTAGTGGCATACTAAGACCATAAGCCCTAACATCGATTTGAGTAAATTCATAGGTGAAGTGGACAAACATCAGGTCACCAAAGAGTACTTATATGATCAACTTCACAAGGCGGGCATAATATAGTATCAGGCACCAGAAGTCCTTCAACCTTCCTCCGTAAACCCTGGCTCTAAAATGACGACCTATATGGACTAAATAAAAGCTCGTATGGAGGTCCTCTATGATGAAAAAGATAGATGGGAAAACCTATTTTGAGAGTCTAGGCAAAGGTCGCATGCCCTGGAACACCAGCTGAAGATGGCATAGAAGAAGATTCAAGAGTTTGAGGAAGCAACTAAGCAAGATCAAAAGAAGGAGAAGAAAGTGTCATTTGACCTACAGAAAAAAAAAGAAAATTAACATAGATGGATTTGTATCTTTTCCTTTCTTTCATGTAATAAAACTCCAGGAATTCAAAAATAACAAATAACTTGCCCTTCTGTTAATTATTCATCGATTCCCTCCTCTCCATTCGTATGGCTCATTTGTATTCTTTCAAAAATTATTCATGTGCCAACTTATTGAAAAGTGGTTTTAACTAGGTCACTAAGATAGCTCCCAAACGTCAAACTTTCCAAAGAAACCCTATCAAAACCTGTTCTCAAACTAGAATGGCCAACTAAGGAAACGATAACACCAATAACAACAACTGCAATGTCAACCCTAAGGTTATCAATCCTACTAAGCTGAGGTTCCAGTCTTTGGAATGAAAACAGTAGGGAAGATTACAGATTAACTAAGTTTTCTAATTGATAGCATCTCTTTGCTTAGGTCCACAACTCCATCAAATGAAAAAAGTTCTAAAGCTTAATACGGAAAGAATGTTGAAGCCCTGCCCCTTGAAGAAGCCTACCTTAAGGTCAATTGGGGCTTCGAATCCTTTGAAACAAAAAAGGTATTTCTAAAGGCCAACCTAACTTTTGAGCTGAACACTTACTCGTTCTCGATCAACCTAAAGCTTAAAACTAATCAGGACAGACTGAAAGAGCTTGAGAAGTGGCTAACTTAACAAATTACTAAAAAAATGAAAATTCTTAAGGGATATGATGGATTCGAGCACACTGGTATAACAGACTTCTCTGCCTATGATCATGTAAGCTTCCCAGAAAAGTTTAAAGTACCTGATTTCGAAAAATACAACAGGCCTAGATACCCTAAGTTGCACACCCGGTTGTATATACGCAAGATAGGCAAGTATGTATAATATGACCAACTCATGGTCTAGATCTTTCAAGACAGCCTAACTAGCCCTGCTTAAACCTGATACGCCCAATTGGACCTGAATCAAGTGAACATATGGGAAGAGTTAGCCAGGGCATTCTATGAGTAATATAGATTTAATGTCGAAATAAAGCTAATCATGATGGATTTGGTTACCCTAAGGAAGAGGCATAATGAATCTTTTAAAGAGTATGCCCAAAGGTGGAGGTCCCTAACTACAAGGGTATCTACCCCCATGATTGAGAAAGAGTTAATTGTAACTTTTATCAACACTCTTGAGAACCTTATTTTGCTCACCTAATCAGACAAGCCTCTTCAAGCTTCGCAGAAGTAGTAGCTGCAGGGTGTCAAATTGAAAGTGTTGTCTCCTTTGGCAAGCTGCAAGAAACATCAAATAGAAGACCACCCTCTGCTAAACCCACCACCAGCAAGCCTAGAGAAGCTATTGTTAACAAGGTCAATTCAAATATTAAGCTTAACGCTCGAGTCTATTTCAGGGCAAATCCTTTACCAGCTCAACAACAATACAAAAGCTAACCACAAGTTAGCAGAGCCCTAAGGAAATTCACTAGAATACCTATTCCACTCAATCAGGTACTTGAAAAGTTAAGGAAAGATAATCTATTTCATTCTGAGGCTCTTAGTGAAAGGTATAGGCCAAGATTTTTTTATCCTAATGTAAGGTGTCAGTATCATTTAGGGCAAGTGGGCCATTCAACTGACTCGTACTGGAGGTTGAAAAACAAAATCCAAGACTTAATTGATGAAGGTATAGTACAACTGGATTTTGTGAAGGCTCCTACTCTAAACATCAACAACAACCCCCTGCCAAACTATGGGCCCATCATCAATATAATATCTAACCACTCAGAGCCTGCCATCAACATGATCGATCCCAACTGAGAACCCAAGGTTTATGAATGCTCCAAAAAAGAAGAGAAGCAAATTTCACAAACTAAAAGGTACACCTTCCATGTACCTGTGGCCCCTGAAAATTATAAAACTACCCCTCTTAACTACCAGGCAATAAACTAGGGGCAATTAAGCTCACTTATAAGGGGGATTACCCACTCTGGTAGAATCTATAATCCAAGGGAAGACTTGAAAAAGAAGGTCGTAATGGAAATGCTAAGCATTGAACAAGCTGAGCATGAAGAAGGATTGACTACCTTTACTACGATGATCAAGTCTAGCGAGTATAAAATAATGGATCAGCTTGCTAAGACTCCAGCACAAATATCCCTCATGAGTTTATTGATGGCATCGGACCCATACCGAGAAGCTTTGTTCAGAACACTAAAGGAAGTCAAGGTCCTTCGTGAAATCCCAACTGAAAGGAATAGCTTTGTCACCAATTCCATCTTCACTATGGATCAAATTTCTTTTTTCGCCGAGGAACTGGGCGAAGAAGGTAACTAGCACACAAAGCCCCTATTCATAATATTGAGGATAAATAACATCATTACGACAAGAGTCCTCATTGACAACGGGTCATCCTTAAATGTCTACCCTCTGGCTACCTTGGATTTATTAGGCATTGATACGATCACTATCAAGCTGAGTTCAACAACAGTAAGAGCTTTTGATGGATTTAGAAGAGAAATAATAGGGGAGATCGACTTACCAGTAGATATCAAACCACAAACGTTCAACATCCCATTCCAGGTTTTGGACATTCGAAGGACCTTCAATCTAATATTGGGAAGGAAAGGCCTTGGATTCATTCAGTAGGGGCCATATGTCAAGTCTTCACTAGAAAGTTAAGTTCATCTCCAACGGCCAGGTCATCAAAATTCTGGGTGACTAAGATTATGAAATCTATAAAGAGACGGCTATACCCTATATTAGTATGGAAGAGCAAGAAGACTTTAGACTCTAAATGTTTGATGAGGTGTGTATGATCACCAATCAGCAAAAGGATGAGAGGCTAAAGTTCAAAGAAGGATAGTTTGGGACCTATGGGTTAAGATACATTCCGACCTCGATGGAAGAGTTACAAAGAATGCAAGCTAAGGGTAGAAAATGTGATAAGTTATATCACACTCTAATGACCTTTCCTCTATTGTCAGAAACTTTCATTCAGGTTAGAGCCCAGAACTCATAGCTTACCAAAGAAGGCACTTCCAGTAGAAATGACGGAGTTAGCCTATCTAATAAATCCCAACACTTGATTAATCGGTTCTCTATCCCTATAAATAGCAATAAGTCTTCCTTAGGGTAAGGGATGAATTATGATCTAGTATTTTATGGAATTTTGTAATCAACTACCTTTGTTCTTCAAATGGTTGTACTCAAAAGAAAGTTCCCCTAAATAAAATCAGTTTCTTTTCCCTTTACTCCTACCTTATTTACACTCTTCCTTTTACATACTTTTCTTTTTCTATAAATCTAATGATCCGAATAAAGGCTATAGATACCTCGCGTAAATAGGTGATGAAAATATTGATATCACTTTTAGCTCTATTGGGTGAGTCGTCAAGAGTGATGTCAATGAACATAATGACATGTAAGATAGCTGGCAAAAACATGAAATGAGTAGAATTTCTATTAATGAGCCAATTGAGATAATTAATGTCGAGACTAGTGACAACCTTAAGGTATTGAAGATTGGGCGAAATTTGAAAGAAGATCAAAAGGTAGAGATGACCACATTACTATCTGAATACCAAGACATATTTGCATGGTCTTATGAAGATATACCTAGATTAGATCCATTGATTGTAGTCTATCGTTTACCTATACGAGAGGATATCAAACCTAAGAAACAAAAGTTGAAAAGATTCTGACTAGATGTTTTGTTGAAAATCAAGGAAGAAGTCAGAAAATTACTGGAGGTCGGTTTTATCGAGGTATTTGATTATCTCAAGTGAGTGGCTAACATTGTGCCTATAATAAGGAAGAATAGAAAAGTTAGAGTGTGTGTAGACTTTCGAGACCTTAATCAAGTAACCCCTAAAGATAATTTTCCCTTGCCCTATATCGATGTCTTGGTCGATAATATAGCCAAAAACCATCTTTTCTCTTTCATAGATGGATTTTTCGGGTATAACCATATTCGAATGGTTGAAGAAGATAAAGTTAAGATGACATTCATCACAACTTGGGGCACGTTTTGCTACAAAGTAATGCCTTTTGGACTAAAAAATGCCAGGGCAACTTACCAAAGGGCCATGGTAGCAATCTTTCATGACATGATGCACAAAAAAGTTGAAGTTTATGTTAATGATATGATTGCTAAGTCCAAGGAAGGAGAAAATCATGTAGAAAATCTAAGGAGATTGTTTAATAGGTTGAGAAAATTTCAACTGAAGGTCAACCCAAAGAAATATACTTTCGGAGTGACTTTAAAGAAATTATTAGGTTTTATAATCAGTTAAAGGGGCATCGAAGTGGACCTTAATAAGGTCAAAGCGATAGTTGACCTGCCCTCACTACACACACTCAAAGAAATCAAAGGTTTGTTGGGCCGTTTAAACTATATAGCCCGGTTTATATCCCAACTCATAGACAAATGTTGTCCCTTGTTTAAGTTGTTAAGAAAGAATGCCAAGATCAACTAGGACGAAGAGTGCAAGCAAGCCTTTACAACAATCAAAGAATACCTCATGAGCCCTCCAATTCTAGTAGCTTTAAAACTTAGGAAGCTGCTATTCCTGTATTTAACAATATTACTAGAGTTCATAGGGTATATGCTCGGCCAGAAAGATGAGGAAGGAAAGGAACAGGCTATATACTATTTAAGCAAGAAATTTACTGAAGGAGAGCAGAAATATTTGGAAATTGAAAGAACTTGCGGTGCTTTGGTTTAGATAATGCATTAGCTCAGATAATACATGCTTTACTACCAGGTTGAATTGTTGACTTAACATGATCCCCTAAAGTACTTGGTAGACAAACCAACCCTAATTGGTAAAATCTCAAAATGGTAAATGCTATTATTAGAGTTTGACATTATATACGTAAACTGGAATTTAGTTAAGGGGAAGCTTTAGTAGATCAATTAGTCGAAAATCCCTCTAATGGCACTCTCCCAAGAGGTACAAGTTAGTTTCCCCAACGAAGAAATCCTAGTAGTTGAAGGAAACTCTAATATAGGAGAAGATGACAAGTCACCAAAATGGATAATGTTCTTCAATGGTGCAGCTAATGTGTCTAGGTGTGGAATTGGGGCAATAGTAATATCCCCTGAAAGAACTTAATACCCTGTGGCCATAAGGCTCGTTTTCCCATCACTAATAATATCGCTGAGTATGAAGCATGCATCATGGGACTTAAGATAGCCTTAGATAAAGACATTCAAGAATTAGAAGTGTATGGGGACTCTTTACTTATTATTGGCTAAACTTAAGGAGAGTATAAGACTAAAGATCCTAAATTGGTGCCTTATCACCGGCACTTGACTAAATTGGTGGAGAATTTCAAAGAAATTACCTTTAATTACATATTGAGGATTCAAAATCAATTTGCTGATGCCTTAGCCACGCTAGCATCTGTGATCCAGATATCTGGTAGAGTCGAGATTTAGCCTCTTACTATTGAAATTGAAGACAAGCCTGCCTTCTGCCTAATAATTAAGGGTATGAACAACTAAAAACCGTGGTACCATGATGTTAAGACATTCCTACAACAAGGCATATACCCTGAAGAGGCCAAGAAAAATGATAGAAGGATGATTAGGAGATTGGCCACTCAATTCTTAGTAAGTGAGTCCGCCTTATACTAATGTTCTTTTGACGATACACTCTTAAGATGTATGGACGATAAGGAGGCTAAGAAGTTAATGAAAGAAGTACATGAAGGAGTATGTAGCCCTCACATGAATGGTTACATGTTGACAAAGAAAATTATGAAGCTAGGGTATTATTGGTCAACAATGGAAAATGATTACATCAAACACGTTAGGCATTGTCACTTATGCTAAGTTTATGCAAATAAGATAAATGTCTCACCTCAAGAATTACATGCCCTCTCAGCACCATGGCCTTTCTCAATGTGGGGTGTGGATATCGTTGGCTTAATTACTCCAAAAGCATCCAATGGGCATCACTTTATACTAGTCGCCATTGACTACTTCAATAAATGGGTTGAAGCTTCGTCTTACTCGAGCATCACTAAAGGGGTCATGATTAAGTTCATCAAAAGAGACATTTTGGCTCGATACGGGACTCCAAAAAAGATCATCACTGACAATGGCATCAATCTTAACAACAAGCTTATGTCAAAATTGTGCCAACAATTCCATATCATTCATAGGAACTCTACTCCTTATCGACCCTAAATGAATGGAGCTGTTGAAGCCGCCAACAAAAACCTCAAAAGAATCATTGAAAAAATGGCTGTCACATATAAGGACTGCATAAGATGTTACCTTTTGCACTCATGGCCTATTAGATTTCCATTAGAATGTTGATTGGGGCAATACCATACTCTTTAGTATACGGTACTAAAGCAGTGTTACCAATAGAGGTTGAGATCCCGTTGCTTAGGGTACTATCAGAAACTCAGTTGGACAAAGCCGATTGGGTAAAGAAACGCATTGAGCAGCTGAATTTGATTGACGAAAGGAGATTGACAACCTTGTATCATAATAAGTATTATTAACAAAGAATGGCTCAAGCCTTCAATAAAAGGATACGACCCCGAAACCTCAAAGAAGGAGATTTGGTGTTGAGAAAAGCTCTCCCCAATGCATAAGACTATAGAAGTCCTTATGTTGTGAAGTGATTATTACCAGGAGGGGCTTCGATTTTGTCCTAAATGGATGGTTTAGATTTGAGAGACCTTGTAAATGCCGACGTTGTAAAATTGTGCTATCTATAAGAAGTCAGTGGGAATTTTACTCAAAACACAAAAATGCTAGTCATTTTGAATGTCATTATGGCCTAATTTTCATTGTCAACAAGCAAATTTGGTATCCTTGGCCATTGTCATCATTGGAATAATTACCCTCTCCATGGAAAGGTCCAATTCCCTTTACTCCATTTAATCGAACCCATATACTGCAGACATGAGAGGAGTTAAGGAATGAGATCTAGAAAATTGATAATTAACTAAATTCTTTAAAATACTTTATTATGGATTGATCTCCTTTGATGGGGAGTTTTATTGTCTGTTTTTCAGGAGAATGCGAAACCCGAGTAAGCAATCACAACAGATGTTTGTTAGTCAAGAATAAGGCTTTTAGTTCATAAAAGTTCCAAAGAGACAAAAACAGTAAGTGGCTTTCTATATTGGGTTAATTTCCCTGATGTCTCCAAAAGAGCCGGCAAAGTTTTAAATGTTCTGCATCAAGAACATCCAGGTTGATAACAAGGGACTAAAACATGAGTTAGTGATTTTTGATAGGGCTTTTCAAAAACGTTTGACAATTTAGGCGTTATCGACAAAGATCGGGTAAGTATTTCCATACAATGTTAGCATACCGATTTTTTAACCCTGCTTTTGTATTTAGACTAGTTTCTTTCTTTCTTTTTTTTTACTCCCAACAATCTTTTTTAAACCAACCCACAAGGCATTTACTTTTTGCATTTAGTGTTTAGCTAGTCTTCGAAAGCATAATCTTGACTCAATCTCTTTTCCAAAATCTCATTCTGTTTCAAGCAAGCCCATTGGGCCCCTCTATTCACCAAATTTCTCTTAAGCAAGCCCATAGGGCATTTCCCTTTATTCACCAAGTTCCTAATTAGTTCCTTTTTTAACACCAAGTTTAGGGTTGCTAGTCTCCAAGAGATGTTGCCACTTAAGTTAGTGAGATTAATGAGGCAAGACCAGGTTTTAGATCAAACCCAGTTTAGGGTTGCTAATCCCCGAGAGACATTCCTACTTAAATCAGTGAGCCTTATGAGGCATAAATAAGTTTTAGATCGATCCCAGTTTAGGGTTGCTAGTCCTTAAAAGATACTCCTACTTAAGTTAACGAGCCTAGTGAGGCACAACTAGGTTTTAGATCAATCATAATTTAGGGTTGCTAGTCCCCGAAAGATACTCCCGCCTAAGTTAGTGAGCCTAGTGAGGCATGGTTAGGTTTTAGATCGATCCTAGTTTAGGGTTGCTAGTCCCCAAAAGACATACTTACTTAAGTTAGTAAGCCTAATAAGATACAATCGGGTTTTAAATCGATCCCAATTTAGGATTGTTAGTCTTCGAGAAACGCTCCCACCTAAGTTAGTGAACTTAGTGAGGCACGACTAGGTTTTAGATCAATCCCACATTAGGGTTGCTAATCCCCAAGAAACGCTTAGGTTAGTGAGCCTAATGAGATACGGCTAGGTTTTAGATTAGTTCCAGCGTAAGATTGCTTATCCCTTAAAGACATTCCCACTTAGGTTAGTGAGCCTAGAGAAGCACGACCAGGTTTCATTTCTTCATCCAAATTGATTTTAGGATAACTATAGTTGTTTTAGAGTCATCTTAAGGGCAAAAATAATGTTTCTTTATCTTTGTGGTAAAGTTTTGTTTAAATTTCATTATAGAGAGGGACAGTTGTAAACATTTAATTTTTTCCCCCTTTATTTTTATTTTTTTTTTCTTTCCTCATTAGGCCTTAAATTAGAAAAAACACAAAAAAATAGGAAATTAAAGAAAACCCCAAAATTAAGAAATTTAGAAAAAATAAGAATTTTAGGAAAATACAAAAAATTGAAAAATTGAAAAAATAAAACATTTTAGAAAATAACATTTTATTAAGGTAGATTTTTATTTTTAATTTAGGTTTAGAAGTTGGACCGTTGAATTTAAGCTTAGATTTGAATTTAGCTCAAGCTAATTAAGTCCATATGTACAATTTAGCTGCACATATGGATAAGACACAAGCCAACAATCTAATGGATAAATACACGATATTTACTTTAGGTTTGAGTATGAGGTTTTGGTTTCGAATCTTGGTAAAGACGGGATAGCCTTTTTTTATATTTTTTGTATTTAGCACGTGTCAAGATTTGATTGCACCGCGTGTCCTGACACGTGACAACACAGGATTAGACAGGGGCTATCGTGGCACCATGTGGCATACCACATCAATTGCCACTTGTCACCTATGATATGTGGCAGCATTTGGTTGGTTAATTTGGTCGACGTAACGTCACGTCAGCACTTTCCTTCTCTTTTCCTTGATTTTCCCTTATTTTCTCCGGATTTTCCTCCCTTTCCTAGTCAAGAATAGGCCTAACCCCCTCACTTTAGCCTTTGATTTTATGATTTTTCCTTGCTGAAACACACCAATTAATGGTGTGAATTCATCTTTTGCGTGGCTTACTTTGAATCAAACACAAGCATTCAATTTGAGCTTAAAAATTGGGAAAAAAAACTGTATTTTTGGCTATTTCCATTAAATCTGAATTTGAGCTTTCCATGTTTCTAGGTTAAATTCGACTATAAAATGGGTGTTAGGAGAGTTCATTAGACACACATAATCTCTCACGAGCTTCAGAATCAACTCCCAAGCTCTCTTTCTCTCTCTCGTAGCCTCTTTCTCTTCCTCTTCGAATCTCTCTCTACTATGCCACCAAGTTCGCCACTACTTAAACCTAATCGTCGCATGCTATCCCCTCTCAAAACACTACCTTCGACCACCTTAGCCCCAAATTGAACCCACAATCGAACTCTCCATACTCTAAAACCCTTACCCTGATTGACCAACCACGCCCAATAACCACTTCCAATGCCACCTAAACATCACTGCTGACCGCCACTTCCAACAACCGCTAAACTACCACCCCAGGCCACGGTGTTGGCTCTACCCCCCATATCCTTAATCTAAAACACATGAAACAACATTCACCCCCTCGATTTGACCACTAAAATGGCCAGAACTGACCTTAAGCTGCCACTACTGTTGAAGATGGTAGAAATCGACCCCACGACTCGCACGTCTGATCTAACTCACCCAAGTTTGACCCATGCACTCAAATCCATATGAAGTCTTCTTTTTTTTAAATATTTTATTTATTTATTTTTATTTTTAGCTATTGTTGGTGTTGTTTGATTTTCTATATTTTTTATTTTTAATTGTAAATGTAATAAAGAAGAAAAAGAAAAAAGAAGAAGAAAAGAAAAGGAAAAAAAAAGAGGAAAAAAAATAGAAAGAGGGTAAGTTTATTTTACTTTATTTTTACTAGTTTAACAAAAATAGATAAAATATAATAAGTAATAAATAAATAAGGTGATATAATAAAAATAAAATAAAATAAGTAGGATAAGGAATAAAATTGTTTTATCACTTATAAAAATTGATTTTCAAAAAATAAAAATAAATCAATCATTTTCTAAATTAGGATCATTTAAAATTGCCAAAAACAGAATCTAATTTAGGACCTTTTTTATAGAAATTTTCTTAAATGAACTAAAATTGAGTAAAAAACATAAACTTGATAATTTTTAAAAATTAAAACTAACAACCTACTAAAGTTTTCATAAAAAAAAACTACGTACATTTAATATCGAATAGCGGATATATAAGCACCTACGAAACGGCGATAAAAATGAAAATACCTAATTTCTCTTTTTCTTTAATTTAGATTATTTTGTTTATCCAATTAGGGTAATCAATAACTAAATCCTGTTTTTTTTTTTTTCAAAATTAAAAGGTAATTTTTAAGTTTAATTTTAATTTTGAAAAGTCAATGGTTAGTCATATGTTCATCACAAGTTGTTGAATCCCTTCTAGGTATTGTTTAACTCTATCTACTTAAAGAGTAATGACCAAACACTAATTAAATAAATAATAAACACAATAGTTAGATGACCGATTAATCAATAATCAATATCAAATCAAGTCATCAAACCCTAAAGCATACTGAGTTCAATCTCATATCAAAATATAAATATATCAATATACAAGACAATAAAAACCACAAAAAAAAGATGGAAAACACTTATAATAAATTTTATGGATATTTTTTATTCTGCCTTACGATATTAAATCAACGTATTTTAAAATATCCAAAATTCGGAATGTCCTCTTAATGTGCTAAAAAATACGGCTTTAGTACTCTAAAACTAAAAGAAACATACTGAAAATAAATAAAACAAATCCATTCGCAATATTCTTCTCTTCGAAAAAACAATGCCAAGCTACTGTTTACTATTTTTCTAAGCTACTGTCTTTGTTGTTCTCCTCTCTCCCCCGGCTTCGACTAAGTGCTACTGTCCTCTTTTTATTCCTCTCGTAAGCTGCTCTCCTCAGGCCCCTTTCTTTTTTCTCACGAGTATTCTGTTTTTAGTAAAGTAGGTCCAATGAGGTATGAAGGCCCGCACGTCAGCCTTCTATTGCAATTGACAATTGCGATATCTCTTTTCACGTGAATGCAGTCATCTATTCTCTCCTGGACAGTAATCCATGTTAGTGACACAAATTAAAATGAAGTGGGCCTTTATCCAATTGTTAATTGCCAAATATAACATATGGTTTACTGCTCTTGTGTTCGGGTCTGCTGCAATTTAAAGTCCACGGCTGCAGCTGCTGTCATTTGCTCGGTCTTGGAGTGTGCTGTCGTTTGCTATCGCGTGGCCGCCGTTCGGACAAGAAACTCAA
Source organism: Lumnitzera littorea (assembly GCA_024138015.1). NCBI lineage: Eukaryota > Viridiplantae > Streptophyta > Magnoliopsida > Myrtales > Combretaceae > Lumnitzera > Lumnitzera littorea. Next base: position 16,576,850 of record JAMXBB010000012.1, read on the forward strand.
CTTGGCTGCTCATATACTAAGTCCACGGCCTGCTTTTGTGGAGTTGCTGCAGGGGCTGCTCGGCATGTGGACAGCAGCTCGGCATTTATTGGTTCGATTGGACGTTACTTGGTGCGAGGAGCTGCTACTGTTTTGCTCTGTTTCGGTTCTGCTAGGAACATGCAAGAGTTCAGAACCTGCTGCTAACTTTTCTCCAATAAGCTGCTAAGAATTGCAGCTGTCACGTGTGCTAAAGATTAGATGCTGCTGTCAAGTATGGAGTTCAGTTGCTTGGTCTCGGCTTTGGCTATTAAAATTGCAGGTGCTCGGTTTGGCATGCTCCCTGGCGTGTGGGATACTGTTTCATCCATTTGCAACTGTCAGGTGGTGAGCTATTGTAGAAGCTGCTGCTACACTTTTGATGTGCCGTGGCTGCTGTTGTGTTGATCAATTGCTGCTACGAACTTAAGTTCACGCCTTGCAATAAAACTAATTACAATTCTAGAAGCTTACCTCGATAATAATAGTAAGATGCATGTTTTCTTCCATGAGTTGAGTCCGAAGTTTAATCGTAGGTGCCTTGGATGTTCTAGTTACCCTCAGTGGACCAATGCGCTCTTCTCCTGAAGTTTAAATGGAAGATTGGTTCAAGCAGCAGCTGAAGAAGAGTGAGCCGCTGAGTTTGAAGCTTAATAGCTACTCGGCTTGGACAAGGGCATCGCTTGGCTGGTCTGATGTGAAGTCCCTGCTGCAAATCTGCTAGGATAGCTGCTCTTTGCGCTGCTGGTATTTTCAGCTCAAGGATCATGTATACATTGCTCGTTGATGTTGCTGTCCATGATGAAGCTCAATATCCTACAAATTTCATTTTAAGCAAGCTGCTATATTCATCAAATTTCAGTTCTCTTGTTAGTTAGCATGGGGTGAGCTTAGTTGATGGTTGGGGCTATCGTATTTGTTAACTTCAAAACATGCCGAAATGGAGTGTGGACTGCTCCATACTCCTCATTGCATCATGTCTGCTGTCTTCAAAAAGAAACACAACCGGAAGCTTAACATTTCAAGCTGACCTGTTCTCTCCAACGTATAAGCTCAACAAATGATATTGTCTTGTGTATGTGGACTGTTTTCCTTTCAATACACGGCTGGTGTACTGATTTAGATCTGCTCTTGGGCGTGCATTAATTCACGAGCTGCTGAACTTACGTAGCCCACTTACCAAATGCACATAAACTCTGAACAATGGTTTGCTCCTCTTGTCGAGTGCATCAGCTGCTATTAGTGTAGTTGCTGTCTTGATCAGTTTCAAGTACTGCTCATGTGTTGCAAAACCTTGAAGTCCATAGCTTCGGTGATGCTTTGGCTGCTTGGTGCTGGTGTTGTCCGGCTACTCTGCTCTCGGCTTGGTCATAAAATCTGCTAGTTAGAGTGCTGTTGTTGCTGTGTATGTGACTGGAGCCTGGAGTTGCTGTTTGGTCTGCTATTGTCTATTAAAACAAAGTTTGCTCTTTAGAATTATTCTCTCCTGGAAACAAGAATCGGCAATGAGTATGGCCCACGTCATCAATGTAACAATTGCTAAAGAAGCTAAGAAATTCAATTCATCTCTCAAACTAAAGTAAAATGGCATATAGTTTATATGATTAAAAAAAAAAAAAACTGTAAGCATATACATGCCATTTAAGTTCTGTTGATTCGTTTTATCAATTTTATAAACAACCGATCCTATAACATGTATTTAATTGAATTGTTTACACAATCTATGGTAAAGTTGCACATGAATGCATGAATATATGTGTTATAAGTGGGGATAAATGTGCAATTTTTGTACATTTATCATTGTTCCAAAGGTTTCTTTTTAAGGAGTAGTTTAATTTTGTGACTCTCGAGTAATTTTACCTTTGATTGTTCTTGTACAAAACTATTGATATTTTATGCTTACTAATATAGTGCTCGGTCTAAAAAAAAGACAATAACAAAAAGCATGAATAGCCAAAACCAAAAGGCATTATTAAAAAAAAAATACAAGTGACAATAATGAAAAATTATAAATAACCAAAATATACCATTACGAAAAGTTGAAACTAATAAAAGGGGAACTGAATTGATCAAGTGTCTTTAATACACTTAACAATGCTTAGGAACTTTAATCACTAATGGGCCATTTGCTTCAATTCAAGGTAGCAGTCAAATAATAGAATAGCCAATCCTTAAATAGTAGTTATTCCTTCTTCTACTTGAAACTTAATTAGGGAATCACTATTGCATGGGAATTTTCAATTCTTTTTCTACAAAGAACAACTATTACATTTTAGTGAATGGTATTCTTCGTTCATTTTAGATACAGATATCATTTAATGATTACATAACAATTGCCACTGCCACCATTATTACAATCATACTACCATCATTATACTATATTTACATGATTACTAGTACCTTTGCATCATTATCATCATCATTATTGATTACCATCACCTTCATTGTTATAACCACCATCTCACCACTATCACCAGCATTAGCACCACTATCACTACTTTCATTGTTGTCCCATCACCACTAGTTATCACTAACCTAATGCCCCATATCACCACCTTAAGATGACTACTATAGATGCTTTCACCATCATTTTTATTCCTATACCACTATCACCACTATAATATTATCACCATCATTGTGCTACTACTTTTGCGATTATTACATTATTGCAACCTTCACCTCTCTTGCCATCATCATCTCCATTACATCTACAACCTCACACTAGCATCGATATTAATGTATCACCACTACTTTTACAACCTCCACACTATAAATTGATCCTTACACCACTAAAACCACCACCGTCATCAACAATAGCACCAACACAATAGCATAAACATCACTATCACTATTGTTGTAGCAATGGTAGTGATTCAATGATGGCGGTAATGGTGAAAGTAGTGTTGATGGCAGTGATTTAATGATGATATAGTATTGGTGGTGGTATAGTAATAATAGTTGTAATGTTGGTATAGTGAGGGCAACGATCGTATTAGTATGGGTTGTAGTGGTAGTGTTGTTATTTCATTATGGTTAGGTGGTAGTAATAGTAATGGGACATAGGTAGTGATGTGATCATAGTGGTATGGAGTGGTGGAGATGATGATAATGACAATAGTAGTACTTTAAATCAAATATGATTGTATTGGCATTTTCATTCTATTATCAACTCTAGAATGCAACATAATATATGATGTAAACAACTAAATACTTATTCCCCACAATAGAAATATAATGAAAGTAAATGATGGAATATATACTATTTAATTGTTAAGGTACTAATAGTTACTCGAATGGAATAAATTTTTCTACTTTATATATTTTCCATTCCTAAAAGTAAGGGATCTTAAAGCTTAGAGGTGGTTGCATAAATTGAAGATGTGTCCACCTAGACTAATTGTGCTTATGAACTTAGGTAACGTTTGGTTGTAAGAACCGAACTGAATAGAGAGAACTATACAGGATAAGTATAAGGAGTATTAGACAGTACAAGTCTGTTATAATATGTTTGGTTTATATAGTACTAGATGCAAAATTTATATTAAAAAATTAATTATTTATATTATAAAATAAATAATTTTTGTAATGTTTAATAAAAATAATATTTATTAACTTAATATTATAACATGAAGGAATATTTTTTGAAATGCAAAATATTTTTTATTTTTATCCAATAAATTTCATTTTTGTATCGAGGTTTGTATAAAACAAAATTTAGGCATTTTGTCTAATTCATCGATCTAATTTTTATCTCTTCACCAAGCAAATTTAAAAACCAAACATGATACAAATTTTTTTGTCTACCACGAAAATTCCGTAACGATATACTACCTTAAAGTCTCTAGGCACATGGGTTCTAAGCTCATTTCATAAACTTTAACACCTTAAGTTCTTGGTTTTTACCTGATTTGTTGTAATCTATTAATATGAATATTGATTTTCTAATGGAATGAATTAAATTTAAGCCTCTTCCTCTCCAAGTTGTAATGTAGTTAGCCAAAAAAGTTATTGGTTTCTCATGAGCCCGAGTGACTAAGGGCTTTGTATTTCATTAGCTTGACCTAGTTAGCACATCTTTACAGTCTATTTGGTAAATATTAGAAGAGATGAAATAAGTAGAAATCAAAAGAAAAAAAAAAAGAGTGGAAATGAAAAGACAAGAAAAGAAATGTTATGTCAATGTTGTTTTTGGATATTTAACACTATGTTTGGTAATTTTTGACAAAAGAAAAATCGGTGGAAAGGTGTCAAAAAGAAAAGAAAAGAGTGGAAATAGAATGAATTGTAATTTTTATTTTGTATTTGATAATATATAAAGGAAATGAAGGGAAATAGAATTAGTATTTTATAAAACTATCTATACTTTCTTATTAATAATTATTGTTATAAAGAAAAGAACAATTTTGTAATTATAATTTGTTTCTATCCATTTCTACTCATTTCTCTTCAATTTTGTAGAGAAAAATAATTGCCTATAAAGTGTAAATATTTCCACTGCTTTCCATATTTTTCTATCAATTTTCTTTCTTACAAAACATAATATTTCTACCCATTTCCTTCCTTTTCTTTCCATTCCTACCATTTTCCATCCATCCAAACACAGTATAAGAAGGAAATGGAAGGGAATGAGTCATGTAATAGATGATATTACACTTGTTCTTATTTAACAAACTTAGATAATAAGGGTATTTTGTAACTTCAAATAATTTTTGCCCATTTCCATCTCAAATTTTGACAGCAAGATTATGGCTCCAAAATTGAAAAATTTTCCGATGATTTCCATTCATTTCTTTAAATCTTCACATCTACTTTAAATTATCAAACACATTTTCCCCACTCATTTTCATTGTTTTTCTTAATTTCTATTGATCCAAAAACAGTCTAAATTTATTAAATCATGGTTTGAGAACGAGAGTTCGATGTCATTACATAGTCAAATGCGAGAATAGTTTTAACTTTATTAAATTAGATATTTAATAATATCCAATTAAATATAAATAACAGCATTTTAGAAACTGTTTACTATTACTAATCTTCTATATATAATTGCGGTCGACTCAATTACTCATCCATGTATTTGATGTAAAATCACTTATTGGGAAATTTTTTGTTTTTTTCTCCCAATTAGGGAATCCCAATGCATGCACCAGTGTTCTTATCAAAAGTCTAAATGCATATGACAACAGATATCGTTACATGGTTACATGGATATAACTGCCATTCGAAAACATTCTATATTGAGTTCTCAAGACACCACAAAATGCATGCAATCCACCGAAAAGCGCGTCAAGGCGTTGCTCTCACAAAGAATCAAACATCATCAACAACTTATGCAGAAACTAGGATTAGGGTTTCTTAAGCTTCGTATGTCTTGTGAAAAACAAATGTGAGATTCATTTGGCTTGAAGGGACTTTTAGGGTTTTGCATGCATTGGGGCCTTTCTAAGGTTGGCAAATGGTTATGGACGGCGTCGAGAGAGAAGAAGTCGGTGAAGAAGAGAACAGCAATGTTTTGGACGGATCAGAAACTTCAGATGAGAAAACTGACGTGCTCCAAGAGATCATGGGAGCTATCGAATCCGTTGCGCAGCTCGGAGATTACAGAAGAACACAGAGAAAAGAATGTTATAGCGTTGTTAGAAGATTGAAGCTCTTATTGCCTTTAATCGAAGAAATCCGAGACCTTGAAGAACCATTATCCGAGTCGGCTATTGCTTCATTAAGGAATTTGAAGTCGGCTCTTTGCTGGTCAAAGAAGTTGCTGAAACTTTGTAATGAGGGAAGCAAGATATATCTGGTAGTCGGCGTTTGAACTTGATTTTTGTTTCGCGGAAAATGATTTCCATTTTTTAAAATGCTCGATACGATTCAGTATCACACTGAAAGCAATCTTATTAATTTTAGCGGGTTTGATGACAAAATAATCAAGAGAACCTGATCTTTAATTTATTATGAAAGAGGATTAAAAATTTTCTTTTAGACATCCTCATTTTAATGAGAAAGGAATTTTGAATCAATCAACATATCTTCCATTATCGAATCGGAAAAACATGTTCAATGCAATAAAAACAATATATGTACATTGAATATTTCTCACTGATTTATTTGAATATATAATTGAAAAATGCAATCGTCGATCCTCTGTTTTATAAAATTGTGGAAAATTTTCTAATTTTTGATATGTCTTGATTAGGCTATAGAGAGCGAAGCTATCAAGGTGAGATTCCATAAGGTTTTCGAAAAGTTAACTGTAGCTATAGATGGTCTACCTTTTGAAGAACTTGGTATCTCAGATGAAGTAAACGAACAGGTAAAGATAACGTTAATTTTCTGTTCTTCTTCTCTCTCAAATCCTTAAGGTTGACGAAATGAGTGTAATTATGTGCTTGTGTGTGTGTATATAGAGATCATGTGTTCATCTTTTTGATGAATTCAGTTTCTACATGGATTTTTCCTTTTTCTTTTCTGTCCAAAAGGGTCATAAATTTCTGACGACTTCTCAATGAATATCAGCTAGAGCTAATGCAAGCGCAACTAAAGAGAGCAAAGAGAAGAACAGATACACAGGACATTGAGCTAGCAATGGATATGATGGTGGTGTGTTCAAATAAGGATGGCAGAAACGCGGACAGTGCAATCGTAGAGCGACTAGCTAAGAAATTGGATCTTCATACAGCTGAGGATTTGAAGAATGAAACTCTAGCTATAAGGAAGCTTGTTAAAGATAAAGGAGGACCAAGTGCAGAGAGTACGGAGCAAATAATCGATCTCCTAAACAAATTCAAGCAAATAAATGGTGTTGAAATTACCAATGTGCTTGAGGATCCTTCAGTGCCTTCTAAAACGCTATCAAAATTACCGTCTTTGGTGATCCCTCATGAGTTCCTCTGTCCAATCACACTCGACATAATGACGGATCCTGTTATTGTCGCAACTGGACAGGTGATCATACTTCTGCAATCTGTGTACTGAGTTTTCATAAGTAGAATTGTACTTGTGTTGATTCTTGGCATTTAGAAACGAAGCAGGGATAGATAATGAAGATGCATCGGAACTATCATGTCTTTTATATTAGTCTCTGCCCTTTATGTTTCTCCTGTTTTATCAATAATTCGTGAAAGAAACAACCACTGGAAACTTCTTATCCAACGTGTTGCATGGTAATTTGTTGCCATTCGAAGGAGTTTCCCAAAAAAAAGGTGATATTACACCACATTCTTAGACATTTTATCTCTACAGAAAGCACAATTACTACCCTAGCATTCCAACCATCTAGGCCTTGTTTGGTTTACTTCATGAAACTGAATTCCATATAATCCAATTGACTATTGCTATTAGTTGGAGTTTCATGAAATAGGCGGTGACTGGATGAAAAAATGAGACATAATAGCTTCTGATTCCATGGAATTTTATTCCTCCGTTAGTAATCAAGATTCCAAGGGATTGGGGGTCATGAGTGTATATTTTTTGATCTCACACCTATATTCTCACCAAGATCCTGTTTAAGATGATCGGAGAATAGATTTTATGGAACTTTATTCCAAGGAATGAACCCGACGGGGTCTATCATTGCCATATTTATGTAACAAGAAGGACATGGCTCTATGGAAGCTGATTTATTTTGTGATCGTTTCATATTGTTAAAGACTTATGAAAGGGAAAGCATCCAGAAGTGGTTGGATACAAATCACCGGACATGCCCGAAAACCAGGCAAACACTAGCTCACCTGTCACTGGCACCAAACTATGCCCTCAAGAACCTTATTATACAGTGGTGCGAGAAGAACAACTTCACTCTCCCGAAGAAAGATTCTCCCTCACAGCCAGATGCCTCAATTCCAGAGCAGAAGGAGCAAATCCAGTCCCTTGTGAAAACAATGACTTTCAGTCACTTAGAAGAGCAGAGGAAAGCTGTCAAAAAGGTACGTTTGCTCTCAAAGGAAAGTCCTGAGAACAGAGTTATGATCGCCGAATGTGGAGGAATTCCACCATTAGTACATCTCTTGTCCTATCCAGATTCTAAAATTCAAGAGCATGCCGTGACTGCATTGTTGAACTTATCGATTGATGAAGCTAACAAGAGACTCATAGCTAGGGAAGGTGCTATTCCTGCTATAATCGAAGTACTTCGTAATGGAACTACTGAGGCCAGAGAAAATTCTGCAGCCGCTTTGTTTAGTCTGTCAATGGTTGATGAAAATAAAATTACGGTGGGGCTATCAGGTGGCATTCCACCACTAGTAGACTTGTTGAAGAAAGGGACAGTTAGAGGCAAGAAAGATGCAGCCACCGCATTGTTTAATCTATCGTTGAATATAGCAAACAAGGCCAGGGCTATCGATGCTGGCATTGTGTCACCCGTGCTTCAGTTGCTTAAGGATCGAAATTTAGGAATGATTGATGAAGCGCTATCCATCTTATTGCTGCTTGCTTCTCATCCTAGCGGTCGCCAAGAGATTGGGCAGCTTTCATTTATTGAAACTCTAGTTGAATTCATAAAAGATGGGACTCCAAAGAACAAAGAGTGTGCAACGTCGGTTCTTCTTGAGTTGGGGATACACAATTCGTCTTGCTTGCTGGCTGCACTTCAATTTGGTGTGCATGAACATTTGGTGGAGCTCACAAGGACTGGAACTAGTAGAGCACAGAGGAAAGCAAATGCGGTGCTACAGAAAATGAGCAAAAGCGAACAGATTCCTTGAGGTCTTTTTGGACTTACATGGACATGGTTCCATGGTTGGCGGGATCAAAGATACTTGTTAATACTGATTTATCAGGATGCATTAATAATTGTAAGAAAATCAATATGATTACAGGATATTCTTTTATTCAAAGTATAATATCTATTGTATGTTACTCTGTCTATATCATTTTTAGATTTAGATATAGGTGTCTAACTTCTATAATTTGCGATTTTTGCAGTAAAGAGGTAACTCAATTCTCAATGATTGCCTTTAATTGAGCTACCGAGTTTTTAAATTTGAAAACCTATATTCTATTCTTAACTCGGTTCAATAAACAAGTATACTTATTGTTTATTAGCACGGATGAATATAGAGCCGTCTCCATTGGAAACGGATACAAACACTAGTACTAATTAATCTTTCTATTATCTAGCAACCCAATTTATCAATTGATTAAGTACTAAAACATCTAATTTGCTAACTAAACTACATTAATCTACACACAAATTTCATCTAACACAATGACTACAAAAACAATTAACAATTCCACACTCATCATGCAGATTTGCTTTATCACATAGCATGATGTCACCTTTGATTTAATCCTAATGATTGTTATTTGCAAAGAATTATTAGTTTGTAAGCATTTTTCTTAAAATTACTTACTCCTAACTTTAGTTGTATCTATTAGAATCTCTTCTGAATTAATAACCAATTAGAATCGCATTAACATCATAATAACTTATTAATTTCCCTAAACATGCAACAACTTTTCTAATAATATCTTCATTATCAGGAGTAAGTGTTTCAACAAATTAGATCTATTCAATAGAATTGTCTCTCGACATATTCTATCAAAATATGTTCTTAGTTAATGTCATACACTATATTATATTTAGATTTATATACTTCAATTCACTGGAAATAATAAAAATCTAGAAATCACTAATTCACACGTTTATTCATGCCGAGTTGATGTAGCAAATCCTAGATTACTACTCTTACATGATGAAATGATAATACATATCAACAAAATTGATAAATAATAAGAAATACAACATAAGATCAGTAGAAGAATAAAAACCTTTTTCAGATCCACTATAGAAATCTTTATGATGCACAAATAATGAATTCCTATCGTCTCTTTAAGTAATTCTAGAAAAAGTACGATATAATATTCAGAAAATATAAAAAAATATAATGGGTACAACTTGTGTGAACAGATATGTTTATGGTTAATGTCTAGAACAAAAAGGTTTAAGATGTCTAAACTAATGAATCCGATTTGATCTGATGTCATGTGATGTGATGCTTGAAAATTGTAAGTGCATTTATATTCTTTTTGTTAAAAGGTTCAAAATCCATCATTTCAAGACACTCCACGGAGTTTAGACCAGTTAAATGCATCGATTCATGTAAAAAAGTTAAATAAGAATAATCATGTCTACTCTTATTATATCGATGATTCGGGGCATGATCGTCTCGGGAAAGGAATCATCTTCACCCAATACAGTCGTGATGTATGATGTTATCGCCTCATCACAAACATTTCATCTCCTCATGTTCGTGATAGAGAGAGTGACTAAACTTCTTATGCACTATCATAACCATGATTAGTAGGTAGATAACAACTTCACAATTAATTACGCATGTGATTGAAGGCATAACCAATGCTGAGCTTTCAAATCTTCTTTGATCACGCCATCTATCACGAATGTGATAAATCTAAATCTCATTATTCTTATAGAATTTTATCTCCTTACGCTAGAATTATCTAAAATTGATATATTATACAATTAAGTATGCAGAACTTGAGAAATAAACATAGTTATGACCCATTTTTTTGATAAATTGCCTAAAGAATGTAGAGTAATTTATTTCTATCACTCAACAAGTAATGGATATTATGCGGTTGATTGGTGAAAGACAAAGAAAAACATTCATTTCTCTAGTTTCTAGTCTGTCTTTGTACATCAGATCTTTTACAACAGAGCGACCCTAATGTAAATCTTGTAGCCATGGTGCCGATACCATGTCAACTTCTCAATTGGTTTTGGTTTTGGTAGTTATTATTGCTATTTTGATTATGAGTGTAAGGGTCACACAGACGTAGCACAAGATCGTATTAAATAACGTAAAATATGAAAGTATAGAAATGCCCTTGTCCGATACAATTGGTTTGTTCTAATAAATCACCTCAAGTTAGTACACATATATTATATGCTCCTAACTTATTACAAATATAATTCATCTTAATCATCCAAAGTGACTTGATAAATGGATCATTGAGTTAGTTCTATAATCTCACCTTGGATATATTGTTTTCTTTACCCAAAAGGCTTTCATGAATAAAGTTATAATTAATTTTGATGTGTGTTAAAAAATTAGATTCGAGATATGTGAAGAGTAGCCTGGTTCTTGCATATCTATTTCATCCATAGTGAGTTACTAATTTATATATTTAATATCTAGTTATCTATAGGAGTAGTTCTGTCTTTTCATATCTTAGGGTGTAAACCTCAATCTCTTGTATGCATATACTCTCCTATAATGTGCTGTTTAACCAACGTATGCTCCCTATTGAAACATAGAGATACAAACCAATTCATATTAGCACACTAGTAGATGCTTGAACTAAAGCAATAAGTTATAGGTATCGTTCTTCTATATTCAAATTCTGCACTTAATCTTGATACCAGATATTGCTTCTTGCTATTCTAGGAGATAAGATTACCACCAATGAATGGCAATGTCCTTTGCTAGATCTCCTACCCAGTGGTTATATAATCCAACTAGCATCCATGTTCTTTCAATGCGAATATCCACATGGTTTTTATACAAAATAATTGGATTTGAGGATCCCTTTAAGATAATGTCGAATACAAATTCACAATGTTTGAAAGCCCATTGCAAGGTGAGCCTATGAACTGACTCACTGCATTAATCATAATGTTATTTCTCCTTTTGAATGTGGATTCCGGTTGTTCCCGTCGACCCCAACAGCCTGCTGCGGTCGGATCGGACAATCGAACATCATGCTCCCCGTTATGGTGTCCAGAGTCGGACTACAATCGTGCTATTTGGAACGCTTAAATTATGTCTCATGATTTTTGCTTTGTTGCGTTGGAAACAGGCATCTGTGCACGTGGCATCGTATATGCTTGTATGGCTGTTACATGATGAGTTCATTCCGAATCACACATTTTCTTCTTATACAGGTGTTGATATATTTGCTAATGACGTGTATTATAAGCTTGGTTGTAACTACCACGTCAGGGATCAGGATAATGCAGCCAGATTATTTCGAACATGTGGATACTTCCTTTATCACCAATTTTAGATAGTAGACTTACCTCTCAGCAATAACCAAGCAATACTATTAAATTTTGTAAATCAGTTTTTATATAAAACTTTTTCTTCGAATAAAAAATCAATGAAGGTCTCCTAAAAATTAAAATTAGTCAGATGACTAATGAATTCGGTTTAATAGTTTTGGTAGCCTTAAAGTATTTGATATAGGTAAGAATATGTGGTAGGTTGTCATATCTTTTAGGTTTTGGGGCATGTGATCAATAACGACAATTAGATAGAATGTGTCATCGATAATGGGTTTGCACTACAAAAACAACCTATCAACATTGTTGTGTTCCACCTTTTGATAAAAGATCTAAATGAGGTTTACAAGCTATCAAGTCCCAAATTCTACCCTGTGTTACACTTAATCTAGGAACACATTGACCTATAAAATCTATACCCTAAAACTTTCCGCAAACAATTCTCACACCACTTGAAAAAGAATGACCAACTCACTTTGAGAAACACAATGGATTTTGCTCTATAATTTAGTACAATAATAAGAGGCCTTCAAAGCTTCCATATGGAAATAGCTATTCCTTCAAAGCCTTTAGGTTATTTGGTCTCATAATCTCTAATGTATATGCTTAGACACATATGGTGCATCTAAATAAAATTAGTTGATGGTCATTCCTTGAATTTAGTTGCTTTTCTTGTAATACACAAAAATCTCTCAATGAGACGCATTACTGTGACTTTTGAGAGTGGTTGTATTAATGGATATATGATTTAGCTAGTCCAAAATTAATTCTACTTGTGACTTCCCATGAAACATATTCCATATAATTTTGCATCAAATATTAATTAATTAATAGGTCGGGTCAAGCCAAGTTCGAGTCCTTAATGACTCTATAGGGGCCGATTTAGGTATAGTACTAAAAATCCTATAGGATTTTTATCTAGTTTTAGGAAACCTACAAAGTTATAGGACATATCCAGATTTCTTAAAACTTATTGTAAACTCATCCTTGTTACATCTCTAGATTGTAACAAATTCAAGACATCATATATACATGCATCATTCAAGGGATACAAGAACTTAAGTAATCCTAACTTTCTTTACAAGTACCAAAAATTATTACATAAACTAAATACCTAAGGTTCAATTGTAACTCTTGAGCAAATGAAGATATTATTGATCAATTTGGCTAGGCTTAGTAATCCACGTTACCATGTCGTGTCTCGTATTTACATCTAAATGGGTTTTTTATTTGAAAAACCTTGATCTATGATAAGATTTTTTATATTAATTATATATGAAAAACTAAAACCATAACCTGACAAGTTTAATTAGCATGTCTAGTGTCCAGTTGGACCCTTTTATTTATTAGAAATTTATAAATGAAATCATAAAAGACTAATAAAATAAATGAGAAAGGATGGTCATAAGACTAGTATCTACAAATGAAAATGACATAGGGTCTTGATACTTCACGCAAAATCATAACAAAAAAATAAAAGTTTCAATGAAATAAAGTCTAATTAACAAGATAGCAAATTTAGAAGTTCATTTGCCACATTCCTTGTATTAAGTTGAACCAAAGCCTAAACAGACATTATTACCAATTCCAAAATCCACCATATTCTCTATCGAAGCGAGATAGTCAATCATCCCAAAAGATTATTAGCTAAAGCCGGTAAAATCAAAAGCTGTTGCATAATTTAAAATTATTAATTAAAGTTGGTCCTCACACACAAATACAGCACCACAAAAGGACCTAGAATAGAATCATATAGCAATAATTTTAAAAGATTATCATAGGTATTGAGGTAAAGAAATTCAAAAGTGAACCAAACCCTTTGATTATCACATTAAAAATTCACTGGCCTAAAGAATTGCTAGCATTGTAGTACAAAAATCCCTTATCAACATATTTATCATTTCAAGGTCCTTGGAGTGACTCAAAGATATCGCCTTCTTAAATTTTTAGATTAATGAAAACACTTCTACGTAAGACTTAAACTAGCCTTGAAGTTCACGTTACTCTCACTCTACATATGTTACTACTATTATAGCGAGGAATTATCGTAATTCTCGATGTTATTATGATTACTTTATGCACATATATATCTTATATTATGTTAATTTCTTAATGTATGTGTGTGTGTATATATATATATATATATATATATATATATATATGTATGTATACATCATTTAGAGTAAATTGTTCTTTGCATACATGAACTTTCAACCTTTGACATATTGTATTACTATGTCTCCATTTTTGATAGCCTATATTTTATCTCTATTTCTCATTATTGATAAATTGACGTGTAGCAATTTCTAACTATTCCATACCAATCGATTTAATAAAATAATGTCATTAAATGATATTTTATCGAAAGTTTGATCAAAGGAAAACTGGCAATTCAAAAGCTAACCATCTCTCTAACTGGACCATTACCTTCGACGGTAGTAATCACTAATTCCCATAACACTAATAAAGTCTTGAGCCTAGAGCCCATGCACAAAAACATCTATCAACAATTGTAGTCTAAGGATGAGACAGATACGAGACACAACATGATTGAAAAGCCCGACAGGGAGTGGGACAAGAAGAAAGACATAAATTCACTAATCCTTTTTATTTGTACACATGATAGCGTATATATGAATTTTTTTCATTTGCTTCTCCCTCTCTTTTAATTATGTTTTATTTCATTTATATTGACTCTTCATTATTCTAGTCTCTTTTAATTTACTAATGGTCAATTCACTTCATCGCATGAAATCAACGTATAATATCACCATTCCTAGATAATAGAATAGACCTATAATTACCATAGCATTGTTTACTTGGAAAAAGGAATAGATAAGGAATAGACATATAATATGCTTAAAATGATCAAAATGCCCTTTTTCTTGTTCTGTTTCATCAACTTTTTCTGAAGAACTCCACCATCTTCTTTTGCAACTTTTTCCCAAAACAACACACTGCTCAATGGTCTTCTTTTTCAAGTTCTTTGACTTTTTCTTAGAAAATTCTAAGCCTATTACTCTTCCATACCGTAGATGTCATCAAGAGTCATTTTCTCTCTCTAGACCATACCCATAGACACCCTCCACCATCTCTCTAGAACTGCTTTGATTTTATATCAAACAAAATAGTAGAAATTGAATTTCAAGGTCATATTCTATCAGAAAAAGGAAAACTTTAGGTTTGCTTCATTATGAAAAATTTAGATGAAAAGTTCGTAGAATTAATGGTCAATGGGTATTGACACTCGCCTTGGTTGTTATTAAAGACACTCACTAGAGATAGGTCGACACTTGATGGCTAAGGTAAGGAGTAGGTGGTGTACTAGCTGATAGTGAAGGGTATGGTGTAGTGGTGGTGTACAGTGGTGATTGAATGGAATAGTTATGGTGATGGTGGCGGTGATATGGCAATGGTAGAGGTGGTGGTGTGGTGATGATGGAGGTGGTAACAGCGATGAATAGTGAATAATGATGGTGAGTGTCTAATGATGTTATGTTAAAGTATGTGGTGGACGGGGCAATAATAGTAATTTTGTTTTGGAATCCTAATTCAGAGGTTTAGGTAAGAAACCTTAATTCCTTGTTTGCCCTTAATTGCTATTTAATAAAGTGAATGTTGTAATAAGACATAAATAAGTAATAAGAGGGGAATGACAATTCCATTCCCCTAAAGTAAACACACCATAAGGCTATTCTACACATAACTATTTCTTAAACATATAGTTTTGCAAATTTATATCTATCTTAATGGTTATTGTGTTTATTGTTGGCATCATAATTATAAATGATTTGATACCTAACTATTTCCTTTATCATTGCATTTCTTCTCATCATTTAAGTTTACTAAGACTTACACAACTTTTATATTCAATCCATTATTTTACTCTAAATATCTTATTATGATGTTACTATCTAGTGAGGAGGTGACGAAGATGATATAAGATTCTTTTTTATCTTTAGAGTTGGTGTTTTCTTTATTATTATGATATATATTTTTATAATGATGTAAGCCCTATAATTGTAGGATCGAACTTAGTATGTGAAGTTTCGAGCGATTGGTTAAAGAATTTGATCAAGCGTAAATTATAAAACAAAGCTAGAAATATTAATAAAAGTGATTTCGTAAGTTTGAATTTAGGAAAATAAGTAATAAAATAATAAGATATTATAATATCAAATTTTAAATATATTACCCATTATTTATCGGAAATACGTAAAATGAATTCCGATAATTAAAAAGTCGTTAAAGATAAATTATATGTATACTAAAAATTATAGAATAATATAGATAATATTTAGAAGTATTTACTTATAAGTAAAAATACACGAAATTACCTAAAATGCTTGAAAATCACTAGAAAATTGCCAAATAATTAAAGAAAATTATAAAAAAAAAATCAATGAAAAAAGTCAAAGAAGTAGGGAATTGTCTAGAATTGAATTGTGGTAAGTCAGGGAAGAAGAGAAAAAAATTGACCAATTAAATTAACATACTTAAAAAGTTAAAATGGAAAAGGATAAAGCACATGCCAACTCTAATTAATGCACTAAAATTTTCCAAGAGCCCTATAAATAGCTAAACTCCACCAGAAGCTAATTTGGTCAGTTTAGGATCTAAGAAAATTAGAGAGAACCAAAATTAAGAGAGAATTAAAGTTTTACAAAAAATCTGTACAGTAGAGGCATTTGGACCAAACCTACGAACTACCACCAACTAGAGCCAAAACGCTACCACCACTACACCCCACACCCACTGCCTGGATTAGTCGACACACTCTAGACCGTCGCTAGTGGCTAGAAGTCCAAAAGTTCAGTGAGTCCTAAATTTAGCTCGATTTTGTGTAATTTGTTAAAATTATTAATTTTATTATTTTGATGTTTTATTGTATATAGATTTAGGGAAAAATATTGATTAGGTTTAATTACATCTAAAAATATAGAGTGCTTAAGAAATCATGCAAAATCGAACATGTTTCGATTTACAATTAAATAGCCTTAGAAGTGTAGTTTTGAGCTTAATTTTTTTTTTTTATAAACTACTTAAGTGATATAAAATAGTGTTATGAAGTCTTTTTTCAGAAGTTAATTTTCAAAATTTTTGAGTAATTTTTAGACCCTTAAAATATGTATATAAGAAGAATTGAGTTAAATCATAATGTAAAATATATATATATATATATATCATCAAGATATAAATACTAAAAATCGTATTTATATTATAGAACATACGGAGACGAGTCGACCTATGACTAGTTAAGTGAGTGACCAAGGATTTCAAGTAAGTTGGGTTTAATACTTTATCGTATTTTGGAGTACTCGAAAACTTAGGATTGTATTTGATTGTGGTTGAAAGTAATTATGTACGCATGTGCTTAGGTAACTAATTTTGTACTAAATTCTGTATTATGTTTGGCGATTGATGTAAATGAAATAGTATGGAATTGTTTGATCACCCTAAATCGTACTCAATCATAACCAACCTAAATACCCTAATTAGACATGTATTGCAACCCTTTAGAGGATCATTAAGATTCTCCAACCAAATACCGATACCTTTGAAAAAAATAACGCTGAATAGCATAATGGTCTTTTCCTCATTTTTAGTCGAACTAAGTGACAGGTGTAAGCTCCCAAAATTGAGTTTAGGACAACTGAGCTCAGATTTAGGGCTTTTAGGGTAACTTATCCAATTGAGCCCAAACTTTGCAACTAGAATGAAAAAGTTAGTTGAGATATTACAGTGAAGTTAGATTTTAGTAATAATGACCCGAAATCCCAATTTTGTCCTTAGAAATTGGACTATTTACTAAAGCCTTAAAATGTTCAGAACTCCTAAAATTGAACTTAGATTACAACGAGAACTTAGAGATAAGTTAATTGAGCTATAAAATGAGATAATGTAGTATAATTTACTATAAAAAAATACACGTAATTTTTTAGTATACCCGGTACAAATAATAATTATACTCGTAAATTAACTTTAAATTGAGTAATTATATATATATATTGTGTTGAATTCATGAAATTAACCTTAGAATGTATCCTAAAAATAAAAGATATGCTAGAAACTTAATTATATGAGTAAAGTTATATATTTCACATGTTATTACATAGGGTATAACCTTGTATATTAATTAAAATAATTAATTCTAACATATAATATATATATTTAAGTAATTATTTAATAAAAGAAAAAGAAAAATTAATTAAATAATATTGGAAGGAGGCGTGGCAGGAGGATGGAAATACATTGTTGATTCAAAAGGTGGAGTTACAATATTTGGACACCTCATGCATAAAAAAAAAAAAATTGGAAAAGAAAATATGAATTAATTAAAGAAAAATCCTTAAACCGACTTTGAGGCACTATAAAAAGCCAAGATCATCAGACATGATAGTTTTAGTAATTTGGAATCAGAGAAAATCAGAAAGAAAAATTAGAAAAAAATCGTAGAAAAAAAAAACAAATTTAGAAAAAAACAGAAAAATTAGTGAAAGTGTGAAATCCTAACCTAGAGTAGATCTGCTGTGAAACCCAGCCAACCCCACACAGTCCACCCACCGCGCCAGCTGTCCGATAACCTCCCAGCCGCCGCCGGCCACCGGAGCACCCAAGAACACCAAGGTCAAATTTCTGCCCTGTTTTTCAATAATTTCTAAAAAATAGTAAATCCACCTAGAAAATTATGAAAAAAATTACACTTAGGTTATTTTAGACATGCTTTCATGTGATATTTTTATTTTTGAAAAATTCGTAATATTTAATATACTTTATTAAGAAATCTGTAATTCATCCGAATATATATTAGTGAAATAAATGTACTATATGATGTTGTTTCTAGCTGAAAATTTTTGTGCAAGATGTGTATGATATATGGGTAATTGCTACGTAGCCCAAATTTTTATTTGAATAATTTTAATATTTATTGAATTTTTAGGCCTGAAATTGGTTCGAAAATAGGCTGAAATTATAAAATTAATTGATGAAATGGACATGTACTGATCTATAATAAATAATAATGGTATTGAGTCAGATTGAAATTAATTGGATGCTAAAAGAATTATAATTGGTTAATTTATCAAGTTTAGGGGTAAAATCGTCAATACGAAAATATAGGCAATAGATCGAAAACTTGAAACCAAGTGATAATTGAATTCCCTATATTTTTAGAAGTCCATAGAAATTTTCGGGGAATTATTGGGTAATCCGAGCTATTTATTACGAATTTATTAAGTAAAATAGCTTAAATTACAAGTCGGGGTGTATTTGTAATATTAATAGACTAAAATGAGTTAAATAGTTAAATAAAACCTATATATAGGATTGCTGATCGAATTGGGTTAAATGGAGATTTTTATTATAATTATTAATATTTTCTGATCGGGATGTACTTTAGGTGTATTAGAATTAAATAATACTTATATTGTTACAATATAAGGATAAATTAGATAGAATATAATTTAAATCTGTAA
The DNA here is from genome assembly GCA_024138015.1 of Lumnitzera littorea. Classification (NCBI taxonomy): domain Eukaryota; kingdom Viridiplantae; phylum Streptophyta; class Magnoliopsida; order Myrtales; family Combretaceae; genus Lumnitzera; species Lumnitzera littorea. The sequence continues at coordinate 16,596,362 of JAMXBB010000012.1, forward strand.
ATTTCGCATAATACGATCATTTTTATATAATTATGTATAATTGTATTAAAAATCCAAGCTACCCGTTAAAATCCATCTCTAGGAACAGGACTCGTAAAACGTATCGTTAAGTCTATACGAACTCAATGATACTAGTTTTGTTGAAATCGGATAACCTTAAGCAATCTAGCCTATAACTATAACATATTCAAGAATATACACATTTCGGTAACCTTACCGGAATCAAAACGTGAATTAATAAATAAAAAGTACGTTTCGATACGATCAAAATGATATATAATACGTAATAGTATATATGATGTACAATATCAATAATTAATAATTTAAATTGATATATAGTAATAACATGACTGCATATTATGGAAATAATATATATATAACCATTTTAGATTAAACCCTAATGTTTTTGTAATTATTACGAAAACTAAATTTGGACCTTTTGTGTAATTAGGACCTTCCAAAGACAGCTGACAATTCAAGTCAGAAATAGCGAACATCTAAACAAGTAAGTTGGGATGGTAGCTTCGCCGCTGTTTGGGTACTATTTAAAAGTATCCGGAGACTCAAGAGTACTTCTGGTTGTGTTTGTAGTTAGATGATTATGCGCATGCTATGTGTGTGAATGATACTCTGTTGTGACAAGAGTTCAACTCCTTGGTGTGCTGTTCTGCATATTTGCATGGATTCTGTATTGTGTGAACTTATTGGTCACCCCTGATTATCACTAATGATTATTCGACTAAAGTGTAATTGGTCATGCATAATCACCCATTAGGGGAAACGATTAAGAGTGTTAAGCCAAACACCGACTTTCTTCGATGAGGATAGCTGAAATGGTCCTTTCCTCATCCTTAGTCGAACTAAGTGATAGGCGAGAAGGTCGCGGCAAGGTTGGGGGCCGTAGTTCGAAGGCGGTCTTAGGAGGGGGGTGTTCTCCATTGCACAAGCCCGAGTTTGGCCTAACTTGAGTCGCGATGAAACTCCTCAATCCGGGTTGGAGCGGATGAAATTTCTCTAACCTCACAGTGGACCGGTTAACGCTGTGCGATGTTTTCATTTGAGTGATTGCATTGCATTTCATCATAATTATTAACCTTATTTGTGATTGTATAGTACTCTTCTGACTCCGCCCCACTTACTGAGCTAGTTGTGCTCACACCCCTATAGACTTTTTTGCAGGTGCTGAGTAAAGGCAAAGATGTTCAGGTACCACCGTTCTCAGGTTAGTGTGCTGCTGTGTGGGAAAGTGAGGATCGAGGAATTTAACTGAACCTGAGTTTTTGTTTTGTCTTTAAGTTTTGAAGAAAACTAAATGGGAATTCCCTGGGAGCCCACTAGTTTTCTAACTTATTGTATATAAATCGTATAACCTATGGTTTTTTATAAACTCTGATTATAATCTATACCCTTGGACGCGAAATGTTTGTATAATTACTGTTGTAGTACTAAACAACAGATTGTATAGAACAAGTATTTTGTAAAAGCTCTACCACAGGTTTGGATATTAACAGATGTCAGAACAGACGTTTCAAGCTGGTTGAGTTGTACGCTTTATGTAAACTACGTCTACGATAGCAGCTGTGAGGTCAGCTTCTATCTTAGATTAGTTTACACGACGGGACTGTTATGACTCTTCTTGTTCGGGGCGTGACAACAGGAGAAGAGATTGAGGTGAAGATGAGGGCATTAGTTCGAAGGATAGTTTTAGGAGGGAATGGTGTCTCCATTGTACAAATCTGAATTTGGTTGTGAGCTATTACATTAATGGAAACTTCTCAACCCAGATTAGAGCAGGTAAAATTACTTTGATTTCACAACGAACTGGACCACGTTGTGTGATAACACTTACTTGTTGCATTGCATATAATTAATTTTCTAATAACCTTGTTTGTGTTTGCTATACTTTCATAAGTCTCTAACTTAACTTACTGAGCTGTGGTTGCTCATACTTATATAAATTCTCTTGCAGGTTCTAACTTCTAATTACTATGCTACAATACAATTATCCAGAAGTTAGTTCTCTTTTGAAGTTATAGGGGAGTGAGGATCAACCAGCCGAATGATCAAGTTTCTAAGGTCTTATTAGTATCTCTAAGATTATGAATTGATATATGATATGTAATTTAGTAAACTATTGTAATATGTAGAATCTCTATAGAACCTTAGGGAAGAGTAACCTTTTTTTCTCCTCTCCTCTATTAAGAGCTTTCCTCTCTCTAGAGAGACCCTACTCTGGCATAAGGAGTTCTTCACTACATTTCTTCTGCTCCATTACCGATTCCTAGACACTAGTTAACCTTGCTTCCATCCATGGTCCCCATCCCATTTCATCTCCCATTGACCTTTTACCTTTTCGCAACCTTAAACCCTAAAAGCCTTAGTTTACAAGTGCGACTGCAACCAAATTCCTAACCTTAAACCTAGAAAGCTCCAATTTACAAGTACAACTACAACCAAATTCCCAATACTCCATCCTCATTGCAATTATTTTTTCAATAAACACAACACGTACCCTAACTATATGCCCTAACTTCCCTTACCACCATCCTAACCCTAATAACACTAAATAGCTTGCAACAACAAGCCCGAGTTGGACTCTCTATTGGTTATGCGGTTTCATCAAGATAATGGGATGCTTTATGGAATCGCACAGATAAGTGATAGGGATCAAGGACCAATCACGCATTCTCAAGCCTAAAGGCTTTCCAGGTGGTTTGTCGAGCTGTCCGAGATGAGTTAAGCGCCAAGGAGCAGTGCTTACCCCAATCCAATCTACTGAGCTACTTTGCTCTCTACGCAATCTAAGGTGTTGCTAAGGTGACCAGCTGACGTGCCGAACTGAACCCTCCACTATGCATTAGTTCAAGCACCGAATATGAATACAACAACCTAAATAGTGCCGATACCAAGTTGACAGTAAACAACAACAACCATTCGAGGACAACCCTGAACATGAGTCACCCTTAAACCAACCTCAATATAATCCCGATTGTTTGAGCTACTTAAATGCCGACGACATACTAACTCAATCGGAACCCATCCTTGCTTGGCTTACAGTGTTGTCAAAAGCGCAAACTGATTTAAAACGCGCGCGCTGTCCTTTCTAATAGTAGTTATTCTTTTTGCATGAATACGTATTCTCCTTGTAAATTATTTTCCTTTTCTTAGCAAGTAAAGATTCATTTATGCCATTTCTATAATTTTATGTAATTTAGAACTTGCCCTAACTAGGTACTATAAATACTGGCATAATGTAATATCAAGATCATCATATAGAGAATACATTGGACTTTTACTCTCTCTTAAGCTAAGTATCCTTACTCTTAAGTTACTCTTATCTAACCCATTCGAGCGTAGACTAATGGTGAATAACCTCTGGCCATACTTATACATCATATCAAGTGTGACCCAAGCTCGTATAAGACGTTAGTGCATCATATCCATCGTCGGTGCACGAGAACCCCTACTCATCCCTCGACTTTCATTTACTTTTCAGACCATCTCGCCATTTGGACCCACCCTCTTTGATTACACGTGATATTTGGTTCGTGTGTTCATCCACGAGTCTATATCAAATATGTCTCTCCTTTATTTGGTTAGTGTAGTGTTTCGTCAATTAAGTTTCCTTTATTTAATCCTTAATCTAGCTTAAGCTCTTTCAAGATGATTGGTAGTCGTAGTCTATATAGTTGGTTGATATCTCTCTTTCATCTGTAGCATGTTGCAATTATTGTACTATTTCATTCTTTGGGTCTTTACTTTCGTAATCTACACTCCATAGTCTCTTTAAGCTTCCCTAATAACTACCTTATAACTTAGTTGATGTGTTCGTTGGTATTTACTGTTCATTTATCTATTGATTCTATCTTGCATTCTGTTTCTAAATATTATTCCTAGATGGAAATCTCTATACAAAGGGCGTCTAACCTAATGCCATTGATAGTAACATACCTATAATTGAGCTTAAGACACAAGAGAAACTGAGTATTATTGTAAGAGCTATTATGGTTTGTAAAGTTATAATAAAAGAAAAAAAGAAAAAGGTAGAGAACAAATCAACAATTGTATCAATGTTGAAAAAAGCTTGGAAGTCTTATGGCAACTGTGAAATTATGGCCATGAAATCAAACTTGTATATATGCTCCTTTAGAGATAAGCTTCAGGTGCTGAGAATCATTAAGGACGTTCCCTAGGCATTTCTAGGAAAGCTATTAGTGTTAAACATTTCGAAAGCTCATCAAAACATAAAAGATGTGGATTTAAGTAAATGTTCCTTTTAGGTTCAAATATACAGTTTGAAGTTAGACCAAATAATCGATAATAATGTGATGAAGATTGCTGCTAGTATGGGTGAAGTAATTGAGGCAGAACCTATGAATCTAAAAGAATGTGCTTTGAAAGGCTTTTTAAGGGTTAGAGTAAATGTAAATTGGTCCCTTCTTATCCAAACAGGCGCTTGGGTGAATAGAAACAAATTAGAGAGGTATTTTGTCAACTTTAAATATGAGAAACTCCCAGATATTGGCTTTAAATGTGGAATACTTAAGCATTCTACAACCGAGTGTAGTTTGGAAGGTGCAACTCAAAATTATGGCACTTAGTTAAGTGCTACTATGGTAAGACCGCTTGTTGAAGGTGATTCCTCACCATTTAATGCTTCACCAGCTCAACCATCCTCAATGGAAGTGGCATCTAATGAATTAAGCCCACTTGATTTGAACTTTACCTCCATTGGGACACTTGGTAGAAGCCTGCTGAGTCCTCTCCTTTGAGTAGCCCCTTATATAAAGCTAGATCCTTAGCTTACATTCCTCCTGGCTGAAGAACAAAGTCTAATTAACCTGCTTCTAGCAATGCTCAACATGTTCTTAACTCCCCCAACCCCTCCCTTCATTTACAAACTAATTATAAAGACTCAAGTAGTAGAACCCCTCTACCCTTAAGCCCCATCACAATGGAATAAGAAGAAGTCACTAGTCCAAATAAACTTGCAAACCAAAATAGGCCTCCCTCCCTAAACTTAAACCTTAGCCACATTCAATTACCTAATCCCATCTTATAAACATACATACTTACTACCCCAATTTGTTTTAACCCTTCAAACCTTTACATAGTTGAGTTACTTGAAATACCCCTTCCTAATACAAGCACTCAAATCAACTTAAGATCATCACCATCTCACCTAATCCTGACCTTAAAAACTTTAGCTATTAAAAGGACAGCAGATGACTTAATCTCAAGGCCAACCAAGTGGCTGAAATTTGATGGCTTCGGTCCAAAGAATCCTTCCCCAAAAAAGAAATCCCTCATGAAGAGGGGTAAGAGAGCTAGAAAACTCCAAGTAGGCTCGAATAAGAGTGAACCATAGTCTTCAGGTGTAGTTCTATCTCCCGATTCTCTAGTAGATGTCTCGATTTCTTCTCAATACTTATTTCTAGATGGTTGTGGTAGCTAGCCAGAATCAGCCACACAAGGGCCATGATACTTATTAGTTGGAACTATCAAGGCATGGAGGCTCGCTTAACAATTCAAAAGCTCAGGGACCTCATTTATAAGCATAACTCAAGTATTATGTTTTTTATGGAAGTAAAAAATAAATTAGGGAAGTTAGCTCATACTAGAAGCTGATTGACATATAATAACGAGTTTTATGTTCCGCCTCAAGGCTTTTCCAGTGGTTTAGCTCTTTAATGGACTAATGATGTTGATATAGTAGTCCACAATTACAATAAGAATCATATAAGGACCTCGGTATTCCACTATGATGCCTCCTTGTTCTCTTAGATCTACCCAAACCCCACTCAACTTCAACAACTTTGGTTTGAATTAGAGGATTTTGGTTCTACAATAAATGCTCCATAGTTATGTGTTAGAGACTTCAATGACATTATGTTTAATCATGAGAAGGAAGGCAGCAACCCACGAAGTGCTAGACTTATGGAACAATTTGGTGCCATGATAATGAATGCAAATTTGAACGATTTGAGATTCCAAGCACCAAGTTTCACTTTGTCAAACAAAAGAGCATATAGGTTAGTCATGAAAAGAATAAATTGAGCTTTAGGATCACAAAAGTAGCTTCATAAGTATCTTAAGATGAATGTTATTCATAGTGAGATGATTGCTTCAAACCATGTAGCACTTATAGTGGACTCTTGCTATAGTGACAAAAGAAGCAGATCGAGGTTCAAGGTTGAGAATACGTAGACTTCCTCATAATAGTGTAGTGAAACTATCAAAGAAACTTAAGAGGAGCATCCACTAAATTTACAACCATAACCCTTTGGCTTCAAGTTGAAACGATATAGGTTAAGACTGAAAGAGTGGTACAAGGTAGCTTTTCCAAATAATGTCAAAGAAATTAGATAAGTGAAGAATGAACTCCTAAAAGAGTAGAAGAAAGGCACTAATTTGAACGACCAATTGGAAAAGGAGCTCGTTGGAAAGCTTGATCTCCTATGGAGAAAGGAAGAATTAATTTGGCAACAAAAATCCCAAGTCTCATAGTTAAGAGAAGGGGAACTGTAATACCAAATTCTTCCATCAATCCACTTTATTGAAAAGGCAAAGAAATAAAATCCTAAGATTAAAGTCTACTAAGGGTGAGTGGTTAAAGGATGAAGAAAGTATTTTGAGTTATTTTGAGTGCCCTCCACCATTTTTATGTGAACTTGTTCTAATCAAACTAAGTGAGTGGGTAGGGAAGTGTACTGGAGTCCATTCTTACCCTTGTAAGCAACGAAATGAATATATCATTAAGTAAGCTAGTGTTAAAGGATGAGATAAAAAAAATGTAACCTTCCAACTTAGTGCGCTAAAAGTGTCAAGTCCAAACGGTGTCTTAAGGGTGTTTTATCAGTGTTACTAGCATTTGGTAAAGCAATCTATGATAGATACAATTCAGGCCTTCTTTTCCTTAGGTATCATTCCTCCCTCGCTTAATCATACCGATATTGTCCTAATTCTAAAGTTGCTTCTCCACAAAAGGTAAGCCATTTCTATCTAATTAGTCTATGTAATTTCATTTTCAAGGTCATCTCCAAAGTCTTAATTAATAGGCTTAAACCACTCATTCATGATCTAGTCTCTAAACTACAAAGTGCTTTTGTGTCGAGTAGAGTCATTCATGATAATATCATTATTTCACATGAAGTGTTCCATTTCCCAAACATGAAACAACTTAACAAGAAATCCTTCTGTGGCCTCAAATTATACATGAAAAAAAATTATGACTAAGTAGAATGGGGCTTCTTAAGAGTTGCCTAGGCTAAGCTTAGTTTATGTGATGCATGGATTAAATGGGTAATGGAATGTGTGTCCTATGTTTAATATAAAATTGTTGTTAATGGTAAAGTAGTAGGATAAGTTCATTCATCTAGGAGACTTAAGCAAGGTGATCTCTTGTCACCTTATCTTCTCATTTAAGTAGATGATGTGTTGTCAAGAAACGTCGAAAATGTGGTCCTTAATAATCAGCTCATAAGAATGAATATTAGATAATCATGCCCAATACTTTCTCATCTCTTCTTTGTCGATGACTCACTGTTTTTTGTGGAAGCTTTTGAAGCTAATGTACAGGTTTTGAAGAACATCATAAAAGACAACTATCAAACATCGGGACAATTGGTAAATCATCAAAAATCTAGTGTTTTCTTTCGAAAGAACTCTCTAAATGCAAAGATTGAAGAGATTTATGAAGTTTTGGGACTGCTAGTCACCTTTAATCTAGGTAAGTACATAGACTTACCAACTATTTAGGATAGGAATAAAATAGAAGCTCTTAGTTTTGTCAAGGATAAAATTTGCTTTAGAACTACTAGTCACCTTCAATTCAGGTACATTGACTTACCGACTATTTAGGATAGGAATAAAATAAAAGCTCTTAGTTTTGTCAAGGATAAAATTTGCTCCAAATTGAACATCTGGAAAAGAAGTATACTTTCAAATACAGGTAGGGTAGTTCTTATTAAAGCAACTACAGGAGCTATTCCTACCTATACCATCAGTTGCTTCAAATTTTTGAACAAATGGTGTAAAGAGGTAAGCTCTATGATTGTATAGTATTGGTGGGGTTAGGTGAAGAATGAAAGGAAAATTCATTAGTAAAGCTAGGATAGGATGACCCTACTAAAATCCAATGGAGGTTTGGGATTCAAAGACCTATAGGACTTCAACTCAATCCTTTCGTCAAAGCTAGCATGGAGGATTGTCAATGCTCGGTTAGAGCCATCAGGGAAATTATAAGCCTCATAACCGTTACTCGAGGTTTAGTTCGTAGAATTTAAGACGATAGAGCAAATTATTCGATCGAACTCAAATTTTACAATGAAGCTAGGAATACTAGTACAAGTGATCCCATGAGTTTGGATTTAGGAAAATAAATAACTAAATAATATAAATTGAAATTATGTATATATTGACAAATGCATAAAACAAGTTGCAATAACTAACAAATAGATAGAAATAAATTATATACACACTAAAAATCATGAAATAACATAAATAATATTTATGAATATTTATTTGTACCATATATGAATTTACATGTAGGTAGAAATACACAAAATTACTTAAAATATCCTAAATATGTTAAAATAATACTAAATAATTAAAGAAAATTCATAAATAATTAAGGAAAAATCAATAAAAATCATAAAAAGTATAGAAATGTCTAGAATTAGGGTGTGGCAAGCTGAAAATTAAGGAAGAAAATCAACCAATAATAATAAGCCAAATAGAAAGTGGAAATGGAAGAGGATAAGGGGTACTTGGCAACCAACAATTGCAAGAAAAACCCTAAACCTCTTCTATAAATACCAAACCTTCTTCTAAAATTCATTTTAGTTAATTTAGAGTTTAGAAAAATTTAGGAAGAGACAAGTAGAAAGGAAAAACCAACTTTAGCAAAATTAAACAAAATAATGCATATTTTGGGCTTATAAAGGTAACCCACATCCAAAAACCACCTGGAGAGGAACGGCCACCACCAACAAATAGTGGACCCTACGTTTAGAGCTGTAGAAAATGGTGGAGCCACATTGTCTATTGGTGAAATCTAATTTCCCTTCAGAATTTATTTAATTTAATAAAAATATCAAATATTCATGGAAAATTATGAAATTTCGTTTCCCTAGGTATTTTTGCATGTAAAATCAGAATATCAAACCTTTTTTTTTTAAATTTAAGGTGCTTATATAAGTTTCTTAAAAACAGGCTTTATTCCAACGCATTTTGTATAAATTTTCAAAAATAGTAAAAAATGTTATTTTGAGCTAATTTTTGGTGTACATATTCCTTATATGATATATTTAATTTACATAAAAATAATTTTTGATAAAATACATGTTTAGTATTTATTAAAATTATTTTGTTGAATCTATCCTATTTTTCATATGAAAGAAATAATAGGTTTTTAATTAAATTCCTTGGTGAATCTGATTTGTAATGACTTCTAAAGCTTAGTTATGATTTTTGAAATATTCAATTTGAATCTTATAATTTTATTTGGTCATTTACCTAATTTAAGCTAATTTTCAGTAAAATCGAACCTAAAATCGTATACCGAAGAATAAAATAAATATAAGTATCTTAGTACTTTTCATGATCATAATATAACAACCATAATTTACTGATTATAATATATTTTCCATAGCTTTATTAGAGTTTGAGGCATTAGTTGTATGTATTATGCATAATATGTACTAAATATGTAGGTAAATGGTATATTTTAAATTAATTTTGTAATTTAGGGTCAATTAGATATAATTTACAATTTAGGATGTGATTAGACATTTGATATGTTATTAGAGGATGAAGGATGATATATATAATGTTAGAAGTGTTAAATAGGTGATTTAAAAGTAAATTATGTAATAATACATAATATGTAAATATAGGACATTAATGAGTAGAAAATATTATACCAAAAGTGATAATATTATAATAATATTAATATAAAATAAATTTGACATTAAATATAAATTTATATAATTAGATGAAAAATGTAAATTTTTCTCATATTAAAAGTAAATTCGATAGTTTAATGAAGACTAAGATATACCGTATAAACTAAAATACTAATTAGAGATAAAATACAATATTTAGGATACTCGATTATAATATGAATAATTTCATATTATGGTTCGGAATAAGTTTTTAGAGTTCCTATATAACTCGTAATTAGAAATTGACTTAGAACCTAATTTACAAACTGACTCTAAAATTGAATCAAAACCCAGCCTAAAATAGGAATAATTGTAAGAAACTTAAAAACTTGAATAATTAAGTACACTAAAACCCTAAACTAAAGATAATAATAAACGTTATAGGATAAAATTAATTTATTACAGTTATATGAAAATTGAAATAATGTTTATATTATAGGGATTATTGGCAACGGCCTATGTGAGTCGTACCATAAGTAAGTAAGTAAGCAAGCAAGTAAACAAGGAGTCTAGGTAAATTAGGATTAATACGTTATTATATTTCAAAGTACTAATTTGTAATACTCGGAGGCTTAAAATTGTACTTGATTGTACTTTTTAGATAGTTGATTGTGTGCATGTGCTTATTTTTTAGTTGATGATATGATTCTGATTTGTTGTTTTGGCTTATATTTGTATGAATTGTTTGACATGATTAAACACCTTAAATTGGATTAAACTAAATATATGACTTATAATTTTAAATCGGATTTGCATCGCAACCCATTAGGAGAAACCTAGGGTTCTTCGGTCAAATACCGATCCCTTCGAAAGGAATAACACTAAATAGTATAATTGGTCCTTGCTTCATCCTTAGTCGAACTAAGTGATAGGTGAGAAGGTCAAAGTAAAGGTGAAGGCAATGGTTTGAAAATAGTCGCGGGAGGAGTAATGTCTCTATTGCATAAGCCTAAGTTTGATCGTGACCTATTGCATTAAATAGAAACTCCTTAATCTAGATTTGAGTCAGTGTAATTTATCTAATCTCATGACAGGCCGGACAACATCGTAGGATGCCATTTACTTGTACATGTATTGCATCTAACTGATTTGATTGATAACCTTGTTTGTGTTTAAGGTGTAGTTTTAAGTCTCCATCCTAACTTATTGAGTTGTGATTGCTCAGATCTCTATAAACATTATTGCAGGTACTAGTAAGGAAACGGCTTATAATCACTCTAAAGCTAGCAACTATTAGATCTTGGGGAAGTGAAGATAATAACCTAAGGGGCAATTACACTTACAAGTTTGGATTCTATCTTTAAAATTTTTCATATTAAATTATGTATTACTCAAGTAGATTATGATTAGGCTACTAAATCTTATAAACATAGTCGGATTATTTAGCATAAATATGTATTTTTTATAATTACATAGCTGAATAACATGTTTAATTTATGAACTGTTTACTTCAAAGCGGGTTAATCATAGATGCCTTATGTAGATCAGGTTTAGGATAGCAGTTATAAGATCAGCTTCTATCCTAAAATAGTTTGCACGGCGAGACTGTTACGACTCTACCACTTCGGAGCATGACAGGAATCCTGCTCTTTAGGATTGGTAGAGAAGATAGATACATTTAGCCCCATGAGAAGTCCAAGAAGTGCATAGTGAGATCGGCCTACAATTTTATCCAATGTAATCACTTTCAAGTGAACTTAGCGACTTTAAACTCTCATCACACAAGGAAGCTTATGTGGAAACAAGTTTGGCATAAGCCTTGCCTTCCAAAGGTGAATCACTTAATGTAAAGAGCTTTAAACAATGCGATGCAAACAAATTGTAATTTATTTAGAAGGTAGGTGTTGTAATGAAAGCAATGTTGTTTTTGTAGTGATGAAAATGTAGACACCTTTTTTTGCCTCCTTTTTATTTTTTCAAAATTTTTAAAATAGGATAAAGGGTTCTAAATTAGGAAAAATACAAAAAAAAATAGAAAATTAAGAAAACCCAAAAAATAAGAAATTTAGAAAAAATAGAAAAATAGGAAAAAGCACAAAAGTAAGAAATTTAGAAAAAATATAAGAAAAGGAAAAATTTAGAAAAATATATAGAAAATTAAAAAGTCATAAAAAATAGAAAATTTTGAAAAAATAGAGGATTTAAGGAATTTAGAAAATAATAAATTTTTAGACAGTTTAATAGAAAAAAAATAATAAAAGGAGAGGATCGTTGGACCCGAGCTTAGATTTAAATCTAACTTAGCTTAAACTTGTTCATATATACAATTTAATTGCACATATAAATAAGGCATAGGCTAACGACCTAATAAAAAAACACTTAGACATGAAATTAAGTTTAGCTTACAGGTCAGGGGTTTGACTCTCGTCAAAGATAGAGAATGCCTCTTACTTTGATTCCACACTCCATGCTGATGAGAATCAAACTATGGGACCTCTGACCCGTACTGTAGCTAAGCCTGAGGATTAGAAGAGCTGGCACGATGAATCCTTATGTTCTAACCAACTCTTACTGAAGCCAAGTACTTACTTGCCGAGTCACCTTTAATGCCATGTCAAATGACCGCCCTTTATTCTGTGTTATGCCGAGTTGATGACTACTCTAATACTGAGGCAACCAATCACTCGAAATCATCCTTGCCAAATGGCTAAGAGACAGAGAATTCGAACTGATTAGGCCATTCCTACTCGGACAAGCCCAACTTTCCATACATGTTATCCGCATTCCCTAACAACCTTACTAATGCAGCATCGCCACCTGTACAGTATCATATGGAGAATCTATAGCACCAATGATTAATTTCCTTGTATTTTCATTTTTACCCTCTTATATCATGTACATTGCTTCTTTAGGAAATATCCTTATTGTCTTTTCTCTTTTGGGTAAGTTGCCCTAACGTACGAGCATAAATACCCTTATACTTGTAGCTATAACAAATCGAATTACCTTCAATACACTTGAGTACTTTCTTCCTTATGTAAACACTACTTGTTTACTCTCGACATCACTCTTATTCATTCCCTTAAGTAAGGTTAGGTGGTGAATAGCCTCACTAAACCACTCCATGCGTCATATCGAATTGTATTGTGAGTCCTCAAAAGTTCCTTTGGTGAGTCATATCCTCTAGAACTGTTCGTAGGTTTTTGCTTACTGTTCCATTCGTCTTTGTCACTCTTTTCGTACCTTTCCCCCATTAACACTTTTTTTAGCTTTCTATAAGCTTGAACTCATCCGACGACCAACCTTGTCTATTCTTAGTCACGGTTTGCACCACATGTGCTACTACATGTCAAGAAATCACTAGGCTACATATCTAGTCGTAATACGTAGCACTCCGTGATTGGCCTTGACAGTACACTTTCCCTTCTTCTTCTCCCCCTTTCCTTTTCTTTCCCTCTTTTTCTCATTCAAAAAACCAAACACAATAAACGGGTACACAAACACCACCATTTGACTCTCTCTCTCTCTAAAACATCCATCGTCGAACCGCACCAACTGACTCTTACTCCAACACACACAAACACATAACTCACGTTCTCTCTCTCTTACTTACAGGACATATACAAGGGAAACTCACACAAGAACACATACAGCCTATTCTCTCTCTCGTTCACATATATAGATTGGGGCACTCTCTCTCTTACTCACAGCTACGACTAACCACCAAAGCCACACACCGTAACACCCAAGCATGTAACCCACTCTCCTCTTACATAGAACCATACATATACATACACAACAATCGATCACTAAAGCAACAGCATGATCTATGCCCCCAACCTCCATAACATCTCTCTCTCTCTCTCTACCACTCACATACACACAAATCCATCTACTATCGAACCTACAGCTACACTCTGACCCCCTTCGCATGATATGCACCAAATCCGCACACTCACAAACACCACCAAGAGCTCAACCCTTACTCCCTGACCTCTAACCCCTCACAACTGAACACCCAGACTCACAATTCACTTGAGTAAAACCCCCACACGTAGCCCCTTCCCATCGTTTACCGAACACACAGCACATACACACTAACACAACTTTGCACGCTTAACCACCGTAGCTACCATCTTGCGCCACTACCTAAAACCACCTCCATACACCTTAGCATTAATCATACCTGCATTAATCCCAATCTAAAACACATGAAATTACCTTCACTCACAAAAAAATCTTACTGAAATAACCTCTGAATTACCACTCTAGCCGCTGCTCTCTTACTCATGTGACCTAACCTGCGAACCGAACTTAGATTCGAGATCCGACCCAGCAAACTTGAAGCCCTACATCTACAAAGCCAACTCATATGCACTTGCAAGTCCAACCTTCTTTCAATTTGATTTGTTGTTGTCTTTTTTTCTAAATTTCTATTTATTTATTTATTCACTTGATCATCATAAGGGGGAGGGGGGTAGGAAAGGAAAAAGAAGAAAAGAAAGAAAAAAAAAACGAAAATAGAGAAAAGAAAGAAAAAAAAAAGAAAAGGAAAAAGAAAAAAAAAGAGAAAAACTTAGTTTTTTTTTTTAGAGAATAAAAAATAAATATAAAACCAAAAAAAAATTAAGAACAAAAAAATAAAAATGAAAAAATCATCTTATCACTTAGAAAAACAAATTTTCTAATGAAAATAAAATAAAAATAAATCAACCATTCTTTCCAAATTATGGTACTTTAGAATTTTCCGCATATAAAATCCAATTTAGGACCCTCTAAGAAATTTTCCTTAAATAAACTCAAAACAAGTAAAGAACGTAAATCCGACCTTTTTTCGAAACTAAAATCAATCAATCTGCTAAAGTTTTCATTAGAATGAACTACGGCCCATACGTATGAGTATGTATGCACCCATACATATGGGGCGACTTAAAAAATAAAAAAAAATTATTTTCCCTCTTTAGTAGTTAGTTCTCTAAATCCTTATTTTGCATAAATAGGCATACATTCAATTATAACTTATAAATAAATGTCATTATAAGGGTATATTGAAAGATAAATTTAAATTCGCAAAGATTAAAAAGTGGTACTCGTTTAGAGCTTAAAAGATTAGCCCCCCGATCCAAATCTTTAGTTTTTAAAATTTGTTTTAACAAAAGAACCGGTTTTCAAAAGCCTTAGTCAAGGGTTAGTATTAAACAAATAAGGTTTAATATTGGTCGATTTAAAAAAAAAACTAATTTATATAAAACCAGGAGGAAAAAACCAAGCTCGACAAAAAAGTCTATTAAACATGCAATATTAGGCTATGAATGGACCAAGTTAGTTTGGTTTGATTCTTTGGGCGTTCGATTAGAGCCATCGATGGTTATATTATTACATTCTTGGTTGAGCATTCGTCTTAAGGCAATGGGAGGCACTAAGAAAGAGCTACTAGTCCTATTTGCTAAGATGTGCACCATTATGTAGTGGATTTGGAAAGGAAGGTGTAATGCAGTTTTTAATGACAAAACCTAAGATGTGGATGGGGTAGATAATTCAGTTAAAAGAGCCATTGTTAAAGTTGAGCTTCTAATAGATAAATCTATGAATTTTTTTTAAGATTCCTAAGCATAGAAACAATCGCAACAAAGGGAGGGTCGAAGTTGTTACAGTTTCTAGCTATACACTTGTTCCCTCTTCTGTGTTTTTTGCAGGTGCTAAACAGCAAGCTACATCATCAGTTCTTGAGGTTGGCATCATACAAGCATACACTTAACCAAATAGTATGTTGCATCATCAATCTACATCATTTAAAAGTTTACATGGCTACCCCCACCTATATACTTGTCTTGTTTACCTGGGGACTTTCATAATGTTGCTACTAATACTCTCTTAACTGATAGAGAAGAGGCCCTAAAACAACTTCAGTTTCACTTGCAACTAACTTAGAATAGGATGACTCAAATAGCTAATAAGAAGAGGATAGATAGGATTTTTCAAGTTGGCAACCTAATATGGGTACAACTATAGTCCTACAAGCAACATAGCTTAAAGAAACACCACAATGATAAGCTTAGTCCAAAGTATTATGGGCCTTACTGGGTTCTTGACTACATTGGAGGTACTGCTTATCACCTTGCTTTACCTACTGGATTTGATGTGCAACTTACCTTTCATGTCTTCCTCTCGAAGAAATATGTAAGGTCTTCCACTTCATTGGTCTTTGTACTTATATCTATCTCGAATTCCTCTTTACAATCTAAAGCCACTTTGGATCACTGCATGGTCAAGCGTGGTTTAGCTATTAACACCATAGTCCTTGTTCAGTGGAAGGACAATAGACAAAAGATGCCACTTAGGAGTTTTCTTGGATTTAGTGGCTAGATTTCCATAGTTACCCTTAGGGTCAAGGGTTTCAAAGGAAGGGGTTTTGTCATAAGGTTAGGGTTTGAAACTATGCTTTCAACTTTAAAATTTTATACTAAAAGCGCATCTAATACATGTGCTTTTAGTTTGGGCAATTATATTAAAGGCACATGTACAAGATGCGCTTTCAATGTAAAATTTTCTGTCACACCAAATGCGAATCTAACACATGTGCCTTTAGTGTAGTAAATAAAAATAATTTGTAATAAAAAATAAATTGTTATTTAACCTAATAATTTCCCCCAATCCTACACAATTAAAACATACACTTCCATCCGTACACTACAAACTAAATGAAAAGTTTGCCATAGAAGTCGATTGCATAAAATAACAATTGATGGAATACCTCGACAAAGATAGCAAGTAGGAAAAAAATCGATGAATGGAATTATCATCCATTGACCATAGGAGTTAATCATAGTAAAAAATAATTGAAAATTCTAATGTTAAGGTAAATAAAGAATGCCATGAACTGCGATCTGTGATGAAAACTAAATTGTATTTCAAATAAGTAATATATATACAAAATTTGTCATAAGTCAATGTTAATGTTAATACAATGGTAAAAAAAAAAGGAAAAAGGAAAAAAATAGATAAAACGTATCTACTGTCACCTATACCGTGTGAAGGTCCTCACAACATGGGAAAGAAGTGAGCCATGTGGTTAGATATTGTCATCGAAGTTTACCCAACGATATCTCGATTGAGCCCTGCCTCCTTAAACTCTGGCTTTACCCCTAGGTAATGCAAGAGGAGCCAGCACATCCTCATCCACAGGCGGTCCTTACTCCCCTTCGATAGTGTACATGGGGTGGCTACTATACGCCCTCATGCTGTTGGTAGAGGATACGGTCGTTATGCTACTCAACAAACTAAAGCGCCCCATCTGCAATACCCAATGCAGTAAGATAGTCAAGTGCCAGCAGCACACTCCTAAGCGAGTCCACCTAAAATAAATAAAAAAATGTGTTAGAATATATGATAGCAAGTATGTACGAATGTAGAAACTAATGGACGATTTCACATGTACTTACTAGCCTACCGATGATAGCTCCTTGGTATGTAATGTAACACTGGGTAATTTGTTTATACTACAGCCTGATGCGAATCGTAACCGAGAACTGATAAGGCTGATAGCTGGATTGATTTAAGTTTGCAAAAAGCTCAAAAGGAGCAATGAGGAAAATGCACGAAAGAACAGTAACAAATAAAAGCTAAGCAAAACTTACGAATAACTCTAGAGGATATGACACACCAATGAAACTTCTGAGGACTTATGGCAAAATTCGATACAATGCATAAATTTGTCTGGTGAGGTTACTCACTACCTAACCTTACTTAAAGGAAAGGATAAAAGTAATGCTAAGCATAAAACAATAAAGTGTTTACAATAGGAAGGAAAAATACTCAAGTGTATTAATGATAATCTATCTACCTACGGCTTACAAATACAAAGGATATTTATACCCAAGAACTTAGAGCAACTTGCCTAATAGGGAAAAAGACAAAATGGGTGTTACCCGAAAGTAGCAATGTACAACAATACAAAAAAGTAAAAATGAATATTCACAGAAGCAGTAATTAGTAGGGCAGATTCTACATGCGATCCTATACACGTAAGGATGCTGTATTGGTGAGGTCGTTAAAAGATACGGACAAAACAATACAACTAGCTAGCTTGTCCGAGTAAGGACGGCTTATTTAGTTCAAGGTCTCTCTCTCGGCATGGCGGCAAGGGTGATGTTGAGTAAGTAAGTGGTCAGGCATAAGGGAGGATTGGATGTTGTCTCAACCATCCGTTTCTCGACATTCTATCTATAAGAGATTGGCAGTCATTCGGTATTGCTTAAGGAGTGACTTAGCAAGAAAGTACTTGGCATCAGTAGGAGTCGGCTGGAGCAAAAGAATTTGTCTCTTCAAGCTTTCCAATCCTCGAGCTCGACTGTGAGTCAAAGGGCTAGTAACTCAATTCCCATCATTCTCTCTAGGCTAATTTAGATTTGGGATCAAATTCGAATGGTCTTCGATCAGTTCTCCATCAGGGTAATATGAACTGAGGTTGGCAATATTGAAGGTGTCAAAAACCCCATAATCCTCTGGCAACTCCAACCTATAGGCATTGTCATTGATCTTCTAGAGGATTCTAAAGGGTCCCTCAGCTCGTATGGATAATTTATTCTTCCTCTTACTTGGGAACCATTCCTTCCTAAGGTGTAGCCATACCAAGTCTCCTGATTGGAATTGCTTAGCCATCCTACCCTTAGTCTTCTTTCACATTCTTCTAGCAGCTTGGTCGATGTGCTAAGTGACCTTGTCGTATATGTGCTAAAGGGATTGTACTCCAGTTAAGGGGTCAAGGTCCTCTTGCACGGGTACTGGTGTAAGGGTGTGGTCGAGGGATAACTCAAGATTAAATCCATAGACTACCTCGAAGGGAGTTTGTTTATTAGTGTCATGTACTGTTCAGTTGTAGGCGAACTCGATCATTGGCAAGCAGATGTCCTAATCAACCAAGTTCTTACTCACTATAGCTTAGAGTAATAATCCTAAAGCGCGATTAACTATCTCTGTTTGGCCGTCAGTTTGGGGGTGACATGAGGTACTGAAGAGTAATTTGGTCCCCAGCCAAAGTGATAAGGTTCTCCAGAAATAGCTCAAGAACTTCGGGTCTCTACCGAAGACTGCACTTCTTGGCACCCCATGTATCCGTACAATCTCCTATAAGAAAAGAAAAGCAATAGCCGAAGCGTCGTTAGTCTTGGTGTAGCGCATAAAGTATGCCATCTTACTGAACCTATCCATAATAACCATTACAGAATCTTTGCCTTTGGCAATTCGCGATAGTCTGAGAACAAAGTCCATGCTCACTTCAGTCTACAGCCTCGTTAGAACAAATAGGGGCATTGCTCTCCCTTACTCGGCTCGACACTTGGCCTTCTTGCACACGACACAACTTTCAACAACTTGATACACATCTCTCCTCATTTCCGGCCAAAAGAATCAGCCATTCAACAGTTCACAAGTCCTCCTTTCTCCAAAATGTCTAGAGAGTCCTCCACTATGAGCTTCCCTGATCAATAACTCCCTTGAGGAACAAGTCAGTACGTACAATTTCCCACTTCGGAACAAGTAACCATTCTCCACATGGTACTCGTCTACTGTTCTTCCATCAATACATCATGCAAGTATGGGTCTAAAGTATGGATCCTCAGAGTACTGCTCTTTGATACTTGCAAACCCAAACAACTGGGTCTGCAGTTCAAATAAAAGAGCATGCCTTCTCGATCCCTGGTTATATTTTATTACAAAATTAAATCCTTCAAGGAATTCAACCCATCACACCTACCGCTTCGATAACTTGGTCTAACTTCGGAAGTACCTTAGCGATTCATGGTCAGTATACATGACAAATTCTCTTAGCAGTAAATAGTGTTGCCATACTTGCAATGCTCGGATCAATTCTAAAAGTTCTTTATCATACACGGAGTAATTCAACCGAGGTCCTCGAAGCTTCTTACTATGGAAGGCAATTAGTCAACCTTCCTACATTAGAACAGCGCTTATTCCAATGCTTGACACGTCGTATTCCACCTCAAAAATTTTGTTGAAGTCAGGTAACACTAATACCGTAGCAAAAGTCAATCTTTCTTTTATCTTAACAAAACTCCTCTCCTCCCTTTCTCCCCATTGAAAGTTGGTGTTCTTCTTTGTTAACTCAATAAGTGATGAGGTGAGGGTGCTAAAATTTATGATGAACCACCTATAAAATGAAGCCAGTCCGTGGAAACTTCTCACGTTGGCATAAGTAATAGGAGTTGGCTACTCAACAATTGCTCGAATCTTCTCATCATCAACTCGCAAGCCTCCTCTACTAACTACATAGCCCAAGAATACCGTTTCCTCCTGGCAAAAGCAACATTTCCTTAGATTGCCGAATAGTCTCTTGGCATGGAGGATATCCAAGATTGCTTTGAGATGTTCATAATGACTCGGTATGTTAGCACTATAGACTAGGATGTCATTAAAGTACACTACGATACACTTCCCTATGAGATGTCTCAGCACATGGTTCAATAGTCTCATAAAAGTGCTTGAGGCATTCAACAAGCTGAAAGGCATGATCATCTATTCGTAAAGTCCATGTTGAGCCTTGAACGCAGTCTTCCACTCGTCTCCTAACCTCATGCAGATTTGGTAGTAGCCAGATTTAAGGTCAACCTTGTTGAAAATCTTGGCTCCACTCAGTTCATCTAACATGTCTTCGAGCCTCAGGATTGGATACCGTATATTTGACCGTAATCTTGTTCACAGCTCGGCTATCTACACACATCCGCTAAGTTCCATCCTTTTTCGGCACCAGAAGCACTGTTACAGTGCAAGGGCTGAGGCTTTCTCTAATGTATCATCTCTCGAGCAACTCATTGACTTAACATTGGAACTTAGAAGCCTATTTAGGACTCATCTGATAGCCAGGCTTATTTGGCAGTACGACGCCAAGTACTAAGTCAATACAGCACTCTATGCCTCGGGTTGGGGGCAATCCTTTAGGTAACTATTTCGGGAACAGGTCCACATACTCGTCCAACAACTCTTTGATTTCCTGAGGTAGTTCACCTTGCTCCTTCATTTCTAAAAGTCACCTAACCAACATAAGGGTCGGCTCATCTGCTTTAATGACCTCTCAGAGCTCAACTCTACTCATCATTAAAGCCTTCTTCAATCTGCAAGCAAGTTTCATCTACAACTTATGAACTTCTCTCGGTGGCATCGGGTTTAGTGTGATCTTCCGGTCATCCTTTTCGAACATGTATGTGTTCTTGTAGCCATCATGGATAGCTTTCCTATCAAACAATCATAGATGACTCTACCTAGTAACACATAGGTAATACGTCATAGAGAATCTAGTCAAAGTAGTTCCCAATAGTGATCGGTAGTAATATTTGCCGAGTGACATGTAGTGCTCTTTTTTCAATCAACCAGTATAACTTATACGACTTCAAATGCACAATAGTCGGCAACTTCGGTTTTGAAATAAGATCGGCCGATGCTACATTGGTGCAGCTTCCACTATCCATAATGAAGGCATATACCTGATCATTCACCTTGCAAGTTGTATGAAAAAAATTCTCTCTCTGCTCCTCCTCTCGTAAGGGTTCTACATTCATAGTACGTCGGACAACCGTGAGTAACTGATCTAAGTCCTTGACAAATATGTTCTCCTCAATCAACTCTTTCTCAGTATTTTGTTTCTCGACAAGAACCTTCTCCTCTTCGGGTTCCTTATTCGTACTTTCTACTTTTAACTTCGAGACGTCTCATTTGATGACCATTGTTATTCAATTCAGGCACTAAGCAACCATATGTCCGAACCCTTGGTACTTGAAACATTTGATCTGACTCTTCTTCCTTCTAGACCCTTGCCCCTTCTCATAAGTTCGAGTTGACACTTCATTGTCGAATTGGCCTTTCTGCTCGATTAAGTACTCGGCAAAGTTCAGTGACTTCCCTATCCGAGTTGGTTAGTTAGCGTTTCGGTTGACACTCAGCCTTTTCTCTGCCTCTCTACTCATTGGGCGATCCTAACAGCTTCATCCATGGTGGTGAATCGTTAAAGCTTTACGATGTCTCAAATATCACCTCTCATTCCAGTAACAAATCTTAACACAGTTTAAGCTAGTAGTTCCTCCACTTTGCAACAAATCATGAGCATTTAAAACTCTTGGACATACTCATCATTAGTTTGGCCTCCTTATCTCAGCTCCTACAGCCGATTGAAGGTATCTTAAAGATAAGTTTCCATACAAACTTGTTCTTGACTACTCCCTTCATCTCAGGCTAAGTGTTAATCTCTTAGTAACCCTCTTGTCTTCTCATTACTTGAAAGTTCTTCTACTGTATAGTGGCATATCTGAAAAACTCAACAACAGTAGCTCTCACCTTTTCGTAATCCTTATATTGATAGTAATCAAACACAAGCTCCACCTTTTCTTCCCATTCTAGATTTTCATCAACATTCCCAAATCCATTAAAACTCAAAATTCGAAGCTTCACATGGTCGAATGCTCTGGGATTCATGTATGCTCTTCTTCCTTGTCTCTCATGTCTGCCAAATCAATCCTTCTCCCCACCCGTCCGCTTACTCCTCCACCTTGAACGGGTTGAGCTGGGTTCTAACCTCTAACAGGTTAAGCAACTTGTGGGGTGTTTTGTACGACCTTAGTGGGTTGGCAAGACGACACATAAACAGCTCGAGTTAAATCCACCAAGGTTAGCTACCTCATCAAGTCTCTCGTCAGAGCTTCTGGGAGTTCCTTAAGACTGTCCTCCATAGTAACAACTCCACTGTCATCGCTAGTACCAACATTCATACTCAGGTTAGTCATTTTTCCTCATAGATTCAAAGCTGAAATAAACACTTCAAGAAATTAACAATTAACAACACAGTGCTCAAATGAACATAGTAACTTACTCTGTTTCACACATGCAAAATAGAGTATAATAAAACTTCAAAAACATACATCAACTTAAACAATACCTCCGCTCTGATACTAAGATGGTGCGAACCATAACTAAAAACTAATAAGGTCAGTCGCTAGATAGGTCCAATCTTGCAGAAAGCTCGAAAAGAGTAATGAGAAAAATGCACAAAAGAACAATGATGAATGAAAGCTAAGCAAAACCTATGAACGGCTCCAGAAGATATGACGTACCAATGGAACTTTTAAAGAAACACGGCACAATTCGATATGATACACGAATTAATCTAGTGAGGTTACTCGCCACCTAACCTTGCTTAAGGAAAAGGATAAGAGTGATACCGAGTGTAAAACAGTAGAATGTTTACACTAGAGAGGAAAAATACTCAAGTGTATTAATGATAATCTATTTGCCTATAGCTTACAAATACAAAGGGTATATATATGCAAGAATTTAGGGCAACTTGCTTAAAAAGGGAAAAGACAAAATGGGTGTTACCCTAAAGCAGTAATGTACAACAATACAAAAGGGTAAAAATGAATATTTACGAAGCAGTAATTAGTGGGGCAGATTCTACACGTGGTCCTGTACACCTAAGGATGCTATATTGGTGAGGTCTTTAAAAGATGCGGACAAAGCAATACGACCAACTAGGTTGTCCGAGCAGAGACGGCTTATGTAGTCTGGGGTCTCCCTTTCGATATGGCAACAAAGGTGATGCCGAGTAAGTAAGTGGTCAACCATAAAGGAGGATTGGATGTTGTCTCAACCATTTGTTTCTCAGCATTCTATCTACGAGAGATTGGCAGTCATTTAGCACAGCTTAAGGAGTGACTCGGCATCGACAGTAGTCGGCTGGAGTAGAAAAATTCATCTCATCAAGCCTTCCAATCCTTGGGCTCAGCTGCAGGTCAAAGGGCCAATAGCTCGACTCCCATCACGACCGGTAACTCTTGTCGACCCCTCTGGACCCTGGATGTGTACTAAGAATCCATGTCTTTGTCCCCAAGCCTGGATGTATGCAGAGTGCATGTTAATCCAGTCAACATCTATCCTACCCCCGAGGTCCAACTTGTAGAGCTGCTTAGAGGTGTCAACATCCTGTAAGGGGCACTGGTATCCACCAAACTGCCTAACAACACGATCTGGGAAACACCACTTAATGATGTGGAAACATATAAATAGTACCCCAGCAATGTAAATAGGTCACCTAGCAATGTAGAAGTGAGGCAGCAACAACAACAACTCCTCCGTATAAGGCTCCTAAACAACTTAACGAGTAAAAAAAAAAAAAAGCAAAACAATGAAGGTTAATACTTATGTCTAACAGAAGGACAACAAAGAGGAGAACTTATCATATCATACCTCCTACATCATCTACATGTCAAACGCTATGCGATACACATCTATTACATGCATCGGATGCTAAGTAGTATCCCGCACTACCCTCCATCTGGTCGCTAATGGCTTATCCCAATCAATAATAAGCCTACATCAACTAAGTAGGGTAACATATGGGAATCTATCCCAAGCCCAGACCTGAAGTAGAATCGCAGTCCCTCTAAGCTCATAAGCGTTGGATGATAAGGTAGAACACAATTGTCGGTATAACCATGCCAAGCAAGCGTCGCCCTAGCTAAACTACCCAACTACAAAGAAGTCCTCCAACAATGGGAGGAACATGAGGTGAATAAGACTGGAGGATTTATCTACAAATATGAATCTCCCCATCAAGTTGAGTATGTACGCATATGTATACTATCAAACTGTCTTATCGTCCACACTATAAGGAAGTACTCAAAAGTGCTCTCGCAACCATGTAAGAGATAAATGAGCACCCCTCATTCGAGCAAACCTCACACCGAGCAATCTTTCCCCTACGTCAGTCCAGCTCTCATCATCATCCGTCTCAATCCGACCCACTACCACAAAACCCTTTATTGGAAATCTAAGCTAGACCTCAACATCCTATAGTGTAATGGTCAACTCTAGTGGGTAGGTAGAACATATGTGTCTCAAGCCTCCATCTCTCAACTAGAGCCGTAATTAGATGCCAGTCCAACATAATAAATAAAAGTTGTGCAACTCCCTAAAAACTAGCCTCCTATACATAAGGCTTCAACCTAGGTTATAT
This sequence comes from Lumnitzera littorea, assembly GCA_024138015.1. Classification (NCBI taxonomy): domain Eukaryota; kingdom Viridiplantae; phylum Streptophyta; class Magnoliopsida; order Myrtales; family Combretaceae; genus Lumnitzera; species Lumnitzera littorea. The sequence goes on from JAMXBB010000012.1 coordinate 16,621,265, forward strand.
AGGAATATCCCACTCATCCTTACGTAAAAACATCTCACTATGCCACACTTGTAGTGCATAAGCAGCTTCCTATATAAACAATCAATGAAGTTAGCAAGTAATACAACTTTCATAAAAAATTTGAATGTATATGAGAATGATATTACTTACCTTGCCCTCCCAAACAACCTATGAATGGTAACTGGCCTGCTTTGTAAGTATGCATGGATCGACATGTCCCGGCTCTATCTATCCTGCGAATACATACAAACATGGTTAATAGACAATTAAAAAAAATTGTGCATCTTATTATGCTTATGCATGTAGTATAACATAATGCCTAAATAAAAAAGCAAAATGTACCAGCCCTATTAATCTCTGGATACCTCCTCCTATAATGTCATTCCCGTCTACATGCACTGCATCTAGTTTTGTTCGACCGCTCTCGAACATCCATCTCTATGTGATATCACTTACGCTTAGGTTTACCTTTCTTTCGTAATAAGTCAATTTTCAGTGAAGATAAGGGAAGCTAACTTGCAATTAGTTCATCTCGTTACCAATTATGTAGAAATGAGCTCGGTAACAATTTATGTAGTTCACCCACTTATATCATCGCCCTATTATCGATTTGATGTCCACCCTCATGCTCACTACAACAGCACATGCATAGAAGCAGGCAATCCTATTTATTTGCCACTTTTGACAAGTGCATGTACGAGCTTTGAAGTTAACTGTATGTATCCTTCCTCCTCCCTTTAAGCCTATCCTTGTCATTCAACTACCAATCAAAATCTCAAAAAGACCGTTTTAGAAGCTGAATGAAATGACTTTATATGCACTTGCTCATCCTCTCTACATTTCATACATCCGTAAAGCGTAATCAGTGTAAATCTTGTTAGAATCGATTGCCTCCTTAGCGTCCTTATGTCTCTCCTCCCAATAAGCAATACAGTTGTAAAATATCTTCTTTACTAATGTAGTGATGGGTAATCCACGTGCATCTTTTAAGACGGAGTTATAACTCTCGACAATGTTTGATGTCATGTATCTAAAACAGTAATATCCATCATATATAAGTATCCACCTATCCAAATCAACATTGTCAAACTACACGAGAGCATTCTCCTTAGCCTGTGCCAACTACTCCACGAAACATTTGAATTTCCTTTCCTATACCTGAACACCTACAAACCATATAAGTTTCATGCACAATTGGTTTTTGTGGGCTGTATTGAAGTTACTAGCAATGTGTCATAGATAGTATCTCCAAACTGCAAACGGTGGCCGCCACCCTACTAATGGTTCCCTATACGTAGAATCAATACCAAATGCTCTGTTGAATATAAGACATAAAGTTTCTCCCTTCTAACCGACTATGTAAACTTTAAGCTTCCATAAGAACCACCCCTAGGTTTCTACCAATTCTGTGTTAACAAGAGCAAAGGCCAATGGGACTATTGAATTGCCTCATCCATGCGATAAGCTACCAACAACTTATGCCCATACTTTTTGTATAAAAATGTGCCATCGACACATACAATAGGTAGACAATATTTAAAGTCTTCAACACACAACCTAAATGTCCAAAAAACCTACTTGAACTAAGATTCACCTTACTTTAGTGAACTACTCCAACCCTAATCTACCTGTGTCCCCGAATTGCTCAACTTCATTGCATTCAATAGTTTCGATAACTCATCATATGACTTCTCCCAGTTATCGTATACTATCTCAATAGCCTTCATCTTGGCCTCGAAAACTCTTATATTACTTACTATATATCCATACATGTTTTGTACATTGGCTGCAAGATCAAGTATCTTAACATCAGGATTCTTCCATACACTATTGATGAATAGCCTAACCATTATGTTGCTATCGATCTGAAGATGATCCTAGTTCATCATCGAATTCACATAAGTGTACAGACTCTCTAGAATTGTGATTTTGAAAAGAACCTCTACTTTCTTCAAATAAGCCGGTAGCATCCACTTATGCCCCTCTTCTTTCTACTTACAGTAGACCGCGTATATAGTTGGTTTTAGTATCTCTACATGGTAATCACAGTGGTTCCTTTTGTGGAACAACTTCACTACATCTATGACATCCTTCTTCATGTTGAAATGCATGTCGGCATGCAAGTCATTGGAACTGCTGATGTTGCTACACGTTTAGTTAACATCTCTCTCAAATGTTACATAGCCGCTACCATCATACTAGCTATTGTAAAATGAGATAAGATCTCTCACAAGTTTATCCACTGGTTCATTTACTTGTGAAAAGTCCTAAAACTGACTGCTAGACAATACTTCACCAGTACAACGATGAGGCCTACTTAGGCATCTCCATGAAATAGCCACACCGGTATACTATTCTTGACAACATATGATCTCACTTGGGGTTCTCCCAAATCCTTAGCGTAGTAATGTTCGAGTCCAACATCATCTTCATCACCATCCCCATCTGCCTCATCTTGTCCATCATCGTCAACATTTATGTCCATGTGCATTCTCTCCACATACAAATTATAAGACTCTTCATGTTCAATAATAGGACTCAATGCTTCATCAAGCTGCTCTTCTATGATATTTACATACTCGTACTCAAAGAAATCCACGTATTCATTTGACAAATCCAAATTTGTTTGCTCTGCACCAGTTGTTATTGAATGCACATTAGGATCCGGAAAGGTAGGATTGTCTTACTCATGTATTTCATGCTCAACTCGAGCACTTGATTCCCTAATGTGCCTTATGTACACTTCCTAAATACTCCGTTCCTTAAAAGACTCAGCCATCTCAATGAAATTCCCAACATTTTTATCATCTCTAATGGCCACCAACTTGTAGGCAACTCTAGCATCATGGGAAAAGGGATGCCTATGCACCAATTCAACACCACTCAAGTCAACTCCAATGCATCCACAAATTCTTCGAATGAAATAAGAAAAGTTCAAATCTTTCCTAATCTTCAACTTCTTAACAAGTTCCCTGTCATACTCTGGCCCCTAATTACTCATTACAATATTTCCGTCCTCATATACAGTAACTTTCACATAATCTGCCAATTCTACCCTAGTAATGCCACGATGAACTGAATATTTAGATAACATTAAAAACTTCATCTACATACCGAGCGATAACTTAACAAAATACACGAAGTCATCTCATTAAGCTGCATTGCGTACTACCTAACTTTAACTCATTAATTCAACCCAACACATTACAAATGCCAAATATATATATATATATATATATATATAACAATTTCAATCTACATTCTAAAATTTTCCATACCTATATTCATATAACTTATCTATTGAAAAACAAAAAATGCCTTAATGTAGGCAAAATATAATAAATTTTCATAAAACATCAATCATTTACACAAATTATGATACATCTATAACTACTCAATATACCTAATTTAGTAACAATTATTTTTCTAAAAAAAAATTACATAATGTGGATTACTACTAAGATTACAAAAAAAATTTCGCGAATGTAAGTTATGAATTATTACCTATTTCAAACGTATACTGACGTAAAAAATTTGACAGGAACTTTAATTTTAGGTTTCCTCTAGTTTTCTCTATATTTTAGATATTTCATAATTTGGTAGGAGTGAAAATGAAGTCTGGCTACGCGAATTAAGATATTATATGTGGTATACTGAAGGTGCATGCAGTGTGTACGCCTTCAATTTTATATGGGGCCCTTTTCCGTAATATTTTTTGGAAAAAGACCCGTATTCATATAAAACTTGTTTCAAGCGAGTAACTTAAGATCCATGACTTTTTTATTAGTAAAAGAAGGTTTAAACCCAATATTTTGGGTCTTTAATAGAGTTGAGGTTTTGGGCGATAGACGATGTTTTTTAGCCGCTAGTGGTTAAGATTTGATGTTGGTGTTGATAAGAGTCACAAAGAGGCTTGAATTAGGTTGATCTTAAAGTTTAGGGGCTTGATGCTTTTAATGCAAGTGGTGGCTGACATGGTTGCATTTAGGTCATTGCTAGGTTAGGTTCAAGGGTAAAAAGTAGGGGTTCGTTGCAATCGCGGATACTGCTGCATGGCTAAGCCCTTCTGAGTAGTAAGAAAGGATGGGTAGTCAAGTGTGGGTGTATTGCATGGGGTTATGCACAGTGTTGGGTCACTACAATGGTGGTCATGGGAGGGAAGGGGATTGGGGTTAGAGTGGTGATGCTACTAGGTGAGTGAGGATGGTGCTGCATGTGGTCGAGGTTGGGCTACTGCATCATAGTTGGGTAGCACGGTATCTTGTGTGTGTGTATGTGTGTCATATACACCAAGTTAAGTTTCTGATATGTATAGTAGTTATATCGTGAGAGAGAGAATGGAGATAGGCTGTTTATTGCGGTATTAAGCAGTACTAGGGTCATGTTGATGTCTTGATTCTAGATGTGGGTGTCAATTGGGGTTTAGAGGATGAAGATGGTGTTAAGTTGGGCTACTATGTTATTGAGTGATGATGTGCACGTATGACTGTTCTTCAAATTCCATTTCCCCCCGATCTAATTGTGTGTGTTCCATTCTATTCAAAGACACCTTTTGATTAAAGTTTCTTACTCTTGATAACATTAGATCAAATTCAATAATTTCCTTCCCTTTCTGTTTTTAGAGAGATAAACCCTTGTTTTTAATCTAATTTTATAATTTTCAATCTAAATCCTTCTAACCAATTGGATATCCAACATATCAAAAATAGATTTACTTGAAAAAAAAAACTAATAAAAATCAATCGATTCAGTCTAGATTCAATTGGATCTTTCATGCATTTTTTTTTTTTTATTTTCTCTCTCTCTCCCCAACTATCACAAACAGGATAAGGAAGGAGATGGTCACGTACCACGCATGTGACTAAAGCCTTGGTGAAAAAAATAAGTACTTTGTACGTGGTGAAGTATTAAACCCTTGACCTGAAATTTCCATGTACACATACCTTCCCAATAAGCTATGCTCAATTTATCGAGATTCATCCACACAAAAATACTTAGGCTCATAAATATGGGCTAAACTCTATTTCAACTTTCAAACCCAAACCTAATTTGATCTAAAATTATCCATACATTCCAAAACAATTAAATAACAAAAATACACATGCTAAAGGATTTTCTACTTAATTTCAATTTAATAAATCTCAAGTCTTATTTTAATTTATCCAATCATTAATATTTCAATCTTTAAGTTTAATAAAACTCAAGTTTTACTAGACTTTTAAAAATCTTTTTCTAATAAAACCTAATTTTTTAAAGATTCAAAATTTATTAAATTGCATGTATATTTTTAACTATTACTTAACCTAACTCTAAATGACTAATTAACTTGACTTATACACTAATGATACTTTGTATTTTTCAAATTTTTCTTTTTTTTCAATTTTTTTATTTTTCCTATAAATTTGACCCAAAAAACCAAAAAGAAAAGAACTTAAAATAAAAGGATAGCAAAAATGGGATATCTACTACTGGACCTGACCTATGCGCTTAATGGCCTTAGTAAATAAGCTCAAAGCTTCTTAAGATTTATTTTAGGCTATTATTTTTACCGACTTATATTATATTATGTCACCACAATACTATAACCTTCTGATGAAGTAGTATATAGTTAGTTAGGGGGAATATTGTATAAAAATTTGTACAATTTGTTATATTTCTATTTTACAATATTCTAGGCATCCTATGTGTATGTATATGTGTGTGTATGTGAAGGAGCTCTAGTAAGATAATAAAAAGGTACAAAATATTTCTTCCCCCAAGTTGTATTCAACTTTCTTCCTTTATATTCAGAGAAGTACTCTATTCATTTCCTGTTTTTCTTCTCTAATCCACTGCATAATGTAATTTGTTAAAGTTGCCATCTATAAAGATTGTGTATTTTTTCATTTTTTTCTCAAAAGTATGAATTGGTTAATTTTTATGTTTTTGCACAAAATTTTCTTTGCACTACTCATTATTGAAAGAAAATCCATTAACAACTAAAATAATGTATCGATGGAATAGAGTGATTAAAAAGACAAAAGAAGAGACAGAAACAGAGACAAAGAGAAAAGACAAAAGAAAGGAGTGAGAGATGGACAAAAAGTGATAGAGAAAAAAAGTAATCCATAGAGGAGAGTAAAAGATTGAAAAAAGAGATTGAGAAAAAGATAAATGGGAAGAGGATAGTAAGAAGTGGAAAGATAGTACGCATTAGAGGTGAGCAGATACAAGGTAGACCGGATATAAAGTTCTACCTATATCTTACCATATAAATACAAGTTCCTAAGTTTTGCTACCTGTATCTTACCTTGTGAAACTTTGGATCCACCTTGTACCATGTAAATTATACAGGATACAATATACCCTGTAAAACTTGTAAGTTTTTTTTTATATATAAATTTCAAGTTTCTATTTATTTTCCTTTGCTTCCAATTTCTTTCATTTATTTTTATTTTTGATCATTTTCTTTACAAACATATCAATTTTAGTGAAATATTGGTCTTAACTTTAAATACTAAATAATTGGGGAGCTAACTTATTGGAGAAATAAAACTATTTATAGATTATAGATTACAATCTCTTAATCTATAGCTAATCCTAACTACTAAATCATAACCTATTGACTAAAGTTTTTTCAAACCTAATACAAACTCTAATCTTAGACAAAGGAAAAAGGTACAAACACTAATCTCAATTAAATCTTAACTTGAACAACGTTATAAATTTATTACTAGATATTTTTTAAACTTAATACAAAGAAATTATTACATCAAAAGAAAATAACTTAATAACATACCTTATTTAGATGTCTTTACACAGGTTCTTTCTTTTTTAACTTTAGTTGAGTTAGACTTAATAAATGAGTAGGATGGAGTTGAAAAAATATAAAATCAAGAAAAGATTAAGGAGGAATAGATTGACATGAGGATATCGAGTTTAGTTTAGGGTTTCTCATAGGTTGTATTTTGTTATTTTTAAGGTCATATAAATGAAATGGTATTCTTTTTTATTTATTAATTTTATTTAATTATTACTATAGGGTAAGTTAAAGGTATCCTAGAACTTTTATCTTATATACTTCATTATATAAGTTATAGGGTGGGTATAAGATGACTTGACCTCATACTCATACCCTATTCTGTAGGTACAAGTTTTAGAAAATTACTATCGGGAACCTACCTTACAACTTTAAATACTTACCCGAAACCTTAGTCAAGTAGGATCTAGGTGAGTATCCTGTATGACAGGGTCACCTGCTCACCCCTAGTACACATGTCGACAATTAAATTCTACAATATAAGTAAGCGCTCTAATTTAGATTTCACTTGTAAAAAACTCACACTTCCTATAGTCCTAATAACTAAGCTCCAATGCTTCTCATAAAAAAATAAATCTTATTGTGTAATTTCTTATCTTTAGCTATGAAAAATGAATCTTTTTTTTTTTGTACTCTTGGTTTAAGTTCATCCCCAAAAAGGATGCGAACTGAATTTGATAAGATCGAGATTACTAACTACAAGGAGATAGATACCATGTTTATACAAAAATATGCTGCTACGATAGAGGGGAATGACAAACTCAAAGTTCATCAATCGCCAGTAGTCCATATATGAGTTCAATAGCTTAAAGGAAAGGACCATTGTCAAGAGACAGTTAACTTCAATGACGATATAGATGTAGATGAAATTGTAGAGGACATCCTAGAATACAAGGTATGCAAACATGCGAACCAGTTAGACAAAAAAGAATTTAAAAAACATATGAAACGGTATCAACCAAGAGAATACAAAGTAGCAAACGTATGGTTTCACCATGTGCATGAAAATGCCAAAAAAAAATAAGAAGAAGAAGAATTTGGCATTTTATTGCCAAATATCAAGCTTTATTTTGATTTTCTTTAATTTAACCTATATTAAGTTCAACCAACTTAATATAAATTATTCGACATTAAATTAAGGGGAAATATTTTTCTTTAAAAAATATTTTCAAAAGTAACTTGAAGTCACCAACCAATTAAATTGGTAAAAAGTTAAATTAGTGTTTTCAAGTAAGGAAACCTTAATTTAGCAACTAATGTACGGTTTTTCTAAAAAATTAATTTTTCGGAAAATTTAACTAGAAAATCTAAGCTCAAAAACTAGCCTAATAAGACCAAGTCACCATTTAAAAATTAATAAAAAAAACAACTAACAAGCTTTTATTTTTAGAATTTTTCTAAAAATATGAAAATTGCAAAAGATGTGAAAATGTATAAAAATGAATTTTTTTTATTACAAAATTTCCCTAAAAATGAAAAGAAAATAAAAATATTTTACAAATTTTATGGTTGCTTTAAAAGTACTTATATACCTGCTAATTAAAATCAAACCGATGGTAATTCTCAACTATTTTGAAAAACTTTAATGGGTTGACAAATTTTGTTTATGAAAAATAGACTAGGTTTATGTTTTATAATCAATTTATTTTTATTACAAAAAATCCTAAAAAAGAAACCATAATTTTTATTTTCCAATTTCAAAAAACCCTATCTTAAAAAACAAAAAAAAACCAATTAAGATTTTATTTAGAGAAAAACATTTCCTATGTATAAAATTTTTTAGAAAAATCTTTAAGTACTTAAATACAATTTTCCATGAAATATGCAATTAATGTAAAAAGCAGGTCTAAGATGCCTAAACCATGGAAAATATGTCTAAATCATAGAAAATATATATAACCATGGAAAAGATACGATTTATCCTAATCTTTTAAGATATGCAATCTAAATACAAATTTTTTCCCAAAGATAAGAATTTTGATAAAAAGATGCTATTATACTTAAAATATACAATTTTATGAAAAAGAAAAACAAATATATTAGTTTTTGGAAAATATGTAATTAAAAGAAATGCGCTTTATTTTATATGTCAAAAAATTTTTCTATAGTGAATATAAAACACATGTAGCACTACTAACATATGGGAAGCAATATAAAAACCTGTAAATAAAAAAAAAACTCAAGTTAGTACCAATTCAAAAAAATAATTAACAATTTTAAACAAAACTAATATTATATATATATATATATATATATATATACACACACACACACACACACAAACACACACATAACATGCATATCGTCAGGCCTGTAGTTTCATATAGTTATTCCAAGTTAATAATTTAGGGCATACATGAAAGTTAACCAAATAGGGTAATATTTCACATATAGATCTATGGCCAGCTGTTAATTGATCAAAGCACCCTTAAGATACATATTCATGCATTAGGGAAGAGTTATTTAAGCCAAGAAGATGGAGAAAATCTTCATTTTTTTCATTGCAAACTTAAGAAATATTACCAACTCTCTCCAAAATGTTGTTTACTTCCTTAAGATTCTAGGAAAATTATAGAATCAAGAAGAACATAGTAGGATAAATTTTAGAGAAAATTAGAATAACTATTATGTAAACCAAGTGGAATTGCAAAGCACGAGTCTAAGGGTGTGCTAGGCACAAACCACCACCACCGGCCAACAATAGGAGTAGCACTTAGATGAGCCGACACAGTAGTAGGCGATGGTGGTAGCCGGACGGTGGCTTTCCAGTGAGTCAAGATTTTGGTCTAATTTTGCCAAATTTTGTAAAAATAATAAATTTATTTAAAAAATTATGAGAAAATTAATTTTGAAGTATTTTTGTATGTAATTTTCAAAAAAAAAAATCATATTGTAAAAATTTTTGGTAGATATAATACTTCTTTAAGAAATCAAGCAATTTTCAAAGCTGATTTAAATGACCCTATTAATGTTGTTGTTGTTTTTATTTTGAAACCAAAATTTTTCTAAAACTTCCATATACTGCATATTTAAATCTTATGAAAAATTTTCGACAAAAAATATTTTCTATAATTTTTAGTAATTTTTTAGCCTCTAAATTTGATGAAAAATGCTATTTTTGGGAGTTTTTGTGTAATTGGCTTTAAGAAAATCAAGTTGTACCAGTTATAGAGTTCATATAAGCTCTATTCTATTGGAAGAAATGATCTGGAGTTAGTTAGATTAAATGGAATTTGATATATGTACAAACCATTGGTTACAGCTTACATGTGTTAAGGTGAGGATATATGGATTTGGAAGAATGGATGATATGGTGATTATGGATGTAAAGAAATTATTGTATGATTATGTTTTATCATGCTTGAAAACTGGAACAGCATGTTAGGGTGAGTCATTAGGAGTAAATACATAAATTGATTCAGTTCAGAGAGTTCTTTAGATGGTTGAACTAGTAGAAGGAGAATTTAATTCTTAGTTCAAATACTTAATCAGAAGGATAGATGATAAAGGATTATAATTATAACCCTATTAAGGCCTTCTTTGAGAAGCTATTTGATAAAAGAAGCATACTTGTAAAGACTTCAGAGACATGTTTAGATGCTTGATTTGATAAAAGAATGACTTAAATTCTTTGTTCCAATACTTAATCAAAAGATTGATTAATGCAAGGATTTAGATTATAATTATATCTAAGTCTTATTTAAGATAGTATTTGGTAAAATAAACATGGTTGAAATGACTTCAAAAACTTGGCCAGAAAGCTGGGTAAATGAAAGGACTTTCACTTTAAATATGAAGGAGCTTCGCTTAAGAAGTTGTTTAGTAAAATAAGAGTGATTATATTGAGTTCTGAGACTTAATTAAAGCATTGGTTGATTTAAAAAGCTTGGATGAAATCACTTTAGAAACAACTTCAAAGGGTTAGTCTGTAAAGAGAGGGACTTAATATTTAGTTTAGAAGATTGATAAAAAAGTTGGATAATAAGAGAGAATTAACTGTACCCCATCATAAGCCTGTTTAGGAAGTATTTGGTAATGGAAATGTAGTTGGAATGGCTTCAAGACTTTATTCAAGGGTTGGTTAGTATGAAATGCTTAATGGAAATAACTTTAGAATCTTGATTCAAAAGATTGATTATAGTAAAGGTATAATTGAGAAAATTTCAGAAATTTGATTAAAAGGTTCTAACTTCAATGAAGATAGCAGAAATGATCCTTTACCTACCATTAGTCAAAATAAGTGATAAGAGAGAAAGTTACGGCAAGATTGGGGATCGTAGTTCGAAGGTAGTTTTGGGCAAAGTGTGTTTCTCTATTTCATAAGTCCCAATTTGGTTCCAATTTGTGAAGTGCGCAGCGTCAAACTCGCCGAAACCCAAATTATAGCGGGCGTAATCTCTTTGATCTTACGATGACTAGTCAACATCATGCGATAGCATTTACTTGAATATACATTGCATGTAATTAACTTTGCTTGAAAACCCTGATTATTCTATATAGAATATGTGCTATTGTCTCTAACCCACTTACTAAACAAGTAATCGCTCATTCCTCTATAGTTGTTTTACAGGTTTCCTACTAAATACACCAGTACTACTCCAAGTTCCAAAAATATAGAGAACAAGGTTAGGGTGTGAGATTCAAAACCAATTAAATGGATTCTTATTTTGTTTATTACTTTTATTAACTCCTTATGAAAACTAATAAGATCTCTTCAGGGGATCCTTTAGTTTTCAATTATTGTTATGTTAATATGTTTTGGAAACCTGTGAACTTTTATAAATCCTTACATATCATTTTCTAAAGTTATTTGTAAAACTTATTTTCTCCCTAAGCTTTTATATCACATAAACTCTTTCAACAGTATTTTAGAAAGTTACACATTAAGTTGATACCAAATAAAGATGAATTAGATGACTTAAAGCTGTAGAGTGATATAGGCTTGGTGTGAACTATATTTATGTTAACGGTTAAAGTAGCTAGCTTCTAACTTAGGTTGGTTTACACGACAGAGCTGTTATGACTTCCTGGTTTGGAGCGTAACACATATACTAAAAAGAAGTCATAAACATAATAAGTAAACAAACTAATAATAAAAAACCTACACAAAAAAATAAATAAGTGAGTATACTTTTTATAATAACAAACCAAAATAAAGTAAAAAAAAAAAAAACCTAAACTAGACAAACCCACCACCTTTATACTAGTTGTAGGTTAGATCCAACCAGGATTCTTAGGTTGGGTCATCAACTTCACACACAGTAGCAATAATGGCTTCCTTCCGAGCATTCTAATCACTGAATCAAAGGGGAAATTGTACTTTCATGACAAAGTAATGGGTAAAACGATGTTTAAATACCATGCCTTGTCATTTCATAGTTTTTTTTAGTGGTTGTTTATGGTCGATGATGGGGTTTGGGGTTTGATCGATTGTTGTGCTATAAACCAGGGTCACTTGTGAAAGGGGTTAGGTTTGGTTGCTTAGTTTGCAGTGAGCCTAATGTGGTGCTTAGTTGGTCTTGATTATGGCCATAGAGGGAGCATGAGCTACAAAGATAAAACAAGGCCAAGTAGAGAGAGTTGTGTTCATTGAGTGGCTAGTGCGATAGTGAAAGGGTTGATAAGGTTGCGTTCATGTGTATAAGATTGGACGAATGTAGTTGAATGGGTCGGTCATGCATATTAGGTCAGCTGGGAGGACGGATGAGGATAAGATGTCACTAGGTTCATTAAATTGGAGTTTAGTTGCTAGGGTTGAGTTTATGTCACTGTTGATGTGAGGGTCGATTAAGGTATACTGTTGGGGGTTTGTGGTGCGTGAGTTCATCAAGTTTGGGAGCAATAGGGTGTTGTTGTTGCTGTCGTAGGTTACTACCACTATCACTGTTCGCTATTGGTTGAAAGTGGGGGGAGCTAGGTTCGGTTACAAGGGGGCTACATAGATGTTCATGGCGTCAAGTTGAGTTAAAGACTAGGTTCGGTGAGAGAGAGTGCCATTAGATAGTAGAGAGAGAGTGATGATGGTAGAAGGATGAGAAACTGTATGTAATGATGATGAAGTTGGTTGTAGATTAAGATTGAAAGATGATCAATGATGGAGTCCCCTTCTATTGATTATTGTGTTCATTTTATAAACTTGCCATAGAAATTCATCCTCGGATTAACATCAATTCATCATGGATGAAGTTCCATCACTTTTTAATTTTATCAAATCTTTGTTCAATAGATATCAATACCAATCTTTTTAGGATTTAGTAGTTTTAACAAAATCGATGAAAATTTGTTAAAGATTTGATAAAATCTTGTGTAAATTTGGCTTCTAAAAGATCTTAGCTAAAAATTTAATGAAAAGGATGGCTACGCAAAAAGGAAAAATTTCAACTAGTGTCGCTTAATGTTGAACCCATGACCTCTATATCATCATCCCAAAACCATGCACCTAAGCAACTTAGCTAGCCTTTTTCCTCATTTTATTATGCACATAGATTAGACTTAGGCTCTTTTTATTGGGTCTAACTCTAATTCAAACTTCATGACCAAAGCCTAATCCATTCCAAATTATTTTAAAATGACCCAAACATGCTAAAATATTTTCAACATAAATTTTAATTTAATAAATTCCAAATCTTTATTTCTTATGGATCTAGTAAAATCATTCAAATTTTAAATTGAGCAAAAATCTACTTGCATAAACTCAATATTTTTACTTAGACTTTTTTTTAAAAGAAATAATTTTTATATTGAAACCCAAATTTTTAAAAACTTAACATTTATTAAATCGCATGTATATTTTATTATTACTTGACCCAACTTTAAACGATTAACTAACTTAACTGAACACTTTTGAAACTTTGTATTTTTTTTAATTTATTATTATTTTATTTATTTTTTTGTACATTTCATTTTTTTTTGTACTTTTTTATAAACTTGACCCAAGAAACCAAAAAGAAAAGAACCTAATGTTGTCAAGGGTGAGTATTACTTCTATTTATGTGTGTTGTAACATGCATGAAGTTACAAAATCATTTGCGACTTGATGCGAAATGTGATGCAAATAATTTGCAATTTAACCTGTAATGTAAAGGATGGATTTGAAATTTTTTTTAGTTATTTTAATAAAAATTTTAAAAACACAATGTTACAAAGTTTATTAAAAATAAAAATTTTGAATTAAAACTTGATTAACAAATTTTTAAAAAATTAAAAAAAAAAATTGATCCGCTGATTCACGGGCCACTAAACCAAGCTTAAAATTCCCAAGTGAATCTTGCAGGTGGACCTGACCGGCAACCCAGCAGAGTCCGGACTGGTTTCGGGCTAGGTTGGGCCCGGCCTTTCATCCATGCCAGTAGGCCAAATTTCTTAATATAGTTTGATTTCAAAAAAACTAGCCGTTAAGTTGCAATTCTTTGCATTCATAAACTCGTAAACCTAGATGGATAGAGAGAGAGAGAGAGAGAGAGAGTAGGTGAAATGGAGAGTTTCTGAATAGTCTCTCCTAAACTCTAAGAAGATTCTTGGTTCAAAAAGATCGATTTTTCCTTTTTTTTTTTTTGTGGGTTTTGATTGGAGAGATTGATTATAATCTTGATTTTGGAGGTGGGTTTTGTTTATTTCGTCTGATTCTTGATGGGTTTCTTTTCAATACATTTTTCATTTCTTTTTTTGTTTGAAGTTTGTGTCTTGATGAATTTATTAAAAATTTTGGTTTTTGATTGATCAATATATGTATTTTGTTTGTAGAAAGCAAAATGGCCGGGTCAGACGAGAACAATCCGGGTCTGATCAGTGGGGCCAATATTCAAGGTGTGGAGATTTGATTTCAGTGAGGGCAATCAATTAGTTGGATTTAATCTTTCTTTTTTCCCTTTAATTTAAGTGAAATGTAGATGTGAAACCCTAATGTGATGGTTTATTATTGTGATGTATTTTTGGGATTGAAGCGGCTTTAGGCACCGAAGTGGGGAAGATCACAGCCCGTATCAGACAGAACAGACGAGCTTTGACCACAATTAATAATATAGTGGGAAATCAGCCGAACCCTGGTGCAATTAAGAGAGCATATTCAGAGTAATTTCTTAAACCCTAGTTTTGTGATTGTCACTTATGTAAGAAAAGGAATGGGGGGGAAGAAAAAACAGCTTTTCAAACTTTTCCTTTCTGCCCATTCAGTTTAATCTTTTACTTTTAAAGTTTTTTTTTATTTTTCTTGTTTCACTATGGCTTGTTAGATCCATTGAAACAAGAGCTTCATGTCTACTTAGTTGTAACTTTTTCTATATTTTAGTTGCACATCTTTTAATCTTTCCATCCTGGTATTCAGGGAAAATGCAATTTGTGATAGGAAACCAACTATTCCAGTACATAGGCCAATCACTAGGTCAGAATGTGAGTCTTTGAAGTCTTTTTTTGATGAGAGATGAATCAGGTATCTGACCAGAGTTTGTTCTTGTTTTTTCAGGCAGTTTGCCGCTCAACTGGCTACCAAGCAGCAAATCAAACCCAAGGTATATATGTTTTTCTGTTATAGGATATGCATTCATATAGTAGGAAGAACCTCTAAAACTTTCTGTGATGCGTATTGTTAAATACTCTATTAGTTAAAGAGGCTAAAATTACAGGACATTAAGAAAATGGTCCAGCCTGTTGGAACTTCTAATGCATGTGAAGATGTTGCGATCAAAGATGCTGATGATGATAAGATGTCTAAGGACTTTCCAGTGCCTATGTTCATCCAACATACTGAGGCAATGTTGGAGGAGATTGATCGGATGGTATCAATTTTTTCTCTACTTTGTATAGCAATTTCAAAGTCATGCTTTGCCAAGCTAACACCATTTATATTTATGTTTTTATTGTAGGAAGAAGTTGAAATGGAAGATGTAACTGAAGAATCGATTTTGGACATTGACAACTGTGATAAGATGAACCATCTAGCTGTTGTTGAGTATATTGATGATTTATACACCTTCTATAGGAAAGCCGAGGTAAAATACGATATTCTCAGAGCACTCAGATATGGAACAATACTTAGATATGGATTTACCTTCTATAGGAAAGCCTGAGGTAAAATACGATATTCTCAGAGCACTCAGATTGGAACAATACTAAGATATGGATTTACCATAATAATGTTGTCTAATGAATTGATGAAAAATCTACAAAATTAAATTAGACAAGCAAGTAGAGCACATAGAGATCTGATTGGATTCCCAAGCATATAGCATAAGCATCGTTTTAATGTGATAGAGAGATGGTCTTTATTAAGCTGCATAAGTCGTATGCTGCCTGCTCTGTTTTCTTGGTGGCTTAAGAGGATTAGTGTGTTGCCAACCATGCTGGGTATGTAAATGACCTCAAGCTGTTCTGTAAATGGATCTAAGTGTAAAGTTTTCAATCACTCATTTTGTGGAGCTATGTTGTGAAATATCAGTTTGCTAAGCTTGTGCTACTCAAGCAAGTTGTTCAGTTAATTGGCACAATCATCTTTTGCATGTAAAAGAACCATAAAGCTGCAAACGAGATTGTGTAGATAGAGCCAAGTCATGATACAATTACTGTGTTGAAGCAATTTCTTGATGCCATGGACTAGAGCAGCCGGAAGTCATTGAACTATCATAATTATTTCGTTAACTTTGCTTTCAATTTGTTTCCAGGGTTCTAGCTGTGTCCCACCAAATTATATGGACCAGCAAAGTGATATTAATGAACGGATGAGAGGTATTCTTATTGACTGGCTGATTGAGGTGTGTGCATCAATGTATTCTCGAAGTTTGTGTATAAGTTCTTATTTCACAGTGGAGAAATATTTGATGAACTTATTAACCAGAAGTAGTATGAAACAGGTTCACTACAAGTTTGAGTTGATGGAGGAGACATTATATCTCACAGTCAATCTCATTGATAGATTCTTAGCAGTCCAACCAGTAGTGAGGAAGAAATTGCAATTGGTAGGAGTTACAGCCATGCTTCTAGCATGCAAGTATGAAGAAGTTTCAGTTCCAGTGGTGGAGGATCTCATTCTGATTTCTGATAAAGCCTATAGTAGATCAGAAGTTCTAGAGATGGTATTGCACAATTAAGTAGTTCTTCATTTGATTTTGTTGTACACATGAGATAGGTGCCTGATATGCAATACCTATATGTTCAGGAGAGGCTTATGGTTAATGCTCTACAATTTAACATGTCGGTTCCCACACCCTACGTTTTCATGAGAAGGTTCCTGAAAGCAGCTCAGTCTGACAAGAAGGTCCATAAAATTTAATTTTCTATGTAAGTCGCAAATAGAAAATGATTCTGATTGGTGTATTTTTTCTTTGATCTTACACCAGCTTGAGCTTCTTGCCTTCTTCCTTATTGAGCTTTGCCTGGTGGAATACGAAATGCTAAAGTTTCCACCATCCATGCTAGCTGCTGCTGCAATTTACACAGCTCAATGCACTGTCTTTGGGACCATAAACTGGAGCAAGACCTCTGAATTTCATGCCCACTACTCAGAGGAACAACTGTTGTACGTGACTTTGTCTCTCATCTTCAATAACATTCTTTATGTTAGGAAATAACTGATTAACCCTTTTTGTCATGTCCATAGGGAGTGCACGAAGTTAATGGTTACTTTTCATCAGAGGGCAGGAAGTGGGAAGTTAACTGGTGTATACCGGAAATATAGCACATCCAAATTTGGCTTTGCTGCTAAGATTAAGCCTGCTTGTTTTCTCTTACAAGCTAGCTTCTAGCCAGCAGATAAGTTGCTGATGGGGCAACAATTAGAACTGACTTTAGTGGAACAACACTTGGGGGGTTGGGGGGTTTGAGTGGGGCACAGGTGGATTGTAATAGAGCAACATAAGTTGCCCCTGGGAGAAGCATTTTATTCGCCGGCCATCAATAAAGGGTTAATTTGGCCCTCGTTCTATAAAATTGTAATCTCATTGTTGGAACATAGTATCTTTTGCGTTAGGCTCGTTCTAATATATATATATATATATATTTTCTCTAGCGAATGAGATCTCTGTCTTGTTGTCTTTACAAGCTTTGCTTTGTGAAGAAAATAAAAATATTTGGCTGTTCTTGGTCCAGAATAGGGGAATAAATGAAGCAAACATGTCAAACAATTGCTCAATTAGTCGAGCCAATAAAGCCAATGGCAAAGGTTCAAGCTCATCTCAATTGAGTGGAGCTCGAATATAGCTCTGGTGAAGAGTTCAATAGGTATCCCTAGTCTAGAAACTAAAGCTTGATTTCTAGAGTTCATTACGTTCTGTTTGTATTTTTTCAGTTCTAGCTCTTTTATGTGTGGCAATTCTAGCACTTTTATGTGTGAAGAAATAAGCATTAGCTAAACTATTTGCTTTGCTGCATTTCAGTTTCATATTGTTGAGGGCGGGAGAAATGCGAGTACAACAGAGAATTTGGAACTGTGTACTGCCCTTAAGCTTGCACTGATATCTGCTTTGCTGCATTTCAGTTTCATATTGTTGCATCAAAGAAGGGTGGAGAAATGCGAGTACAATTTTGAACTGGAATGTACTTAAACTTGCACTGAATGAATATCAGTTGTTTATTCTTTTTATGTACTATTGATGGCAGCACTAGTGTAATCTAATGTGAATGTAATGTAGAACTTTCAATGGTAATGTCCTATTTGGTTGTCTGAGTAATACGAACTGTAGTGGGTGGTGATGATAGACACATTTGACTTCACATCAAATGGCTTATGACTCGCTTTCTTGGTTGTGCTCAGTAACGAGTGAAAAAGAGTTTCAACTCAACTCTGCTTCGTACACTTGATATATCAAAGAATGGATATGAAAGTAATGAACAAACAGAAAAATAAAAGGGGAAAAATGGTCAAGCTTCTAATATTTGATCCAAGTATTTAAAGTATTTATCATAGAATTATATTACCTGCATGATAATTATTCAAGTAGGCTGTGTCGAACCAAATTGTGCCGCGTAATATGGTTCTTCTACTGCTTGGCATTGTGCTGCATAATATCGAAGAGTTTCGGTTCCAAAACATACAGGGACCATGCAGGATGTGGGATATCTTATGTAATTTTTATTACTAAACAAAACTTTTAAGTTGTCCAATAGATTGTTATTTATTTATTATTTTTTTTTTTCACACATTTGTAGCTATTAGATTCATCAATATGGTATTCTCCAATATTTCAATTACATATTTTTCATAAAGGATATCCATTATGAGCTTGATAATATAAGTCTAGCTAATTTCAATCTGTCATAAGGTCGTTCACTTGTTTTAGAATAAATAATAGCTGTTGTATCATGTGCTTTAGAGTCTTGAATACATGTCAAGTTAAAAGTCTGCATTCTGGATAGAATTGTGATTTCAAGATTCATTCCCTTTCAGAAATATTTCGCAACAATTCTGAAGAACAGTAATTTTGGACTTGAAAACTCATGTATTTACAAAATCAACTCCTTTTATTCCCAACATTTAATCTAAGTCCACTGCACATTACCAAAATACTCTACAATCGACTCAAATTCAGATTCCACAGTAGTTTATTGAAAAAAAAAAAAATCAATTCTTAAAAGTTCCGATTTATGAATTTTCTTATTATTGTAAAAATTTTTATATAACTATAAACGAGATATTATAAGCAGTTCATAAAAAGATTTTGAATTTGAAACATTTTTTGAGCTTTTGTAAATTGAAATTAAAATTCATTCAAGTACAACAGTTTATTAAAAGCAATATTTAAAACTAACAAATATCATTGAATTAAACTTTTTATATAAAGTTCGATACAAAATATGTTATGAATAAACTTTTATAGAATCTTCTAACATGATTTAGTATTTTTTTAAGTTAATTGAAATTCAAAGAAGATTTTGGTCACCCACCATATGTTGAGCTCTCTGGCAACCAGAGGTGGTGGTGGGTGTGTTGGGAGGGTTGCATGTGGCGGGCTCTTTCGAGTTGTGGTGGTGACTTGATGTCAGGCTTTGATTGAACTTTTGAACTCCATGCACCGGCGAAAACCCCAATTTTTCCCATAGTTTTCTTGAATCACTCTACAACCTTATTTAAGCTACTCCTAATTTTCTAAGGTTCCAAATCCAGCTGACCAAAGGTTCGTATGAAGGGCAAAGGAACACTTTTGCTGGAGTATTTCCTTTCTTTTCTTTTCTTTTTCTTTGAGGAGAAAAAGAGCCGGCGGACGAGGGGTGGGGTTGATTAATTTGGTGAGTACTAGTGTTAGATTTTTGCAATTTCCTTAGTTTGCTATGTTATTACTCCATTTGATATTCCCTGTTGGTTGCCACGTCTGTTCCATGCAACTTGCAGCATCCAAAGATTGGTTTTATTAATTTTTAGTTATAATTTAGTATTTGTACTTTGCGAAACGGCTGATTAAATGCCTTAGTTAAGCAGTAAATTATAAAAAAATGAAATTTAAGTACTAAATGATTTAAATACTAAAATATCGACTCTTACTGTGCTTTTATCTCTAATATATATGTATATATATATTCCCAAGTTTTACTAATTCACAAGTATTTTACCATATTAAATATGATTACTGTATATACATGTTTTCTTCAGATTATTTCATGATATTTTATTAATTATATTGCCCATATAATTTATCTTTAAAAGTGGATTAAAATATTGAAACTCCGTGTTTCCACTTCCGAAATCAAAACTTGCAAATTACCTTGCTTAATTTCTATGGCCCTATTATAATGTATAATTTGCTCTTTTTTAATATTTAATTATGTTACATATATATGTACATGTACTTATTTTTATTATTAGAGTTTATGTTAATATATACATATATATACACACACTATATGAAATATATTTGGCATGTATCCATTATTTTCAAATACTATTTCCTACTATTTTACTATCCATATTATTCCAATAGCTTATTTCTTCATTATGTTTCGAAAATCACTATTAGAAGTATCGAGTTAATGTTTTTACTTGAACTCAAACCTTCCACGTTTTATGTTTGGATAAAACGTCGCTTAGTATAGTAATTAGTTACATAGGGTCTAGGATCTCACATTTTATATATAAAAGACATCGGTTCCACCTTAACTCTTTTAATATAATAGAAGATTAACAAATTGGTATGCACAACATTTTGCATTTTTTGCTGGTAAGTATTATTATTGGTCACGTAGGGAATACGTTATTTAAAAATACCAAAAAAACCCCAAAACATAAAACCGTCTAAAAGAAGAAAGATTGAAGTTTGAAATTAACCTTCGGGAGAGAGTTAATTAATATGTAGTAATTAGTTTTTAAAAATATTATTTTGGTGTAACTAATGGAAAGATGTGATAAGAAAGTGTGGGCACCGGAAAGTTTGGTAGAGGTCAACAGGAAAAAAAAAAACAAAATAAAGGCTCGGCAGAAGCTTTGGACCATCACCAATCAAGCTCCTTACCGCAAGACCCAAGGCTTAGAACCCTCGTTACAGGGTCCTTCATGGATGGGCAGGGATGTTTGCAATTTACGAAGGGTCCTGAAAAGCTATCCAATTCTTTTTTTCAAAAAAAGTATATTCATGACAAAATGATATTTTAAGATGAAAAAATCAACACCTTCCCTAGCAATATAATCCACTTCAAACGTTAACCTGGCAATTTTCTTTTTGCCCAAAGCGTTCACTGGACCTGCAACGTTCATTGGCAATTTTGTTTTGCCCAAAACGTCTACTAGCGGGAAAAGGGAAAAAAGAAACCAAAATGAAAAAGAAAATTACAAAAATACGGCTTCTAAAAAAATAATCCCCAAAATATCACATTTGAAATCACCTCTTGAAATTTAGTCAAAACCTATATGCGATTACAGTTAAAAACATAATTAATTGAATTATATGTGATTATTTATTTATGAGATGATCAGTTTTGTCCTTTTTCAGTACTATACCGATACGCATTTTGAATTGACATCAAAATATGTTAATAACTTTAAATTATAAAGAAATAAAATCATTATAGGAAATGTAATTATACCGTCGAAATAACTAAATAGTATTTCAAAAATAAGAAAAGTAAATCAAAAGTAAAATATCTAAATCTAATAACGTTGGCATCGTCGTCAAGCCAGTGCCTAAGCATCCTGGGGTTTTACGTTGTCCTAAGACTCAACCATCTAGGCCACATTCAACTGGGTGATCTATCTACTGTCTTGGCCGAAAGCACCCGAGAACGATACATGCATAGGGATCGAAAAAGAGTGCATTTGCGTAACTCCTTAACTCATGTCATACTAAAAATCTTTAACCGGCATCTTCAATGGTGCAAAGGGGTATAGATCTAACTAGTAGAGGTCTCTCCAACAATAAAGGTGTGACACATAGGATCCTTAAAGCTCTCCTCGATAAATGGCTTACGGAACTCAAATCCAAGCGGTCTAAAAGATGCTAGCAGTGAGAAGTGTAGGGGAGAAGTATCATCATGAATCTTCACACCAGGCTATCTACATCCTTAGCCCCTAACTCAATAGCGACCACATGCTCCATAGCTCCTACCTCTCTATGGCTCGTCGAGTGGAGAGTCGTCTTCGTCGACATTTGGATCAAGTGGAGTTGGGTCGCTTAGATATACCTCAATAATCTCTTGAATGAGGTCATCTACTCGATACTGCTTGGATATTATGTCCTCATATAACATGTACAACATTCTATGTATGAAGTCCGCCTGCATTTCGAATGCAAAAGTTTAAATTATATATAAATAGAAAAGTAAAAGTGTAAACGAAAAAACAGCAATACGTACCATATACATCTAAAAAGCCCCAAACCAATTGATGTATTTATGAGTAACTTATTGGTATTAAGGGACGTAGTTAGAATGTACACCAAGTAGTGGTTGCACCTGAACTATCTGATTTTGACAATCCTCTTATTGTGCTATCCAATTCGCATGGTGGATTATCCAATTTATCTCCATCCTACCCCTTAGGTCAATATCATCACTGAATCCATTAACTATTGCACATCATAATCATCATTGATGAGGATGTCATAAAACATGTCCTTGGTCCCGCCCATAAGGGGGCATTTGTGAATCAACTCGATCTGGTGTATTGTCATGTCAACCCAAAATCGATTACATATCATTCTAACTACCTAGTTATACATAGCCCTAAATAGAACTCTGACTGCTGTTTTCAAGCGTCTGCCATACTATACCCCATCCTCTCCTTCCATAATATTTCCATCAACATAACGAACCAACCTCATATTATCTATTATATATCCGTTTGCCATATCAACTGCATAAATTTTAGCATGTGCGTGTGAAAGTACTACCTTATGCTAGCAAACACACTCTACTCCAGCAAACAACCTAATTTGATTTCACTATCATTATCCCTTAGCAGCATTAAAATTAGTAATTATTCCAACTAAAACAAATAAAGATATTACACTGCCTCACAAATCAATTCATTAACTACACCCCTAAATACTATTTATTTGTATACATATTACCTAATACACATGTGTACATACAATGCAATACCCACATACATGTACACATAAAATTTTCTAAATAACAAACACAATGCTTTGGGAAATAAAAATTATACAAACATTAACGTCATACAAAAAATAACAAATCTAGATATGGTATGTATATATAATTAACTAACAAACATATATTTATACAAAAAAATAGCTCAACTTACAGGCTACATGGAATAGATAACTATTCTGTTCAACTATATGTCATATCAGACACGAACGTACATACTTGCTCAAAAACTACTAGTAGACAATAATGTATCATAATGCATCAAGTGAGAATACTATTTCTTTGAAAAACATATTCTTAAAATAGATCAAAACGAATAAAAATCATACATTTTCTAATATTAATGTCTAGAGAGAAAAAACGACGATAGCACACCAATTATCTCTCCGTTTCCAAAAAACTTCTCACAATATAGACCTATACCATACAACTATTCTGATTCTATAATTGATTCGTAAAAAAATGGATTTATATAGCTTATTTGGTTGAAGGTCTTTGCAGATGTTTAAAAAGAGAGAGAGAGAGAGAGAGAAAGAGAGTAGGACAAAATAGTAAGCATGCAGAATAAGGGAGAAGAAGGAGTGGGGAATATATATTGCCATGGAAATTGCTTCTTGAAAAAATAATTTTAAGTGCGACATTTTTGAGATTATTTTTTCTATTGCCACATTTTTGTAATTTTCTTTTGCAATTTTTTTTCCTTTTCCCATATACTAGCAATTGATTTGTTTTAATTATATGTTAATTGTTTGTGTTGTTTTTCCACTATTACTTTTTTTTTCTAGCTATGTATTTCAACCTCTATCAGTTTTAATTAAATAATTGTCTTTTTAGAATTGTTTATTCATAATATTGTTGGATCAATGAATATCATTAAATTTTATTAATTTTATTTTTCAACGATAATGAAATAAATCTTAATATATATGTATATTGTTGTAGTTGTGCATTTTTTTTTTTCATTTTCCAAATGATAAATGTCGAGCCCTATTTCAATTTCCTTAATTCAACATATATTAAACCCAGCCTACTTAATACAAATTACTCAATATTAAATAAAGGAAATACTGTTCTTAAAAAAATTTAAAAATTAGAGTTGCCAACCAATTTAACTGTTAGAAAATAAAATAAGGGTTTTTGAGTGGAAATATCTTAATTTAACCATAGATTCGCGTATTTTCTAAAAAAACGATTTTTAGAATAAATAACTAGAAAAGATCAAGTTCGAGGACTAACCTATTAAGACTAAGTCACCATCTAAAAACTCAAGAAAAATTGATGAGCTTTTATTTTTATGATTTTCTAAAAATATACCTAAACATATAAAAGATAACTAAAGTGATTTTTTTTTATTTTTTATTACGAATTTCTAAAAAAAAAAAAAGGGAAAAAAGTTTTTTTAATTTTTTATGAAATTACCTCGAAGGTACCTACGTACCCGATTTTCGGGATCAAACTAATCACAGTTCTCTTTTTTATAAAATTTTAGTGGGTGAATTATTTTTATTTTGAAAACTGAGTCAGGTTTACATTTTTTATCAATTTATTATTTAAAAAAAAACCTAAGAAATCTAATTTTCATGAATCTAAGAAAACCCAAACTAACTAAATCTTTTTTAAAAACTCAATTGAGATTTTTTATTTTTTTAAAACCACTACATGTCAAAATATCTTTTCTAAATCCCAACTATAAAATTTATTAAAGATACGGTTGTTTTTTAAAAAAAAACAAACATGATTTTACAAAAAAAAAACTTAATTCAACTAAATTTTATTAGAATTGCCCTAAAAAGTTACAGAAAAATAAATAATAACTAAAAAAACCTACACTTAAACAAAAAAACAAAAAATAAATTAATAAAGGAGAAAATCATAACTAATAAAATAAATAAAAACTAATGAAAATTTACCTATGCATCAAATCATATCGGTGTTGTGCTTATGTTTGTCAACATGTGTTCGGCTACTGTGTTGTGTAGGTTGTATGCTATGGCTGAGAGTTGGGTAGTCTGGGTGATGTCTGGGTACTATGGCGATGGACCAAGCAATGCTGGGTGCTACTAGGCAATAGACTAGGCGATGCTAGGCACTACAGGGTGACTGGGTGCTGTTAGGCGCTATTAGGCGACAAGCTAGGCAACAGGCTAGGTGATGCTAGGCGAAAGTGGGTGAGAGGCTAGGCAGTAGTTCGAGGCGTGCTAGGCGGGAGTAGGCAATTATGTAGGTGTAATTGTTTTTTTTTTGCATTGTGAAAATCTGCCCATCATTCCCACTTAAGTATTTATAGGCCTATAATCATATCTTTCATATCTCAAGATATAATTATAATCTTAGATATGGAAAATATAATTATGATTCTTCTAGAAACAATACTTTATTTTGGGCTTTTTCTTTTCAGGCCCAATCCAGTTATAATTTAGCCCAATAATTCCTAAATCTAATTTGAACCCATAAATTAGATAAATATTTATTCTATATTGGTCCGGTCCAAAATATTTTAGTAATAGTCCAATTTTCCATTTACTTAAAATTAATTAAGCTAACATCGTCATCCGATTCAACAATCCAACTTAATTCGATTTAACTCAATTCCATTCAACATAACATGACTCGACTTACAATGACTCGACTCGACATAACTAGATTCTATACGACTCGACACAATTCGATTCTATACGACCCGACTTGCTACAACTTGACTCGATTTTCTCTTCTTTTATTTTATTATTTTTCATTTTTTTTCTTTTGATTTTGTTTTTTATTTTTTCATTATTTTTTATTTCTGGCTCCATTGAAACAAAAAAATTGGCAAAAATTAGATATCTACAACTACCTCTCTATGATTAAAACTTTGCTACAAAGACAAAAAGAATACCAATTTTTACCAAATCCTATCTCTAAACTTAACCAACTAAGCTATTTTTATGATTTTGTGGATAATCTAAAAAGGATAGATCTCTTCAAGATTTAAAAAAAAAAAATTTGTCTTGGCTTGTGAACCCGAAGAGGATAAATCTCTCCAAGACTCGATTGTAATTTGATAGATAATTTGAAAATAATAGATCTCTTTGAAATTGGTTTAGTTTTAAAGGATAATAAAAAAAGGATAGATTTTTTCAAGATTAGTTTTGCTTTGTAGGACGATCCAAAAAGGATAAATCTCTTTGAGATTAATTTTGGCTAATCCGAAGAGAATAGATCTCTTCGAGATTCGTTTTAGCTAATCTGAAAATGATAGATTTCTTTGAGATTTGATTTGGTTTATCTGAAGAGAATAGATCTCTTTGAGATTCGTTTTGGTTGATCCGGAGATGATAAATCTTTTCGAGATTCGTTTTGGTTCATCCAAAGAAAATAGATTTCTTTGGGATTCATTTTGGTTGATCCAAAGAGGATAGATATTTTCGAGATTCGTTTGGGTTGATCCAAAGAGGATAAATCTCTTCAAGATTTCGATAATTAACTTAATTCTCCTAAATATCTCTTTCAAGAACTTTTAAGATTATTTTACCTAGGATTGAAGAATTTCTTAGATAACAACTAATTGGCATACTTACATCGACTCCCGATATTCGCTCATTCAATAAGCAGAATTTCACCAAAGGATTGTGCTTACTTCTTCTTTCTTTTTTCTCTTTTTTCTTTTCTTTCTTTTTTTTTTCTCCTGCAGTAAAAACTTCCAATTTTTTTAGTCTTGTAATGGTACCATGCTCATGCCTTGAATTTACTTTTTTTGATAGCAAGTTTCAATTTCTACTCTTTATGACTTTTGAACGATAAATCTCTTTTCGAAAGAAACAAAATTAAATTAATAAGAACATTTGATTTCAATTTATTTAGTGATTCAAATTCACTAGTAAGGGTTTATTATTTAAGTGTATAAGGCTAAGAAACATGTTACACAAGTGCTTATGGGTGAAGTGTTTGTCGGTCGATGACCATCCGAATTCATGAACATTTATAGACATCAACTTTACTTGTAAATGATGAAAGATTACCCACAAACCATCCAAGAAAAATTGAAACCTTTATTGAACTCAATTTTTACAAATAATACAACTTAATTGCATCTGAATTCACTAGTACCCTTAATTCTAAGCCATCCATTTCTGTCAATATTAATGCGCCTCCTAATAATACTTTTTTCACCACATAAGGGCTTTTATAATTTGGAGCAAACTTGCCCCTAGGATCTTATGCATTTAGCAATACTTTCTTTAGCACCAAGTCTCCTTCTTTGAAGTATCCTAGGCGTACTTTCTTATTAAAAGCTCGGATCATCCTTTATTGGTAGCACTGACCATGACATATCGCTACAAGCCTCTTTTTATCTAGGAGGTTCAAATGTTCCATCCGCTTCTTCACCCACTCTACTTCATCGAGCTGAGTTTCTACCAATACTCGAAACGAAGGTATTTCTACTTTCACTAGTAGTACCACTTCAGTTCCGTGCACCAATGAATACGGTGTCGCACTAGTAGAAGTTTTGACCGAGGTTTTATAGGCCATGAGAGTAAAGGGAAGCATCCCGTGCCAATCTCTATAAGTAATCGCCATCTTCTCAATGATTCTTTTGATGTTTTTATTTGCAGCTTCAACTGCTCCATTTATTTGAGGTCGATATAGAGTTGAGTTTCTATGATTGATCTTGAATTGGTAGCATACTTTATCCATTAACTTGTTATTCAAATTCATCCCATTGTCTGTAATAATAGACTTGGCTGCACCGTATCTTGCAATAATATTTCTTTTCAAGAATCCGACCACTAGTCCTTTGGTCACTGTGGTATACGACATTGCTTCTACCTATTTTGTAAAATAATCAATCGCAACTATAATGAATTTGTACTCGTTTGAAGTTATTGGCAAAATTAGTCCGATCATTTCAATTCCCTACATCGAGAAAGGCCAAGGAGCTGACAACACATGCAATTCTTAGAGAAGAGCATTGATTTTATTAGCGTACACTTGATACAGGTATAAGCCCTAAAGTTAAGCAAAATGATCGTAGAATTGAACTTAGTACGTAAAGTTGAGAATGATCGGTTAAAAGATCTAATCAAACCTAAATTATAAACTATAGATAGAAATATTAGTAAAAATGACCCCGTAAACTTGAATTTAAGAAAATAAGTAATAAAATAGGAGATTATGAAATTTTCAAATTTTAAGTATAATAATTATTAATTATCGAAAAGGCGAAAAGTGTAATCTAATAATTAATAAATTACTCGAGATAGATTATATTTAACTGAAAATCATAAAATGACCTAAATAATAATTAGAAATATTCACATATACCTCACATGTATTTACATATAGGTAAAAATACGCGAAATTACTTAAATTAGTTGGATACTTATTAAATAATTAAATAAAATTATTAATTAATTAAAAAAATCAGAAAAAAAAGAAAGGAATAAGGAATGACTTGGATTGGGTCATGGCAGGTCAGGAAGTGAAGAAAAAAATTAACCAATCAAAATCAAGCAACACAAAAGGCAAAAATTAAGAGATTTGAGCAATATCTTATCCAATTAAATGCATAATAGTTAGTACAAAGCTTTATAAATAGGGAGAAAAATTACAGAACTCTTTGGACAGTTAGAAGTTAGAAAAAATTGAGAGCACTAAAAATTGAAGAGGAAAATTAGGGTTTAGGAAAATATTAAGGAAATCTGTGCAGTAGGGGCTAATGAACCGAATCCACACACCACCACCACTTGAGACCAAGCCACTATCACCACCACCACCCTACTTCAAACCCACCGCCTGGACCAACCGACACACCTAGACTAGTGTTAGAAGCCCAAAAGTCATCAGACCAGGTGAGTCTCCCATCTGCTCTAATTTTGTATAATTTATTAAAATTATTTATTTTGCCTAAAAAATTATGAAATTTATTATTCTGAGGTTTTATTGTATATAGATTTAGGGAAAAATAGTGATTAAGTTTAATCACGTTTGAAAATATAGGATTCTTAAGAAATTAAGCAAAACCGAACATGATTAAAATTAGAAATAAATAGACTTAGGAGTATAATTTGGAGCTCAAAATTTTTTTTTTTTTTTTTGTAGAATGCTTAAGTGATATAGAACAGTGCTATGATGCCTTTTTTTTTAATTTAATTTTCAAAATTTTTAAGTAAATTTTTAGCTCTAAAATGATGGAAAAATTGAGTAATTTTGGGTTAATTAGGTGATTAAGTGATTAATTACTGATTTAGATGGTAATTAGATGTTTAGGGATGTTAATCTCTAATATGAAAACCTAATCCTAGTCTTTGGAGTATTAAGTGTAATTAATATAGGAAT
Source organism: Lumnitzera littorea (assembly GCA_024138015.1). Taxonomy (NCBI): domain Eukaryota; kingdom Viridiplantae; phylum Streptophyta; class Magnoliopsida; order Myrtales; family Combretaceae; genus Lumnitzera; species Lumnitzera littorea. Next base: position 16,650,906 of record JAMXBB010000012.1, read on the forward strand.
TATGTAGTAATGGTAAGAAATTAGGAATATGTAGAATTGGAAATTTAATAAATATGAAAAATTAGATTTATTTAGATAATATAATAATAAAAATTAGTATATAATAAATCTAAAACAAAATTTAATTTTAGGTAATTGTATAAAAAATATAAGATTTTCTTACATCGAGAGTAAATCAGGTACCCCAATTAGCATTAGAGTGTACTGAATAATTTCGAACACTAAATTAAAACCTAATATGATATTAGAATACTCGAGCTTAATGTAATTAATTTTACATTAGGATTCAAGCATATTTAGGATTCAAGCATATTTAGGATTCTTCGTAGTTAGAGACAATGTAAAATCAAATTTAGAAAACCCAACCCTGAAATAAGGGAGAATGAATCATTAGTAAATAATAGGTATATATGGAGAAATAAGTTAAATTATAACTTAGAATATGAATCATTAAAGTATAAATACTAAAAAGACATATTTGTATTATAGGATACCCGGAGACAAACCGACTTACAATTAAGTGATTGGGCGATTAAGAATTCCAAGTAAGTTGGGTTATTACTTACTGTATTGGAGTATTATTTTATGGCACTTAGAGACTTAGGATTGTGTATGATTGTGATTATAAGTAGTTTATGCATGTGTTTGAGTATCTAAATTCGTGTTGAAATTTGTAATGTGATTGATTTTGTGTTACCACTAAATTGGTGTGAAATTGTTTGAATACCCTAAATGGAATTTAATCTTATTCGACTCTAATGATCTAAATTGACATGCATTGCAACCTTTAGGGGATCATTAAGATTCTCCAACCAAACACCGACACTTTTGATAAAGATAGCGCTAGATAGTAATTGGTCTTTTCCTCATCCTTAGCCGAACTAAATGATAGGAGAGGAGGTTACAGTGAGGATAAGGGTATTGGTTCGAAGGATAGTCTTAGGAGAAGCAGTGTCTCCATTGAACAAACCTGGGTTTGGTTATGAGCTGTTGCATAACATGAAAACTCCTCAACTCGAATTAGAGCGGGCGAAATTTCTCTAATTTTGCAACGGATCGAATTACGTTGTGTGATAACACTTGCTTGTTGCATTGCATGAAAATAATTGCTTGATAGTCTTGTTTGTATTTTTATACATTCATGAGTCTCTATTCAACTTACTGAGTTGTAGTTGCTCATAGTCGTATAGATCCTTTTGCAAGTCCTGATTTTTGAATACTTCGAGTATTATGCCACCCTACAACTATCCAAAGGTTAGTTCTTTTGAAACCTGGGGTATGAGGATTAATTCGCTTAGTAATGAATGTATAGCTAAAGTGTCCTTTATAGCTTAAGAATGAAAAACCGATGGTCGTTATGTAAATTAGTGAATTGTTATGTTAATGTAAAGTTTCCTGGGAAGTTGTATGAAATGTACATATAATTATGTATGTTGATCTAAAACTTTTGATAATTACTATAACTTTAGCTAAATTCTTAATTAAACTGTTTATTTCAAAGCAAAGAGTCGTCGACGCCTTATGTAGATCACATTTATGGTAGATACTGTGAGGCCAGTTACTATTATAAAATGGTTTATACGGTGGGACTGTTACAACTCTATGACTTCAAGGCGTAACAATAGGTAACAGTACCTTACGTGCCTAATACAATCTAATTCCATTGTCATCTAAAAATACCCTATTCTCATGATCTTCTTAACTAACATATACCCATTCATGTGAAGACCATAGACTCCTTCATGCACTTCTTTCATCAATTTCTTAGCTTTTTCTTCATCCACACACCTTAGTGATGTTGCATCTGGTGATCTCTTATACAATGTAGCTCCACTTAATAAGAAATGAGTAGCCAAACTTCTTAAAGTTTTTCTATCAAAATCTTCAAGAAATTCCCTCATTTGAAATAACTTTTTGATATCATGATACCAAAGTTCTTTTGATTCCTTCTCTTCAACTGTAAGGCAAAAAGCTAGTTTTTCTTCCACCTCAATCTTCAAGGGTTGAATTTCTATCATATCCGTGATTTTCACCATTGACACTAATGTGGCTAATGCGTCGGCAAATTGATTCTAGGCTCTTGAAATGTAATTGAATGAAATCTTTTAGAATTTTTCAATTAGCTTGCTTAAATGTTTATGATAAGGTATCAATTTCTCGTCTTTTGTCTTATATTTTCCTAAAATCTAGAGAATTATAAGAGAAGAATCTCCATATACTTCAAGCTCTTGTATTCTCATATCTAATGCCATTTTGAGCCCTAAAATGCAGACTTCATATTCTACTATGTTATTGGTATATAGAAATGTCAGTCTCACTGCTACAAGAAAATGATTATCCTCAAGTGATACCAATACCGCTTCTATCCTACATCAAAAGACATTGGCTACTCCATCAAAATACATTTTTCATCCCAATTTCTCATCATTTAATTCATTCGCCATCATCACATTTTCATCAAGAAATTGTGCTTCTAAATCATTATCTTCATCTTCTAATGGGTATTTTGCCAACCGATCAGCCATCACCTACCCTTTGACTTACGTACTTGATATCAAACTCAAAGAGTAGCATCTACCACTTCAATATTCTCCCAATCAACAACGGCTTTTTTACCAAATCCCTTAATGGGTCATGTTTTGTCAACAACTCTATTGAATAATAGAGAGTGTACTGCTTGAGTCTATGTATCAGCTACACTAAGGCACAATACGTTCTTTCCATTACTAAGTATTTTTGCTTGCCTTCTGTAAACTTCTTGCTTAAATAATATATAGAATGCTCTTTTCTTCTTGTTTCATCTTTCTACCCCAACATGCATGTTACGCCCCAAAGTCGTAGAGTCGCAACAGTCCCGCCGTGTAAACCATTCTATGATAGTAACTGGCTTTGTAGTGCCTACCGTAGACATAATTTACACAAGGCGTCGACGATTCCTCGCTTTGAAGTAAACAGTTCGATTAATAATTATACTACAATCATGATAAATATCAAAATTTCTAATAAACTTATATAATTATATATATATATGTCTCCACAGAGCTCCCCAGGAAGTTTTACATAATCACCACAGTTTACTAATTTACAGAATAACTATCAGTCTTTAACACTTAACTACAAGGTCAGTCTAGTTACACATTATACTATGTAACTTGATCCTCACACCCCTGGCTTCAAAAAAGACTAACCTCTGGGTAATTGTAGGGCGGCATAGTACTTGAAGTGATCACAAATCAAAACCTGCAAAAGGATCTATAAGGGTATGAGCAACTACAGCTCAGTAAGTTGAATTGGAGACTCATGAATGCATACAAGCACAAACAGGGTTATCAAACAATTATTTTTATGCAATGCATCAATCAAGTGTCATCGCACAACGTAGTCCGATCCGTTGTGAAATCAGAGAAATTTCACCTGCTTCAATCCGGGTTGAGGAGTTCCATGTTATGCAGCAGCTCACAACCAAACCCAGGCTTGTGTAATGGAGACCTCGCTCCTCCCGCGACTACCTTCGAACCATTGACTTCACCCCTGCCGCGACCTCCTCTCCTATCACTTAGTTTGACTGAGGATGAAGAAGGGACCATTTTGCAATCCTGCGCTATCCCTTTCGAAAAGGTCGGTATTTAGTTGGAGAGTCCTATGATCCCCTAACGGGTTGCAATGCATAACATTTTCGGTTATTAGGGTCGACTAAGATTAAATTCCGATTAAGGTGTTCAAACAAGTTCATACCAATTCAATCAGTCACAAAATCATTCACAGTACAAATTCCAGCACGAATTTAGATACATCAAACACATGCGCAAACTACTTACAATCATAAGCATATACAAGCCTAAGTCTCTGAGCACTACAAAACTAGTACTCTATTACAATAAGCAATAACCCAACTTACTTGAATTTGCTCGATCACTCGATCCCTTAGTCGCGAGCTGATTTGTCTCTGGATATCCTATAATACAAATAGGTCTTTTTAGTACTCATATTTTATGGATCCTTATTCTAATTCAAAATGTAACTCATTTTCCCCATGTATACCTATAACGCTCTAATGATTCGTTGTACTCTATTTCGGGATTCGACTCCTAAACTAGATTCTAGTTTTAATTCCTAAGTCTTAATTAGGCTCGAATCCCAATGTGACATTAATCACATTACACTCGGGTACTCAAATATCTTATTGGGTTGTAATTTGGTATTCTAAACTATTCGGTACACGCTAACCCTAATTGAGGTATCGGATTTATTCCCGATGTGTAAAAATCTTACATTTTGAGATATTTACTTAAAATTAAATATTATTTCAGATTTATTATTTTTCTGATTTCTATTATATTATTATCTAAATAACCTTATTTTTTTAGATTTATTAATTTACACTTTCACATATTACTAATTTATTATATTACTTACCTAATTTCCCTAATTAACCATACTTAGTACCCAAAGGCTAGGATTAGGGTTCTACTTCAGAGATTAACATCCCTAAACATATAATTAATATCCTAATCAGTAATTAACATCCTAATCACCTAATTAACCCTAAATCACCCAATTTTACCATCATTTTAGGGCTAAAAATTAACTTAAAAATTTTGAAAATTAATTTTAAAAAAAATGGCTTCATAGCACTGTTCTACATCATATGAGAATCATACAAAAAAAATTTGAGCTCCAAACTACACTCCTAAGCCTATTTATTTTTCAGTTTAATCATGCTTGGTTTTGAATAATTTGTTAAGGAACCTATATTTCCAGACATAATTAAATTAAATCGATATTTTTCCCTAAATATACATACAATAAAACCTCATAATAACAAGTTTCATAAATTTTTAGGCAAAATAACTAATTTTACAAAATTATACAAAAATTGGGGTGAATAAATAACTAACCGGTTTGAAGCTTTTTGGCTGTCTAAACCCAGTCCAATGTTGTCGACCGATCCAGGCGGTGGTTCTAGTGTAGGGTGGTGGTGGTGGTTCGGTCCCAGGTGGTGGTGGGTGGTGGTTTTAGTTCACTTGGCTAATCTGCACATTTTTTTTTTCTGGATTTTCTCTCGATTTTTTCAGTGTTTCGATTTTTCTCAGATCCTAAACTGACCAAATGACTTCTGAAAATTTTTTCCTTATTTATAGACAACTGTAGTAATTAATATACATTAATTTGATAAGACTTTGCCCCAATTCCTTGATTTTTGGCTTTTTGTTTGTCTAATTCTCATTGGATAATTTTTCTTTTTCTGATTTGAACTTGCCATGACCCGATCTTGCTTCAGTTTATCCTCTTTTGATTTTTTCTGATTTTTCCATAATTATTTTATATTTTTCTTTAATTATTTGCTTAGTTTTTGGCCAATTTAGGTAATTACGCGTATTTTTATCTACACGTAAATACATGTGGGTTACACGTGAACATTCCTAAATATTATTTTGGTCATTCTAAAATTTTTAGTATACATATAATCTATCTCTAGTAATTTATTAGTTATTATATTACACTTTTCGCCTTTTTGGTAATTAGCAATTATTATGCTTAAAATTTGAAAATTTTATAGTCTCCTATTTTACTACTTATTTTCTTAAATTTAAGTTTACGAGGTCATTTTTACTAATATTTCTCTCAATAGTTTATAATTTGGGTTTGATCGGATCCTTTAACCGATCGTCCTAAACCTTGGGTTTTAAGCTCAAACCTACGGTTACTTGGCTTGACTTTAGAGCTTACAATGCATCCCATCGATTCAAGAAGAATTGTTAAGTAAGGAATTAACGGTAGCCTTGGTGTAGGAGTAACAATTACTGGTGAATTCATAAGATACTCTTTGATTTCATTGCTCACTCTTTAACCTATTCTATTACTGCATTTTTCCTCAAAAGTTTAAATAAGGACTTGTATCTATCAGTTAGCTACGATACAAATAGAGCGATGTAATTCAATCATCCCAGCAATCCCCAAACTTCTTTTATAGTCTTTAGTGCTAGCATGTTTATGATTGCCTTAACTTTATCTAGGTCTACTTCGATTTCTCTTCTACTAACTACAAAACCCAACAATTTGCCCAAAGTTACTCCAAAGGTGCACTTATTTTAATTCAGCTTCAGTTGAAACTTCCTCAATCGTTCGAAGAGTTTACATAAAATATCTACATGATTTTCATCCTCCTTAGATTTGGCGATCATATCATCTACATAAACTTCGATTTCTTTATGCATCATATCATGAAACAAGACAACCATGGCACGCTAATAAGTTTCCTTAGTGTTCTTCACCCCGAAAAGCATCATACGATAACAAAACATTCCCCCCAAGAAGTAATGAAAGTTGTTTTGATTTTATCCTCTTCTACCATTTTAATTTAATTATATCTCGAGAAACCATCCATAAACAAGAAAAGATGATTCCCGACTATGTTATCCACCAATACGTAAATATGTGGCAAAGGAAAGTTATCATTTGGTGTCGCATGGTTTAAATCACGAAAATCTATATAGACCCTAACTTTCTCATTTTTCTTCAACACTGGCACCACATTAGCTACCAATTCGGGATAATCTGACGCTTTTATGAACCCAATTTCTAGCAACTTATTCACTTCTTCTTTCATTTTGAGGAGTATATCCGGCTTAAATCATCTAAACTTCTGTCTTTTAGATTTTATTTCCTCCCTAGTTAGCAGTTTGTGAACTACAATAGACGAATCTAGCTCGAGCATATTTTCATAAGACCAAGCGAATATGTCCAAGTATTTTTATAGTAATCGTGATAACTCCTCTTTTTGATTATCGATTAGATTACCACCAATTTTCAAGTTTCATAGATTTTCCTCTGTCCCTAGATTGATCACAACCATCGGTTCGTCACTAATCACTCTGCCTTGTTCATATCAACACCAACTATTTTGAATTTCATTTGGAGTCTTAATATCATCTCCGACGTCTGGCCCAACAAGGCCGAAGGTGATATTAGTACTTTCATCATTTACATGTGTAAGATATCCATTACGTTCATCGTTTTTATTGGATCTAAAGAGTAAAGGAAAAAGAAAAGGACAACAAATAAATAATAAAGAAGAATTGATAGAAAGAAATGAATGAATTTTATTGAACGAATGAATTCAAATTGTCTGAAAGAAAAGGCCTAACTAATTGGACTAATTATCAAAATAGAATGCTCACAATTAATCTAATTTTGCGTTTCCAAAGAGACTTATTAATAGGAACGAAAAACCAGTTGCATAAGGAAACTGGTATGCCAATATCATTCTTTTTGTCTGGATCGATGCTACATTGCTAAGTTAAGGTCTTGGACAGACTAGCTACTGCAGGTTCTTGAACACCAACCAATACTGGGAATGTTTGACGGATGTTTGGAAAGTCCATGTCAGCATGGTATAGTTGATCTCTTCTCTTGCCTTTAGTTTTGGCCTTCATTTCTTGGATCTCCTCTTCAGTAAGCTCATATTCAAGCCTGAATGTTCTAATCTGCAGCTTAGGTTGTTCTGAGCAACCCTATGCCCCTTGTCTTAACTCTTTAGTTATATTGACTTCATAAAAAATTTGCAACCCTAGCTCCTTTAGTTCTTCACTTCCAACATATGGAATAGTTGTCTCTTTGTAAATCTCATAATCTTGCTCCCCGAGAATAGTAACCAACTGCCCATTGGCTATGAATTTCACCTTTTGATATAAGCTGGACAAATTGCTCTTACTGAGTGAATCCATGGTCTTCTTAATAAAAGATGAAAAGTCCACGATATATCCAAAACTTGAAATGGAATAGTGAACATCTATAGATTAATCTCAACCTGTAGCCTAATTTCTCCAATTATCTCTCTTTTTTATCCATCAAAAGCCCTTACTGAAATCGAGCTGGGCTTTATCTCAATTACATCTACTCCAAGTAAATTTAGTGTCGCTAAAGGATACATATTTAGTGAAGACCCATTATCTATTAGAACTCGAGCAACTACTTTCCTTATACACTTAACCACTATGAAAAGGGGCTTTGTGTGCTGGTCTCCTTCTTCACCTAGCTTATCTGGCGAAAATGAAATCTAATCCATTGCAAATATCGAGTTCACCACCAATCCCAATCTTTCAATAGAAATCCCTTCAGGTACTTTGACATCATTCAGAATTTTGATTAATGCCTCTCAATGAGTATCTAATGACAATAGCAAACCTATTAGAGAGATCCGGGCTGGTACTTTGGCTAGCTTATCCATAATCTTATATTCATTGGCCTTTACTATTTTCTTAACAACATTCCGATCTTTATCATCCATATTTTCAAAGATCTTTCAAGAAGCCTCTTTCACAGTAGACTTCCTCTTAGCTTTCTTGTTCTGATCATAAACTCGTCCCGAGCATGTAAGCCCACCGACCACAGGTGATGAGGACCTAGTTGTCTGATTCACCACTTCATAATCTAGAGGTGCTGCTTTGTGATTCTCTAAGGCTATTAGGACATTAAAAGCAATTTTATTGGGCTTACCCAATTCCTTAACTTTCTTAGTCTTCCCGTAATACTTAAAAACTAACGGCTTGGGCCTATTTCCGATCATTCCAACCATCTCAGCTGTCTTCTTGGCTTCTACAATAAGTTTGTCCTCTTCCTTAAATTCTAGACCCCATCTAATGGATGGATCATCCGCATATATGGTGGGCGAACCGACATAATCCATTAAATACTCAAACTTCCCTAACAGTTCTCCTAGGTTGTCAATTGTTGGATCTCCCACTTCATATCTTTTTCTAAGCTCCTTTTAAATACTTCTCTTTCGCGATTTTGAAATTGTCATATGATGTCAATTTTCTTTATCTTCCCATCCTTTAGCAATTAATATATTGCCGGTCTAATCCGAGTTCTATCTTTGAGATTCATATTCCATAAGTACTCGACTTGCCTCGGATTCTAAGCTATCTCCTTAATAGTGGTGGGGAGACTGTTTAGATCAATCTTCGGTTCAAAAATTTTAGCAATGATCGTATTGACAAAATTTCCATGATTTGGCAGGGGGTTGTTACCTACATTAGGAGTGGAAGTTTGAATGAAATCCAATTGAACCAATTTTGCATCAATAAGATCTTAGATCTTATGTTCGAGTCTCCAACATTGGTTTGTAGAATGCCCTACTTACCCTAAATGATAATCACAACTAAGCTCCGGGTCATAATCCCTTGGTCTTTGTCCTTCCTTCGGTATTTCAAATGTCAGAATGTTCTCTTTTCTTAGTTGTGCAAGAACTTGGTTTAAAGGAATGGGAATATGAGTAAATTGTCTTCTTTGTGGGCGGTTATTCTGATTCGGATTCGATGGAGGATTAGATCCTCTTGTCATGGCTACCGGGGTTATAAGTCTGACAAGGTTACCAGTATTGACAACGCTTACAGTGGTTTCTTTGGTTTTGTTGGAAAATCTTGAGGGAAGTGTCTTCTTCTCAGCTACTTTAGGATTAGGAAGCCTTCTAGTAGCAATAACTTCCTCAATTCGGCACCCTGAGACCACAATTTCTGTAAGGTTGGAGGCAAGATGCCTGATCAGGTGTTAGTAATATGAGCTTCCAAGAGTGTTGATGAAAGCGAAAGTTAAGTCCTTCTGAGTTAAGGGTGGAGTCACCCTAGCCACCATGCCCTCCATCTTTAAGCATATTTTTTAAAGTTTTCGTTGGCCTTCTATCTTAGATTATTCAAATCCCACATGGACGGGGCTACTTCGATGTTGAACTTATACTGGTTGTAGAAAGCTCGTGCTAACTTATCCCAAGTATCGATTTTATTCAAATCTAATTGGGCGTACCAAGTTAAGGCTGGCCCAGTCAAGCTATCCTGAAAAGTCTGGATCATCACCTTGTCATACTTCATGTATTTTCCCATTTTCCTGATGTACAACCTAGTGTGAAGCTTCGGGTAACTAGTCCCATCGTATTTCTCGAATTCCCGCGCTTTAAACTTTTCCAGGAAGTTATCATCTTCATATGTCGGCAAGTTGATCATTCCTATCTGTTCAAACCTGTTAACCATTTCTAAGGTTTTCATCTTCTCAATCAACTTCTGCATAAACTTTCTTTCTATCTTTCGATGTTTCTCCTCAATCTCCTTCCTCCATACCTCAGCATTAGGAACCGATTCTTCATCTTCCAATTCAGGAGGAGGGGTTGTTTCTGTGTTCCAATTCGAGTTGACTTGAGATCCTTGTCTGTCGTTAAGAATCCCAATAGCTCGAGTGAGAGCTTAGATCTATTCGGCCATCTTATTCATGTTTTCTTCTAGAGTTACTACTCTCGGGTCGAACTCAGTTTGACTGATGTTTCCAGTGTCTTGAGTTGACATTCTAGCCTTAGAACGAGTGAATATCGGACTTCTAGCTGAGTCTGCTTACTTGGACACTATCTTCAAAATCCTACGCGAAAACCCAAGTTTTAGCCTTTTTGGTGAATTAAAGATTTTTTGTTTTAGTTATTCTTTCTTTTGTTTTTTTTTTTTTTGTTTTTTTTTTCTCTTTTGTTTTTTTTTTCAAATTTTCTTTTCTCTTTTTTCCTTTTAAAAGTCAACTAAACAAATAAATAAATAATAAAAATAATGGGTAAGAGATTACACAATTAATGAAAATTTTATTTAATAAAGCTGCAAATTTATTAATCATAAGATCTAACTTATACAACAAACAAAGAGAAAAGAAAAGAAAAACTCCTAACTAATTTTCTTAAAAACTTAAATTCTATATCTATAAGAGTTGACAGATCTGGCTGAGATGAGCATCATCAACTTCCCTCATAAGTTTTCATACCGTAACATCCCTTTCTCGAATCTTACTCCTCAAGAATTAATTTTCTTCTAGCAGTCTCTCATTTTCTAGCTTTAACTCTTCAATGATTCTCTTACTTTCTTGGAACTAAGCTTCAACTTTGGCTCGTATGGTATCTTGGTAAGCCTGCTCGGTAAGTGAAAGACGTACTAGTTCTGGCTTGTGTCTGAATATGTCTGGAGCTTCATATTGTATCTGTCCAGTTTTCTCCAACTAGTCATAGAAGAACTACTTGGTGGCTTGGTATTCTCTAACTTTACCTCTCAAAGTTCCCACATTGACTATCTTTTTTACTTCTCTCTATTACCATAGCTTTACGAGTTCTGCTAGTTGTTAAATCAGAGTAACCGTGCATAGATAAGGATCTTGATAACTCATCGTAATGTAACGACATCTAAGGAGTCTCTGTTGGCTATCTCTTGAAGTAAACCCAACTATCTGGTGACATAAGCTGGGAAATATCCTATACAACCCATAATACCGATAAGGGGGACTCTTGTATAGTCAACGTACCCTAAGAAAGCTTGAGTGCAATGGCTCCATCTAGCTATCCACATAAAGTCTACTAATTGCATTTTGTTGATAACTAACACCCATCCATTAAACTGAGCTTCATCTGGTACCTTGAGGTGGTGGGCAAAGTCGTCAACTAAGTTCATATTTTCAGTCAAGGACTCTCTGAGAAGATTCCCTCTATACTCTTGTGTGTGATTGAGAAACCACATGGCAAGGATTGTAAGGTTAGTTGTGAAATAATTGTACCCCTGCTTCTTTAGGTAGGTGAGTATCCTGAACTGTTTTGCCAGTAACGCCGGTATATAGGATTTATCGGCTAGGAATTGAGTCACTAGCTCGGCTACCCTATAATGGACTTGACCATATCTGAAGGGAAATAACACTGTCCTAAATACCGCTACAATAAACATGTTGATCCTCTTCTCGGCCCACAATTCATATTTTCTACAGAAGATCTGACAATATCTCTGATAAGCATCTAGGCTTAAAAACCACTCTATTAATCTTAAGATATTAAGACATTTCTTGCCCTCCGAAGATAAGAATAGCGCCAGGGCTAACTTTTTGACTCCTAACAACGTCATGAAAGTTTTCTCGAGTTAGACTCTGAGATTTGGGACAGTTATGCTTGTTTTGAGAGGCGAAGCACTAAATAGCTGCGAGTATTCTTCTATAGTGGGCGTCAACACATGTAGGCTGAAATTGAAAGCTGTAGATTCTAGATCTTAGTAATGAATAAGGACTTGAATTAGAGGCTAATGGAGCTAGACCCACATGAGGCTAGCCCAACCTACTTGCAAATGTGATTTTGCTTATCGAATTGAAGCTGCTTCAACCAATCTCTTAAGATGGCCTCAGGGAAGGAATACTTGTCCAACTGAACTTCATATACGAGTTTTAGATCGACACTACTTTGCCTTTCCATATCTATATTACAAAAAATATAAATAAAATGAAATGTAATGACTATTTACAATGAGTCCACTGAATTTAGAATAAAGTTGGATATGATATTAATAATTTTGCAGCTTTTTCAAAAAAATTCTTAAAAATTACACAGCCTTTCACTTGTCAAGAAACGACAAAAATAAAACACATATAATACAGGAAATAGAATATTGACAGAGAAACAAGCATAATCAAATACATAAAAATGCAATATGTTACATGTGCATGCAATACAATAGGGGTCGATAATTAATAAATTATAGGAAATACGATGAATCCGCGGTCGGAAAATACCCTTATATATAAGTAGGTTTGAAATAGGATTTTTTTAAGAAAAATGAAGTTTGCGAGTACTTATATATAAGGGTTACTAGCTTTTTAAAATTTTCCTTTTTTTTTGAAGAATAAGATCGAGTCAACCATGAATTGATCAGGCTTTCCTATAATTTAAGAATAACTACCTCTTTTTTCAAAAAGAATGATGCAAGATGGTAGGTTTACAGGTCTTAAGCTTTGTAATTCCAAAACTTTTCAGGGAAAAGCCTAGTAGGCTATATTGAAGCTTGAGTGGACTCATTTATCACTGTCAAGTAGAGGTAAAGACCCCAACAATCTAAGAGTTATACAATGGCAGCCCGTCCTAAGTCCTTAAGGTAGCTCAGGTTCAACTACATCTAAACACATGGATGATTATATAAAAGAACCCACCTAATTCCCTAATAAGGCCCCTTGGGCCGGGCTTTTTTTTAGGGCCTCCATCACTAAAAAAACAATTAGTATAACTATAATACAAAACAAAAAGAAAATAATAATACAAAAGCCCATCAATAATATTTTTAATTTTTTTTATGGCTTAGTCCACTAGGCTTCTTTAGTGGAGTCGCTAATTCTATTGAACCCTATTTCGATTTCCTTAGTTTAACCTATATCAAGTTTAATCTGCTTAATACAAATTACTTGACATTAAATTAAGAAAATACTTTTCTTAAAAAAATTTAAAAATTGGAGTCTCCAACCAGTTCAATTGGTAAAAAATAAATTTAGGGTTTTCGAGTGGAAAAACCTTAATTTAATCATAGATCCACGTATTTTCTAAAAAAACGATTTTTAGAATAAATAACCAAAAAAGATCGAGTTCAGAAGCTAACTTATTAAGACTAAGTCATCATATAAAAACTGAGGGAAAATTGATTGGCTTTTATTTTTATGATTTTCTAAAAATGCTAAAAATATACATAAACATATAAAAGATAACTAAAGTGATTTTTTTATTACGAATTTATAAGATAAAGAGAAATTTTTTTTTTATGCGATTGCCCTAAACGTACCTACATACTTGATATTCGGGATCAAACCGATCGTAGTTCTCTTTTTATAAAATTTTAGTGGGTGGATTATTTTTATTTTGAAAATCAAGTCAGGTTTACATTTTTTATTACTTTATAATTTAAAAAAAAAAACCTAAGAAATCTAATTTTCATGAATCTGAGAAAACTCTAACTAACTAAATCTTTTTGAAAAACTCGATTAAGATTTTTTATTTTTTTTAAAACCATTATGTGTCAAAATATCTTTTCTAAATCCTAATTATAATATTCATTGAAGATACGGTTGTTTTAAAAAAAAAAAACATGATTTTACAAAAAAAACTTAGTTGAACTAGATTTTATTGGAATTATTAAAATTGCCCTAAAAAGTTGTAGTAATAACTAAAAAAACCTACACTTAAACAAAAAACAAAAAATAAATTAATAAATGAGAAAATCATAACTAATAAAATAAATAAAAACTAATAAAAATTTACTTACGTGTCAAATCGTATTGGTGTTGTGCTCGTGTTTGTCAACGTTTGTTTGGCTACTATATTGCGTGGGCTATGTGCTATGGGCAAGAGTTAGGCAGTTTAAGTGATGTTTGGGCATTAGGGTGGTGGATTGGGCGCTGTTGGGCACTGTAGGGTGACAAATTAGGTGATTGGGTGGGAGGCTAGGCGATGCTGGGGCACTGCTGGGTGATCCTGGGCATTACCGGGCGACAGGCTAGGTTAGAATAGGCAATTATGTAGGTATAATTGTTTTTTTTTTTTTTCATTATGAAAATTTGCCTATCATTCCCACTTAAGTATTTATAGGCCTATAATCATATCTTTTATATCTCAAGATATAATTATAATCTTAGATATAGAAAATATGATTATGATTCTTCTAGAAACTATACTTTATTTTGGGCTTTTTCTTTTCAGACCTGATCCGATCCGCTATAATTTAGCCTAATAATTCTTAAATCTAATTTGAACCCATAAATTAGATAAATATTTATTTTATATTGGTCCAGTCCAAAATATTTTAGTAATAGTCCAATTCGCCGTTTACTTAAAATTAATTAAGCCTACATCGTCTTGCTACGACTTGACTAGATTTTCTCTTTTTTTATTTTATTACTTTTCATTTTTTTCTTTTAATTTTAATTTTTAATTTTTTCATTATTTTTTATTTTTGGCTTAACTGAAACAAAAAAAATTGGCAAAAATATGGTGTCTATAATAAACATATTAATTATTTATCATAAAATTAGGTTGATAAAATATTAGGTGTTAAATACAAATAATTGGTGCAAGATCATATGGGTAAGCAGATTACCCTGCTATACAAAATATCCACTTAAACTCTATTTCATCAGGTAGGAAAAGAGGGTCATAAGGTAAGTTCTAGTAATAATCTCCTGAAACTTACTCTTATAAAGTAGGGTACATATATGATATCAGAGTACTTTATTCCCACCATAAAATATGTACTCTAAAGTATATAGGGTATAAATTTCAATATACCTCATACCCATCTTGCAATAATAATCGAATAATATTAACAAATAAAAAAATTGATATTATTGTATTTTTTTAACCTTAAAGAAAATAATAACAAAAGCCCAATTTATAATAAAATCCTAAAACTACACACTCATGTATTTATTGTCTTATTCCTCTCTCTCTCTCTCTTGTAGGAAAACTTTATCTCTGTTTTTTACTATCTCAATTTTATGTTACTTTCTTCCTCTATTATTACCCCTAATCTAATAAGGCATTAAAAAAATATTACTTTTTAATTTATCGTTCAATATAATTTATTGAAGTCACTTAGCATACAAATTTTGTATTGTATATTATAATTTATAATTTGATAAAATTTTTATTTTCATAATTTGAAAAGAAAATATTAAAAAAAATAATTTAGTATGACTTAACTAAAGGTTTAATGTTTCCAATTATATGAATATTCTCTTCTCTATTCTACACACCAAAGTTTCATATTGTTACAAGTAAATATTTTGTAAATATAAAAACCTTTCTAATTATTACTATTTAGTTCATTAGTGTAGTTATAGGTTTGAGATTGATTTTGTCTTTGCATAATATTTTGAAAGAAGATAAAGTTAAAATAAAAAAAAAATACAAATTCCATTAGACACTCTATATACTATCAAATTTATGGGGTATAGGAAACAGTGTGGTTTCAATATACCACAGAGTAAGTTTCAAGAACAAAATTTTGAAACTTATTTCTATAAGGTAAGGTACAGGTGAGATGTTATATTTTATCTACCTTATACTTACTTATCCCTACAAAAACATAAAAGGATGAAAGAAAATGCTAAGGACCCCTCCTCAAGGACTACTGATAAATTGACGAAGTTCTTGAAAAGGAAAGATCTTTAAAGTGGAGGTCTTCATGAGATATAGAAAATTTCACATTATATGTTTCTCAATTAATATAATATAATATTATGTTTAGTACATGAGAATAAATCAGAATAGAATCACAATTTCGATTTCCATTTTCTTTTCCTATGTTTGAAGCGCATTTGGAAGTCGATGAATCACGATTTCGGCTTCAATGAAAAATTCAATTCTATACTTTCAAAGGCAAAATGGACAATTCTATTCTTCCTGTATTTATTATTATTATTATTAATTAAATTACTTATTTAACCTTTGGTTTAATTATGACATTCAATAATTAAGGATATTTTTTTATAATTATTACTATATACACATTTAATTTAATTCCTTTTCATTATATTTTATTAATATTTCTAAACATGGAAATGGTTTATCATTCTTTTTTTTTTCCCTTTAAGGATTTGTCATTCTACTTTTCATTATATTCTATTCTAATTTATTCTATTTTAAACTATTCTTACATACTAAAAGTAATATAAAAATTATAAAATATAACCCCCCATGTAAAATATAAGCAAAGTCACTAAAATTCTAAATATATTGTTGACTAAATAATAGATGGGTTCGGTTCCCTTTTTCCAATAATATATACAATAATTAAATTAAAAATTTACAATATTAAAATTTTTCGCGATTTCGTTCAATATTTTGGCTAGCCGAAAGGTCCTCGGTATGCACGAACTCAATCCTATTCCTTGTGGGTGTCCCCATCCATCCCCAAAAGAGGAGGATGAGGGGATTAACAGGAAATGACAAAAAAATCTGAGTCTTCCCAGACATTGCAATTTGCATGCCACGTTCACTCTTCCCAATACATGCCACCTTCACTTGCAGACCTTTTTTTATAGCCATAAGTTCTAATCTTAAACAACATCCACCAAAAACCTAATAAATATCTTCCCACAGAAACGATCTTTTCGGTTCTACCTGACGTTCTGACCTCCTATCGACTTGCCATTATTTAAAGTAAAAAACGAATCTGACCAAATTTCAGACCACCACCCATGAGACCAAACGTGAACAAGAGATCCGATTTTTAAGGAAAAAGGAAAGAGCTGCTTTATTTAATGATTTTCACAGTATAATCGATACCCTTTGCTTCCTCTATCATGACTCACTGACTTTTACATGAATTATCTCATCTTGTCACCAACTTGGTCCCATAGGAGCACAGGTGAGAAAATTCCCACCATGAATTTATTGATAATATCGGTTCCTTGTAGTGTTTTCATGTGTAAAGATTAATACCTTTGGCTTTGCCCGTACTTGGGTTTCTTTGAAAGCATTGACATAGATATTTTATGTCCACTTTGTGTGGTTTGATCTGAATTGCGGTGGAGTTGATGAATAGTATCTTTTTGATGTTTACAGGTTTGGAATGGATCGGTCTTTCTTATGCAAGTTGAAGGGGTTCTAGTAATTTCTGCGCCATTTTTAGATAGTGATGTTTTGAACTTGTGTAAATTGTCTGTATTCTTATTGAAGGAATGATATATCATTACATCATTTTAACTGCCACCTTTTTATTCTTTTTCCACATTTTTGCTGTTAATTTTCAGGCTATAAAAGGAAGGGGCTGTGTTAGTGAAACCATATATAAGTACATATAGGATATTGCTGATCAGCTAGATGTTGTTTTTGATTGAGTGAAGTGATATTCTGATCAGGATATTAGGAAGTGATGGAAAAGGAGAAGAAGTTTCTCACGGTTGCACCATTCGAGTGTGCATGGCGAAATGATTTGAAATTCCATGAAGCCGGGAGGGGTTGTGTTGCTTTTGAGGCTTTTGCTCATAATGATGTAACAGTGGTTTTCCGGGAGAATGTTGGTAGCCAACACTATCATTACAAGAGGGATAATAGTCCTCATTACACCGTGATTCTCGGTAGTCACCGGAACCGCCGGCTTAAAATAGAGGTGGATGGGGAGACTGTAGTCGATGAGGCAGGTGTTGGTCTTTGCAACTCTTCCTCCTTCCAGAGTTACTGGATTAGTATTTATGATGGTTTGATCAGTGTTGGTAAGGGTCGGTACCCTTTTCAAAATCTTGTTTTCGAGTGGCTTGACACTAACCCCAAATGTAATGTGTGGTATGTTGGGCTCAGTAGCTGGGACAAACATGTTGGATATAGAAATGTCAATATTTTGCCATTAACCCAAAACCATATATCCCTTTGGAAGCAAGTGGATTTAAAAGATTTGAGAGGGGATGAAGAGAATAGTGATAGGGATTTGGAAGAGGAATGTTCAGATTATGAGAAATGGGGTCTTGGAAATTTTCATGAGAGCTGGGAATTGTCTGATATGTATTTTATTGTCGGTGATGAAGAGAGGCTTGTCCCTGCTCATAAGGTTATCTTGAGCATATGTGGGAATTTCAATTTATCACTGACTAATGTTATTTATCTGCAAGGTGTGACATATCCCATCCTCCATTCTCTTCTTCAGTATATTTATACTGGAAAGACCCAGGTATGATTTTCTCTTATTCAATTTAACATGTCTGTCCTAACAATTCTGACTTCAGTGTTTGAGGAAAAAGTTCTGATTCTAGTGTCTATCCATATAACATGTCTCGTAACTGTCAGTAACTAAAGTTCCAAATAATGATTTACTATCATCAGTTGTTGATATTGTAAGGGACGAAAAACGTTTTGGCCATCTCCCCTATCCCCACCATTTCTTGTTTGAGAATCTTGTGACCATTCTTGCCTTGAAGATCAGACAAGAAGGAACTATTGGGTGTTAAACTTGGCATCAGCTATTAAAGGTCAATGTCTGAATGTGGTGGATGCAGATTGCTGTGTCAGAGCTTGATTTATTGATGGAACTAGGCTCGCAATTCGGAGTCCTACCTCTGGCGAAGCAGTGTAAGGAAGTTGCGGCACGTTTGGACACAAGTAATCTCTGCTCAGATAAGGCTGTGGAGTTATTATATCCAAGTTCAAAGCCACATCTCATGGCTTTTCCTTCTGGGCTTCCAGCTGACTTGCATAAGCTCAAACAACTATTATTTACCAGAGAATACAGTGACGTTAATATCTTTATTGATGGTCATGGGCTAGTTACACGATCCCACAAAGTCATTCTTAGTTTGTGGAGTGTTCCATTTGCAAAGGTAAGTGGGATTTCTATACCTTCATAATCATTTCACCTATGCCTACCATTTGTGTAGTTTAGGATGACATATTCTCAAACCTTGTCGAAATCCTGGCTTGCATATTGCCTGAGAGGAGGTAGCAGTATTTTCCTAGTCGTGATTGAATCTTGTTATTGTTCTTGCTGGTTAGTTTAGTGAGCAACAGGTACTCTGATGAGCTTATTTATTTATTTATTTATTTTTTGAATAATATTTTAGACAAAGATAACCACCAATCGTGCTCTTGGTGATGTAGTTTAAGTTGATCCTAATTGAGTGAGAAGCAAATTGTGGTTTAGGCATGACAAACTATTTGGTGAGTCTAAATAGCTACAAATGAAGAAACAATTATAAGCCACATTCAATTAGAATCATGTTGAATCATTTTAGCACTTGGGAGACATTCATATCTTATTTCCACCTTCAAGCCACTTGTTTGGGGGTTTAATGTTACATGAAAGATTGGGTTGAGCTTTAGATTGGGTCTTTCTGCATGCCTCTGAGGAAGTCCTGTTATTTGTCAGAGTTGTCATTGGTTTCCTTTCCTAGTATGGTTCATCTTGATGATAATGATTTTGTACAATCAACAGATGTTGACAAATGGAATGAGTGAGAGTGTTTCTTCAGAGATTCATTTGAAGGATGTACCACCTGAAGCATTCAGGGTTATGCTTGATTTCATGTACAGTGGAGAAATTCATATAGAAAGCACCCCAGATTCTGGTACCTTGATCCTCAAGCAGCTTTACCTGGCTGATCAATTTGGAATTACCCTTCTTCATCAAGAATGCTGCAAAATACTTCTAGAGTGCCTCACCGAGGTAGTAGTCATTACCTTTATACTTGGTTTAATTATATCATACCATCTATTCAATAATGTTGTTGTCTTGTCACTTTGTGCAATAAATAGCGAGAAGTAACCCGGGATGTGTGGTGTTGTCTCTGTAGACCAAAAAAAGAAAAAGAAAAGAAAAAAAAGAGAGAGATCCCTGTAGATAGCACATTACCGGATATTAATACTTCTTGTGTGCATATTATGTGCAGGGACGGAGTTCTTCTAGGGGATGAAGGTCTATACAACAAGTTTTTCTATTATGAACAAGTTTTATGGATGAGGAAGCAGACAATTCTACTAAAGTAATAGGTTGCAGTTGATCTAACTCTTAAATTTTGTTGCAGGATACAGTATGTCCAATCCTTCAAGCTGTTGCATGCCTTCCATCCTGCAAGCTCATTGAAGAAACGTGTGAGAGATACTTCTCAATGCACTTCGACTATTGTACAACTGCAAGCATCGACTTTATCTTGTTAGATGGGGCAATTTTTAGGCAAATCCTTCAGGTTTGTTTGCAGTTTCTTGGAAGTTCACTATTGATTGGCTTTACTAGGACCTTATTGGCTTAATTGTCACCACTGAGCTTCCTGCATAAATTACTGCAGTCAGATCGGTGAAATATATTCCATGTCTTAGTCTGAATCATCATTGAAAAATATATCCATCATGCAAATTTAGCTGGTCTATACTTACATCTTTTCAGAAGTAGGTCTGTAGGTAATGATAACATGTGCTAACTTGTTGCTTAGAACATGTGATGAAGCAGTTATGCAACATGGATGTTGAAATCTTGTATGTGTTTTCAACAAAAAACCTGATGAATTTTGACTGTGATGTAACAGTTTATAGGGTTATGTTATATGAATCAGGCTGAGTAACTCCTACCGTAAATTTGTGGTGTGTAGCATCCTGATTTAACAGTTACATCGGAAGAGAGAGTTCTCAGTGCTATTCTGATGTGGTGCATGAAAGCAGAGAAATTATATAGGTGGGAGGAGTTGGATGAGTTGATGAATCACATGAGTCCCGAATTCATTTTTGAGGATCGAATTCAGTATATTGGTGATTTCTTGCCATTTGTGCGATTTGGGCTACTGCCACGTGCACTGCTTGAAAAGGTGTGCCGGCCTGAAATATAGTTATTTAAGGTAGTCCATTTGCATAGTTGAAATCAGATTTAAACAATAGTTCCATTGAATGGCAGTTGGAGAAGAGCAACCTCAACAAACACTTTTCCTGTTTCAGCAATCTTGTAAGTGATAGCAATTCACTTCTGCATGAAGTCCTAGGCAGTGATGCCTTAATCAAATGGATAATGCCATTCAACTTCTTTATCACGACATTGCAGGTGAAAGAGGCTCTTGATTATATTGAGTTGGGATTAGCAGATTTAGGAGATAACCAAAGGTAAAAATTTTCACATTTTTACAGATACATGCATTGATTCTGTGGAATTTTCTGGAAGAAGTTATTTCAATATGTCTTTGAATTGATGGATCGAGTTTTCCTGTAACCAAATGGCATTTCTATATTTGTTCTCCCAATTATATGTTGCCACATCGTTTATTAACATTTTGCTTTTTACTCACACATTGCAGCATATTATTGGAATAGCACTACTTATGGACAGTTTTGTCCTAAATTGATGGTGAAGCTGATTCAAGTCGTCAAATAACAAACTTTATTGGATAAAATTATCTAATTACATGTTGATCTCTTATCGGACTAGCTTCTTGTAATTCTGATTACACAATAAATGAAACCTCAAATGAATCTGAGGGAAGAAAAACACCGTGGTCAGAATATAAACTAAATTTTGGATGCCTCATGATTCCATGACATTCTCTGGCCATTAAAAGAAGCATCTGCTTGACAGAAAAGCTCACAACGCATGCGTAGCTTATCTGATATGTTGGTGCAATTGTTTCATGGGCCACTACCCTTTTTTATGAACTTACAGAGATAGTTACTTTATAATTTTGTGATTTGTTGGGTCTTACATCAGACGCCATGTTCAATGCAATTTTTTAGTTTGATAAATTAGTGAGGATGATATGTTTTCTTTTGACAAACTTAAGGAGAGCTGATATACATTTAAGTGATATAGTGCGGGTCCTACAGTGTGGCATGCTCAATGGAAATTTTCCTAATCTATTTTCCCTTTTCCTTTGGATAAGATTTCAACATAGGCGATCCAGCTATAAGGAGCTTCAGTACATATGTGATGGTGATAGTAATGGAGTTTTGTACTTTGCTGGCACATCGTACAGGGAACATCCTTGGGTCAATCCTGTTGTGACCAAGGTGATTATAATCTTGAACTCCTCTCTCTCTCTATGGATGGGATATTTTCTAAGTAGTTCCTTCACATTTTAGAGGATTACTGTTACTGCCAGCAGTCCCAATTTAAGATATTCTGATCCCAAAGGTTTGGCGTCAAGAACTTACCAGGTAGAATTTCTTAGATCCTCTGTGGCACTCCTCATATATTTCTTGTGTTCTGTTTGGGTGGATACTGAGATGATTTCATCTGGCTTAGGGTACATTGTTTGCTGGACCCCGCCTGGAAAATGGGCTAAAGTCTGCGTGGTGGATGGTTGACCTTGGTCAAGATCATCAGGTCAAATCTGCTATCCCTATTCTGGTGATTATTGATCGGAAATGATATTTCTCAGAAGAACGAACCTATTTTCCTTACGATTTCCTAACATTTCATGGTTTTTGGGCCAGTAAAATTGAGTTTTTTTGTAGTTAGCCAATCATATGTATGACATGTTGCTGTTCAACTTGCTGCAGCTTATGTGCAACTATTATACCCTTCGGCAAGATGGATCCATGACATACATTAGACTTTGGAATCTTCAGGTATCGATTTTATGTCTGGATACTTTTTTCTTTTTCCTTTTCTTTTTTGTTTTAACATTTTGCAGAGAACTTAGGCTGAATGGTTGTCTAGTCGAACGAACTTGCATTTCTTTGTACTACATTTCAGGGCTCGGTTGATGGGAAATCTTGGATGGACTTGAGAGTCCATGAGAATGATCAAACAATATGCGAACCAGGCCAGTTTGCATCATGGCCAGTAACCGGTCCAAACGCTCTACTTCCCTTCAGATACTTCAGAATTGTCTTGACAGGGCCAACAACGGACATTTCTAACCCGTGGAACCTCTGTATTTGCTTCCTGGAACTGTATGGTTACTTCCACTGATTTCATCACCAGGATTGTGAGGGAAAACAGAGAACAATGTCTGTGCACTGGATGTGCATGAGTAAGAATCAGGGCATGTACTTCTAGGTACTAGGTTTAGCAAGAAAAGTAGCAGGTGTGTGCTTTTTAGAAAGCAGCGATCTTGTCTGTGAGAGTTGGATGAACATAGTGTAGTGTGTTTCAAAGGGGCTATTAGATGCGCCTAGAATGACTCACCAATGCAGTGGAGCAAAGTCATCCATTTCCATGGATTGGAATATAGGAAGCTTTTTTTTCCTTTCCCTTGTCTATTGGAGAACAGAAATAAATTGCAGAGCAATTTTCAAACTCTTGACAACGGATTAAAAAACTAAACTTGTAAATATGCCGTGAGGTCTTTCATTTATAATTTATGTGTGAGCATATTTTAAGTTCTTTTATTCTTATTGGTTGAAATTATTTTTCCTATTTATTCGGTTGTATTTTCGGAAGAAGTCAACAATTTGTTTAAAAGGAAAATATTAGAAATAGGGCTAGTGGGAAAATTATTCGGCCATATAATACTTAAATTGTTTTTTTAAAGTGGTGATTTTAAATTGAATGAGGAGACGATGGTGAGCTTTGTAATTTTATGTAGTTGATAGAATGAGTAATTTATGGTGTACATGAAAGTCAATCAATTGGAGTAATATTTTATGTATGGATTTTAAGAGTTAAATGATGGTATGTTGTGAGTTTATAATATTGAAATATAGTAAAATAATATTATTATATTTAAAAAGAGGTAATTTTATTAAATTATATTATATTGTAATTTATCTAGTGTAAATACATAAATTAGATCATGAAAATTAATTGAATTTTAGAAATAAATTATTTGAACACTAAAATTATAAAGTATCATAAAATAATATATAAAAATATTATAAGAAAAATCATAAAAATTGTTAAAAAAATCATAAAGATTTCTAGAATCATCTTGGATTAGGCACAGCGTAATAAGGAATGGCTATGGACTTGAGGAAGAAATTTCAAGACACTTAACATATGTGGATTCAGGGATATATATACTTAGAAGAGAGAGAGAATATTCTACATTTTATCAACCAATCTAGGTATTATCACCAACTCTCTATAGATGATCAATTAGCTCTTTAGTAAGTTAGGAAAATTACAAGAGTAAGTTAGGAAAATTACAAGAATAAGGAAACAAGGAGGACAAAATTCTAGAAAAAATTATTAGAAAATAAAGTGAATTGAATTTGTGGAGTAGGAACTTACATGTGACTCAGGAACAAACCATCGCCACCAACCAACAGTAGGGGCAACATCTGAGGCTATTGACATGGTGGTGGTAGTCGGATGGCCACTTTTTGGTAAGCTCCAACTTTTCTTTGATTTTCTTAAATTTTCTAAAATCATTAAATCAAGTCTAAAATTTTTTTAAAAATTTATTTTAGAATATTTTTGTACCTATTTATTAGAGAAAAATATCATATCACGAATCTTCTTAATAAATCACATGAAACCGAATAATTTTCGAAATTATTTTAAATAATCTTAATATTGTTGTTTTAAAACCAAGTTTTTTCTAGAACTTCTTTATATTGTACGTATGAATCTTAAGAAAAGTTTTTGGTCTATAATTTTTAGTAATTTTTAAGCTTATAAATTTGGTGAAAAATACTATTTTCAAGAGATTTTGTATAATTAGCTTTAAGGAATCAATTTATCCTGGTTCTAGAGTTCATATGAGTTATGTTATGTTATAAGATATGATATGGAATTAAGAGGATTAAAGTAAAGTTGAATCACATACCTACCATTGGTTATGGGTTTCATGTACTAAAGTTGGAAAATTAAGGTTTGAAAGTTTTGGTAATATGGTGTTGATAAGTATGATGAACTTGTTGAATGATTATAGACACTTTATTTTTACCATTTTTTTAGTTATTTTATTTTATTAATTGAGTCAAGTTGATAAATAAAAAAAAAAAGATAAAAAAACGAAAATTAAAAAGATAAAAAAAAAAAGATCAAGTCAAGTCGTAACAAGTTGAGTCATAAGTCGAGTCGTGTTAAGTTAAATTAAGTTGGGTTGTTGGATCAAGTGATGAGATGGACTTAATTAATTAATTTTGGGCTAGACCAATATAAAATAAAAATTCATCTAATTTAAGAGTTCAAATCAAGATTTATTAAGTTATCAGGTTATATTTAATTAGGATTAGATCGGGCTTAAAATATAAAGCCCCAAATAACTAGGGTTTCTAGAAGTTATGGTAAATCTTGAAAAAATTGTAATCGTATTTTTGATACGAAAGATTCGATTTTGAGCTTATAAATAGTACATTGATAAGGGATTCAAAAGAGGGTTTTTTTAATCACACGCCACTCATACCACATGTGTCACCACTATAAAACACCATACATACAACGTACTGCCACCACGCACCACCAAAGCACCACTGCCACACACCACATGCTGCTATACACTCACTAAAACATCGTTGCCCACAAACACCTGACGTACCACTTAGCACCGCCTAGACGTGCCACCAGCACCGTCTTTGTCGCCCAATCCACCATCGTTGCCATCGCATACTTGCCAGTGTTGTCCCATGCCTTGCCTGTATCGCTTGAAGCCACCGCTCGTATCACTTAGATCCACGCCTCGGTGCTACCAGTCACTCGCCTACAATTGCTCGAAGTCATCGCCTAGTCACTTGCCTACACCACCCAGATCCACACCTATTGTCACTCACATCGCCTTCACTTATGCCTAAATCCACGCCAGTCGCTCGCCTGCATTGCCCTTGCTTACACCCAATTTCCCTCACATCGCCCTCGCTCTCGCTCTCGTTCGTGCTCACTATCACCCATAGCGCCTACGTCTCGTACATTCTTACCCTTGTCTCACCTAGTGCATGCCTACATGCTCACCTAACATCGACGCGATCCGACTTAAGTAAATTTTCAGTAATTTTTTATTATTTTATATTATTTCATTAATTTTTATTAATATTTTTAGTTATTTATTTTTTTCCTTTATTAATTTATTTCTTTTGTTTAAGTGTAGGTTTTTTTGTTATTATTTATTTTGTTGCAATTTTTTAGTTAAATTAAGTTTTTATGAAAAATCATGTTTTTTTAATAATAAAAAAATATTTTTAACATATAGTGGTTTTAAAAAAAATAAAAAATCTTAAATTAAGTTTTTTTTTTCAAAAAGATTCAGTTAGTTAGGTTTTTTTTATTTAATTCAAAAAAATTAGATTTTTTAGGTTTTTTTTCTTAAAATAATAGATTGATAAGGAAAGTAAATTTGGCTCGATTTTTGAAATAAAAATAACCTACCCATTAAAAATTTTATAAAAAAAAAAAATACAGCCGGTTTGATTTCGATTAGCAGGTATATAGATACCTTCGAAGTAACTGTCTAAAAATAAATTATTTTTAGAAATTCGTAATAAAAAATAATTAAAAATCATTTTTAATTACATTTTGTGAATTTATGTATATTTTGAATATTTTTAGAAAAATTGCAAAAATAAAGCCCATCAATTTTTTAATTTTCACATGATGACTTAGTCTTAATAGGTTAGCCATCGAACCCGGTTTTTTGATTCAATTTTCTAAAAATTAAATTTTTATAATATTCGTAGACTAATGGCCAAATGAGGGTTTTCCTACCCAAAAACACTAATTTTATTTTTTTACTAGTTAAACTAATTGGTAACTCCAATTTAAAATTTTTTTTAAAAGTATTTCCTTAATTTAATGTCGAGTAATTTATATTAAATGAGCTGAACTTAATATAAGTTAAATTAAGAAAATTGAACTAGGGCTCGATAGAATTGGCGGCTCTATTGGAGACGCTTGATGGGCTAGTCAGGTGAAAGTTAAAAAAAATTTAATGGGCTTTTATATTATTATTTTCTTTTTATATTATATTATAGTAGTACTAATTATCTTTTAGTAATGTAGGTCTTAAAAAAAAACTTTGACCCAATGGGCCTTCATGAGGATAAAGGGGGTTTTATTTTTCAAATAACCATCTGTGTATTTAGATGTAGTAGAACCTGGGTTACCTTAGAAACCTAAGACAGGTCGTCATTATGTAACTATCAGGTCGCTAGGGTTTTTACCCTCGCCTGACAATAATAAGCGAGCCCACTAAAACTTTGATGTAGCTTATTAGACTTCTCTTTAGAAAGCCTTGAAGCTATATAACTTAGGACCCATAGACCCCACCATTTTGCATCATCCTTTTCAAAAAAGAGGTAGTTATTCTTAAATTATAGGAAAAGTCCAATCGGTCCACAGTTGGCCTAATCTTATTCTTCAAGAAAAAACAGTAACCCTTATATAAGAGTATTTGCAAACCTTATTTAAAAAAATCCTATTTCAAACTTGCTTATATATAAGTGTAGTTCCCAACTGCAGATGCATCGTATTTCCTATAATTTATTAATTACCACCCTTACCGCATTGCATCTGTGTGTAACATATTACATTTTTATATGTTAGATCATGCTCGTTTCTCTATGAATATTTTATTTCCTTGTATTATATGTATTTTATTTCTTTATTACTTCTTAGTTAGTGAAATGCTACACAATTTCTAAGAAAATTTTTGAAAAAGTTGTGAAATTATTAATATCATATCTAACTTTACTCTAAATTTGGTGCCCTTATTGTAAATAATCGTTGCATTTTATTTTGTTTATATATATATTTTTTGTAACATAAATATGAAGAGTCAGGGTAGTGTCACTCTAAAGCCCGTCCATAAAGTCCAATTGGATAAGTACTCTTTCCCTGAGACCGTCCTAAGTGATTGGTTGAACCAGCTTCCTTCTGCTAAGCAATATCACATTTGCAAAAAGATTAGGCTAGTCATATCCCTTATGCAGGTCTAGCTCCACCGGCCTTTAATTTAGGCCCTTATCTATTACTAGGATTCAAAATCTACAGCTTTTAACTTTGGCCCACACATATTGATGCCCATTATAGAAGAATACTAGTAGTTATTTAGAATCTCGCCCCTCAAGGCAGGCATTGCTATCCCTAATCTCAAAGTCTAGCTCGAGAAAGCTTTCATGACATTGTTAGGAGTTAAGAAGTCAGCCTTAGCCTATTCTTATCCTCAGAGGACCAAAAATGTCTCAACATCCTAAGATTAGTGGAGTTGTTTTCAAGCCCGAATACCTATCAGAGATATCGCTAGATTTTTTGTGGAGGATATGAATTGTGGGCCAAGAAGAGGGTTAACGCATTTATTGTAGTAGTGTTTGGAATAGTACTATTTCCCTTTAGATATAGTTAAGTCCATTATGGAATAACCGAACTAGTGACTCAATTCCTAGCTGATAAATCCTATATACCAGTTATATACCAGTGTTACTAGCAGAACAGTTCAGGATACTCACCCACCTAAAGAAGTATGGTCATGGTTATTTCACAGCTAACTCTACGATTCTTATCATGTGGTTTTTCAGTCACACATAGGGGTATGGAGGGAATCTTCTTAGAGAGTCTTTGACTAAGAACTTGAATCTAATTGATGACTTTGCTTGCCACCTCAAAATACCGAATGAAGCTCAGTTTAATGGATGGGTGTTAGTTATTAGCAAAATGTAGTTAGTAGAATTTATGTGGACAGCTAGATGGAGCCATTGTACTCAAGCCATCTTGAGACGCGTTGACTATGCAGGAGTCCCTCTTATCAGTATTACGGGCTATACCGGATATTTCCCAACTTATATCACCAAACAGCTAGGTCCACTTCAAGAGGTAACCTATAGAGACTCCATCGACGTCGTCATGATAAATTATCAAGATCCCTGTCTACTTATGATTACTTTGATTCAACGACTAGTAGAACTTGTAAAGCTGTGGAAACAGAGAGAAGTAAAAAAGATAGTCAACGTGGGAACTTTGAGAGGTAAAGTCGGAGAATACCGAGCCACTAAGCAGTTCATTTATGATTAGTTAGAGAAGATTTGAAAAATACGATATGAAGCTCTAGACGTATTCAAACATGAGCCAAAACTAACACGTCTTTCACCTACTAAGTAGGCCTACCAAGACACCATATGGGCCAAGGTTAAAGCCCAGTTCCAAGAAAGTAGGAGTTTTTCTTTTCTTTTCTTTTAGTCCATTGTATAAGTTGGATCTTATAATTAATAAATTTGTTGCTTTAGTAAATAAAATTTTCATTAATTGCATAGTCTTTGACGCATTATTATTTGTTTGTTTAGTTGAATTTTAAAAAGAAAAAAGAGAAGAGAAATTTTGAAAAAAGAAAAAAAAAACACAAAAAAGAAGCAAACAACAGAACAACAAAAAGCTAAAAAAAAAAATCTTTAATTCACCAAAAAGTCTAAAACTTGGGTTTTCGCTTAAGATTTTGAAGATAGTGTCCA
This sequence comes from Lumnitzera littorea, assembly GCA_024138015.1. NCBI lineage: Eukaryota > Viridiplantae > Streptophyta > Magnoliopsida > Myrtales > Combretaceae > Lumnitzera > Lumnitzera littorea. Next base: position 16,680,511 of record JAMXBB010000012.1, read on the forward strand.
AATAAGTAAACTCAACTAGAAGCCTAATATTCACTCGTTCTAAAGCAAGGATGTTAACCCAAGGTACTGGAAATATTAGTTAAACCGAGCCTAACTTGAGAGTAGCAACTCTGGAAGAAAACATGAACAAGATGGCCGAACGGATTCAGGCTCTCATTCAAGCTATCGGGATTCTTAACAACAGATAAGGATCTCAAGTCAACCCAAATTGGAATACAGAAACGACTCCTCCCCCTAAATTGGAAGATGAAGAATTGGTCCCTAATGTTGGAGTATGGAGGAAGGAAAATGAAGAGAAACACTGTGAGATGGAAAGAAAGTTCATGTAGAAGTTGACCGAGAAAATGAAAACCCTAGAAATGGTCAACGGGTTTGAACAGAAGGGAATGATCAACTTATCGACATATAAAGATGATGACTTCCTAGAAAGATTTAAAGTGTCGGAATTTGAGAAATACGATGGGAGTGACTGCCCAAAGCTCCATACTAGGTTGTACATTAGGAAAATGGGAAAGTATATGAAGTGTGATAAAGTGATGGTCCAAACTTTTTAAGGCAGCTTGACTAAGCTCGCCTTAACCTAATATGCTCAATTGGATTTGAATGAGATTAATACTTGGGATAAGTTAGCACGGGTTTTCTACAACCAGTATAAATTCGACATCAAAGTGGCTCCGTCCATATGAGATCTGAACAATCTACCAAAAAAAGCTAACAAAAACTCTAAAGAATATGTTTAGAGATGGAGGGGCATAGTAGCTAGGGTGGGTCCACCCTTAACCAATAAGGATTTGATCTTTGCTTTCATTAATACTCTTGAAAGCTCGTATTACCAACACCTGGTCGGGCATCCTGCCTCCAACTTTACAAAAATTGTAGCCTCAAGGTGTCAAATTGTGGAAGCTATTGTTACTGGAAGTCTTCTTAATCCTGAAGCAATTGACAAGAAAACACCTCCCCCAAGATTTTCCAACAAAGCCAAAGAGGCCACTGTAAGCATTGTCAATACCGATAACCTTATCAGACTCGCAGCCTTAGTAGCCATGATAGGAAGATGTAATCTCTTGTCGAATCCAAATCAAAACAACCACCTACAAAGAAGACAGTTTACCTATATTCATATTCCTTTAAGTCAAGTTCTTGCATGACTAAGGATAGAAAACCTTCTGACGTTTGAAATACTGAGGGACTATAACCCGGACCTTCGATATGATTATCATCTAGGGCAAGTAGGGCACTCTACAGATCAGTGTTGGAGACTCAAACATAAGATCCAGGATCTTATTAACGCTAAATTGGTTCGATTAGATTTATCCAGACTCTCACTTCTAATATGAGTAACAACCCTCTACCGAATCATGGGAATTCAATCAATATGATCATTGCTGAAATTTCTAAACCAAAGATTGATCTAGATAGTCTCCCCATAGCTATTGAGGAGATAGCTTGGAATTCGAAGCAAGCTGGGTACTTGTAGAATATGAATCTTAAGGATAGAACCCAGACTAGATCGGCAATATATTGATTGCTGAAGGATGGAAAGATAAAGAAAGCTGATATCATAGCTATGACAATTCCAAAACCACGAAAAAGAAGTGCTCAGAAGGAGCTTAGGAAAATATATGAAGCCAGAGATCCAACGATTGATACCCTAAGAGAACTGTCAAGGAAGTTAAAGTATTTAGTGGATTACGCTAGTTCACCTGCCATATACGCTGACGCCTTACCTACTAGATAGGGTCCATAATTTGAGGAAGAAAACAGACTTATTGCAGAAGCTAAGAAGACTGTTAAGATGGTTGGAATGATTGAACATGGGCCTGTGTCATTGGTTTTTGAGTATGACAAAGAGACTAAGAAGGTTGAAGAATTAGGAAAGCCCAAGAAGATTGCTTTCAATGTCCTGATAGCCCCAAAGAATTATAAAGCAGCACCTTTAGATTATTAGGCAGTTAATCAGAGGACCAGGTCTTCATCATCTATGGTTGGTGGGTTCATGCGCTCGAAACGAGTCTATGATTAGAACGAGGAAGCCAAGAGGAAGTTTACTATGGAAGAGGCTTCTTGAAAGATCTTTGAAGATACGGATGATAAAGATCAGAATGTTGTTAAGAAAATAGTGAAGGCCAGTGAATACAAGATAATAGACCAGTTAGCCAAAGTACCAGCCCGAATCTCTTTAATGGGCTTGCTGTTGTCATCAGATACTCATCGAAAGGCATTTATCAAAATTTTAAAAGATGTCAAAATATTTGAAGGGATTTCTACTGAAAAATTGGGGCTGGTGGTAAACTCAATTTTCGTAATGGATCAGATTTCATTCTCACCAAATGAGCTAGGAGAAGAAGGAGACCAGTACACAAAGCCCCTTTTCATAGTGGTTAAGTGTGCAGGGAAAGTGGTTGCTCGAGTTCTAATAGATAATGGGTCATCACTGAATGCATGTCCTTTGGCGACATTAAATTTACTTAGAATAGTGGATGCGACTGAGATAAATCCCAGCTCGATTTCGGTAAGAGCTTTTGATGGATTAAAAAGGGAGATAATTGGAGAAACTGGGTTGTAAGTTGAGATTGGCCTACAAATGTTCACTATTCCCTTTCAAGTTCTAGATATATCGGGAACTTTCAATCTTCTGTTAGGAAGATCGTAGATTCATTTAGTGGGGGCAATTCCATTCAGTTTACATTAGAAAGTAAAATTCATAGCTAACAGGCAGTTGGTTACTATTCTTGAGGAGCAAGACTACGAGATTTATAAAGAGACAACTATTCTCTATGTCAAGGATGAAGAATTGGAAGAGACAAGGTTGTAGATTTTTGACGAAGTTAGTGTGATTGGAGAAGCAAGACAGGGAGCACAAGGTCGCTCAGGACAACCTAAGTAGCAGATTAGAACATTTGGGCTCGTGCATGAGCCCACTGAAGATGAGATCTAAGAAATGCAGACCAAAACCAAAAATAAGAGAGGAGATTGGCTGTACCATGCTCACATGGAATTTCCAGACATCTATTAGACATTCCCAGCATTAGTTGGTGTTCAAGAACCTAAAGTAACCAGTTTATCCAAAACCTTAACTCAGCAATGCAACATTGGTCGAAACGAGAAGGAAGATATTGGTGTACCAGTTTCCTTGTGCAACTAGTTTTCCGTTTTTATTAATAGGTCTCTTTAGAAACACAAAATTAGATTAATTAGGAATATTTTATTTTGATAATTAGTCTGATTAGTTAAACTTTTCCTTTCGTACAATTTGAATTCATTCATTCAATAAAATTCATTCCTTTCTTTCGTTCAATTATTCTTTATTATTTATTCATTGTCCTTTACTTTTTTTCCTTCATTCTTCAAATTCGATAAACATAATGAACGTAATGGATATCTCGTACATATAAACAATGAAAGTACCAATATCACCTTCAACCCTACTGGGTCAAATGTTAGAGATGATATTGAAACTCCAAATGAAATTCAAGAGAGTTGGCGTCAACATGAACAGGATAGAGTGATTATTGACGAACTAATGAATGAGATTAATTTGGGGACAGAGGAAAGTCCAAAAAACTTGAAAATTGGTGGTAATTTAACGGATGATAAAAAACGAGAGTTATCATGATTGCTATCATAATACTTGGACATATTCGCTTGGTCTTATGAAGATATGCTTGGTTTAAATTCATTTGTTGTGGTTCATAAATTGCTAACCAGAGAGGAAATTAAACCGAAAAGATAAAAGCTTAAACGATTTAGGCCGGACTTACTCTCAAAATAAAAGAAGAAGTGAAGAAGTTATTAGAAGTCAGGTTTATAGAAGTGTTGGATTACCCCAAATGGGTGGCCAATGTGGTGCTATTGTTGAAGAAAAATGAGAAAGTTAGGGTTTGTGTAGATTTCCTTGATTTAAACTAGGCAACACCAAAAGATAACTTTCCTTTGCCACATATTGACGTATTGGTGGATAATACAGTCGAGAATCATCTTTTCTCGTTTATGGATAGTTTCTCGGGATATAATCAAATTAAAATGGCATAAGAAGATAAAATCAAAAAAACTTTCGTTATCACTTGGGGAACGTTTTGTTATTGTGTGATGCCTTTCGAGTTGAAGAACACTGGGGCAACTTATTAGCATACAATGGTTGTCTTGTTTCATGACATGATGCATCAAGAGATCGAAATTTATGTGGATGATATGATCGCTAAATCTAAGAAAGATGAAAATCATGTAGATATTTTACATAAACTATTCGAGTGATTGATGAGGTTTTAATTGAAGTTAAATCCTAAAAAGTGCACCTTTAGAGTAACTTCAGGCAAATTGTTGGTTTTCGTAGTCAGTAGAAAAGGAATCAAAGTATATCCAGATAAAGTCAAGGAAATTGTGAACATGCATGCACCTAAGACTGTAAGAGAAGTTCGAGGACTGTAGGGAAGGCTGAATTACATCATTCGGTTTGTATTACAGTTAACTGATAAATACAAGCTGTTATTTAAACTTTTGAGGAAGAATGTAGTTGTTGAATGGGATAAAGAGTATGAGCAAGCATTTACTGAAATCAAAGAGTATCTCATGAACCCTCCCGTATTGGTCACTCCTACACTGGGATGGCCATTGATCCTTTACTTAACAATCCTTCTAGAATCAATGGGGTGCATGCTGGGATAGAAAGACGAAACAGGAAGAAAAGAGCATCCTATGTACTATTTAAGTAAGAAGTTCACAGAAGACGAGCAAAAATACTCAGAAGTGGAAAGAACGTGTTGTGCCTTGGTGTAGGTGATGCATAAGCTTAGGCAGTACACTCTCTATTATTTAATAGAGTTGTTAACAAAACATGATCCTTTGAGGTATTTAGCAGAAAAGCCAGCGTTGATTGGGAGAATATCTAATGGCAAATGCTACTCTCTGAATTTTATATCAGGTACGTAAGTCAGAGTTCAGTCGAAGAGCAAGCAGCAGCTGATCAATTAGCAAAATACTCATTATAAGATGAGGACGATGGTTTAGAAGCACAATTTGCCAATGAAAACGTGATGATGGCAAATGAATTGCTTGATGAGAAATTGAGTTGGAAAATGTATTTTGATGGAGCAGCCAACATGTTTGAGTATGGGATAGAAGTAGTATTAGTATCACCTGAGGGTAACCATTTCCCTATGGCAGCGAGATTAACATTCTCATATACCAATAACATAGCAGAATATGAAGCTTGCATTTTAGGGCTCAAAATGGCATTAGATATGGGAATATAAAAGCTTAAAGTATATCGAGATTCTTCCCTCATAATCCTCCAGATCTTAGGAGAATATAAGACGAAAGACGAGAAATTAATACCTTATCATGAACATTTAGGAAAGCTAATTGAAAAATTCTAGAAGATTTCATTCACTTACATTCTAAGAGTCCAAAATTAGTTTGCCAACGCATTGGCCATGTGAGTCTCAATGGTGAAAATCACAGACGAGATAGAAATTCAACCCTTGAAGATTGAGATGGGGGGAAAATCAGCTTTTTGCCTTATAGTTGAAGAGAAGGAATCAAAAGAACCTTGATATTGCGATATCAAAAAGTTACTTCAAACGGGAGAATTTCCTGAAGATGTTGATAGAAAAGATAGAAAAACTTTAAGAAGATTGGTTACACATTTCTTATTAAGTAGAGCCACATTGTACAAGAGATCACCAAATACAATACTGCTAAGGTGTATGGATGAAGAAGAAGCTGAGAAATTGATGAAAGAAGTGCATGAAGGAGTCTATGGTTCTCACATGAATGGGTATATGTTAGCTAGGAAGATCATGAGAATGGGGCATTTTTGGATGATGATGAAATCGGATTGTATCAAGCATATGAGGCACTATCACTTATGCTAGGTGTATGCTAACAAAATCAACGCTCCTCCCTAAGAATTGCATATGTTATTAGCTCCTTGGCCTTTTTCAATGTGGGGAATTGACATAATCAAACTAATCTTGCCAATAGCTTCAAACGAGCATAGATTCACTCTAGTTGCGATCGACTATTTTACTAAGTGAATAAAAGTAGTGTCGTATACTACGAAGGCCGAAGGAGTAGTGGTTAAATTCCTAAAAAAAAAATATTATTTCAAAATACGATACACTTGAGTCTATTATTACAGACAACGGAACGAATTTGAATAATAAGTTGATGGATGAAGTGTGCCTCCAATTCAAGATTATTTATTAAAACTCAACTCTATATCAACCTTAGATGAATGGAGCAGTTGAAGCCACAAATAAGAAAATTAAAAGAATCATTGAGAAGATGGTGATCACTTATAAGGACTGGCATGAGATGCTTCCCTTTGCTCTCATGGCCTATAGAACTTCGATCAAGACCTCTACTGATGCAACCTCATATTCATTAGTGTATGGAACTGAAGCAGTACTACTAGTAGAAGTAGAAAACCTTCATTTTGAGTATTAGTAGAAACACAGCTCGATGAAGCAAAATGGGTGAAGAAGCGGATGAAACATTTGAATCTTCTAGATGAAAGGAGGCTTGCAACAATATGTCATGGTTGATGCTATCAACAGTGGATGATACGAGCTTTTAATAAGAAAGTACACCTGAGATACTTTAAAGAAGGAGACTTGGTGTTGAAAAAAGTATTGCCAAATGCAAAAGACCCTAAGGGCAAGTTTGTTTTGAATTATGAAAGCCCTTATGTGGTGAAAAGGATACTATCATGAGATGCATTAGTGTTAACAAAGATGGATGGCTCGAAATTAAGGGGACCAGTGAATTCAAATGCAGTCAAGTTGTATTATCCATGAAAAATGAGTTCAATAAAGATTTCAATTTTTCTTGAATAAGTTTGTAGTTAATCTTTGATCATTTACAAGTAAAGTTGATATCTATGAATATTTTTGAATTCGGATGGTCATTGACTAACAAACACTTTACCAATAAACCCTTGAGTCTCATGTTTTTTAGCCTCATACACTTAAACACTAAACCCTCACCCATAAATCACAAAAAAAAAAAAAATGAAATTGAATGTTCTTAATAATTTAATCTTGTTTCTTTCGAAAAGAGATTTATTGTTCAAAAGTCACAAAGGGTGGAAATTAAAATTTGGTATCGACTAAAGTAGATTCAAGGCATAAGCATAGTCCAGTTATAAGACTTAAAAGTTTGGGAGATTTCAAAGAAAGAGAAAAAAAAAAAGAAAAGAGGAAAAAAGAAATAATCACAGTCCATTGGTGAAATTTTGCTGATTGAATGAGGAATATCGGGAGTCGATGTAAGCATGCCAATTAGTTGCTATTTGAAGAATTCTTCAATCCTAGAAAAAATAATCTTAAAAGTCTTTGCAAAAGAGATATTTAGAAGAATTAAACTAGTTTTTGAAACCAATCTTGAAGAGATCTATTCTCTTTGGATTAACCAAAACGAATTTCGAAAAAATATATCCTCTTTGAAATAACCAAAATGAATTTCGAAGAGATCTATTCTCTTCGGAATTCTCTTTAGAATAGCTAAAATGAATCTCGAAGAGATTTGTTCTCTTCAGATCAACTAAAACGAGTCTCCAAGAGATCTATCATCTTCAGATTAACCAAGTTGAATCTCGAAGAGATTTATCCTCTTCGGATCAATCAAAACAAATCTTGAAGAGATCTATCATCTTTGGATTAACTAAAATGAATCTCGAAGAGATTTATCCTCTTCGGATTAACCAGAATGAATTTTGAAGAGATCTATCCTCTTCGATTTAATCATTAAAGTCAAAACGAATCTCGAAGAGATATATCCTCTTCGGGTCATCCACTAACCAAAACAAAGTAAGAATCTTAAAGAGATCTATCTTTTTCGGGTCACCAAAGTGAAATCAGTTTTTGAAGAGATCTATCCTCCTTAGATCATAAGTCAAAACGAATCTTGAAGAGATATATCCTCTTTGAATTAAACCAAAAGAGAAATCTTAAAAAGATCTATCCTCTTCGGATTATCTACCAAAACAAAGAGAAATCTTAAAGAGATATATCATCTTTAGATTATCTAAGCCAAGTCAGGCAAAAATGGGTATCTCTTTTATCTTCATGGCGAAGTTCTAATTGAACTTCCTTACAAAGAGGAATAGCTATAGATACCTCATTTTTGCCCTTTTTTTTAGTTTTTTTATTTTATTAATTGAGCCAGGTTAATAAATAAAAAAATAAAGAAAATTAAAAAGATAAAAATAAAATAAAAAAAAGAAGATCAAGAGTTAAGTTGTAGCAAGTTGAGTCATGAGTCAAGTCGTGTTAAGTTGAATTAAGTTGGATCATTAGATCAGGTGACGAGGGCTTAATTAATTAATTAATTTTGAGCCAAACTAATATAAAATAAAAATTCATCTAATTTAGGGGTTCAAATAAGGATTTATTAAGTTATCGGGCTATATATAATTAGGATCGAATCGGGTCTAAAATAAAAAGCCCAAAATAATTAGGATAAATCTTGGAAGAATCACAATTGTATCTTTCATATCTTTGATACGAAATATTCGATTTTGGGCTTAAAAATAGCACATCGACGGGGGATTTAAAAGAAGGTTTTCTTAATCACACGCTACTCATACTACATGCACCATCACCGCAAAACACCACTCACACCATATATGCCACTACCGCAAAATACCAAACACACCACATATCGCCACTACGTGCCATCACACTCACTACCAAAGCACCACTGGTACACACAACACATTGCCACACACTCACCAAAACACCGTTGCCTATAACCACTTGACGTGCCACCTAACACAACCTAGACACGCCACCAACATCGTCGCTGTTACCTAGTTTACCATTGCTGCCGCCCAAGCTATCATTGTGTGCTTGCCAGTATCGTCCCACGCCTCACTAGTACCGCTTAAAGCTACCGCTCATACCACCTAAATCTATGCCTTAGTGTGGCTAGTCAGTCGTCCACAGTTGCCCAAAGTCACCGCCCGCACCACCTAGTCGCTCGTCCATACTACCCAGATCCATGTTTATTGTCGCCTTTGCTCACGCCCAGATCCACGCCAATTGCTTGCTTACGTCGCCCTTACTCACGCCTAGTCTCGGTTACGTTGCCCTTGCTTACGCTTACTGTTGCTTATAGTACCCGTGTCTCACCTACTATTACCTGTGTCTTATCTAGATTTATGCTCGCTGTTGCCCAATGCATACCCATACTCACCCAGTGCATGCCCACGCTCGCCCAATGTATGCCCACTCTCGCCTAGACTCGCCTACACACTTGCCCAACACCGATATGATCTGATCCTGGTAAATTTTCAGTAATTTTTATATTATTTCATTAATTTTTATTACTATTTTTAGTTATTTATTTTTTCCTTTATTAATTTATTTCTTTTATTTAAGTGCAAGTTTTTTTTGTTATTATTTATTTTGTTGCAATTTTTTAGTTGAATTAAGTTTTTTTGAAAAATCATGTTTTTTTAATGATAAAAAAATATTTTTAACATATAGTGGTTTTAAAAAAATAAAAAATCTTAAATTGAGTTTTTTTTTTTTCCAAAAATATTCGGTTAGTTAGGGTTTTTTTTATTTAATTTGAAAAAATTAGATTTTTTAGGTTTTTTTTCCTTACAATAATAAATTGATAAGTAACGTAAACTTGACTTGGTTTTCGAAATAAAAATAACCCACCTATTAAAAATTAAAAAAAAAAGAATTATGGTTAGTTTGATCCCGATTAGCGGGTACGTAAGCACCTTTAAGTCAACCGTCTAAAAATAATTTTTTTTAGAAATTCATAATAAAGAATAATTAAAAAATCATTTTTAATTACATTTTGTGAACTTAGGTATATTTTTAATATTTTTAGAAAAATTAAAAAAATAAAGTCTATCAATTTTTTAATTTTCACATGATGACTTAGTCTTAATAGGTTAGCCTCCGAACCCGATTTTCTGATTCAATTTTTTAAAAATTAAATTTTTAGAATATTCACAAACTAATGGCCAAATTAGGGTTTTCCCACAAAAAAACCTTAATTTTATTTTTTTACTAGTTAAACTATTTGGTGACTCTAATTTTAAAATGTTTTTAAAAAGTATTTTCTTAGTTTAATGTCGAATAATTTATATTAAGCCGGTTGAGCTTGATATAAGTTAAATTAAGGAAATTGAACTAGGGCTCAACAATGATCATGTACTAACATGTATGTAATCAGAAACATGATGTTATAATGAGTTGCTTAGAATAAACTTGTAATTGGATCTGTTCATATGGTTTTTCAGATGGTTAATTTGGTAAAATAGTTGTAAGCACTGCAATTAAGTATTCAGGATTCAATCTGTAAAATTTAAGGCGATCGAGCAAATTTTTTGATCTAATACAAATTTTACAATAAAGTTAAGAATATTAGTAAAAATGATTCTGTGAGTTTAGATTTAGGAAAATAAATAATAAAATAATTAATTATTATAATATTGAATTGTATGTAAATTTCTTATTATTTATTGAAAACGCATAAAATAAGTTCTAATAACTAACGAATTAATCGAGATAAATTATATGTATACTAAAAATCATAAAATAACATAAATAATATTTATGAATTTTTTTTTATCGTATATGTATTTACGTGTAAGTAAAAATACACGAAATTACTTAAAATATTCGAAAAATACTAAATAATTAAAGAAAATTACAAAAATAAATAAATAAATAATCATAAAAATTTGGAAAAGTTTGGAATTGTCCAAAAAGTAGTCTAGCAAGCTAAAAGTGGAGGAAACAAAATCAACCAATAAAAATGAAACAAATAGAAAGTGAAAAAGAAAAAGTAAAGAGACATTTATCACCCATAAAATTAAAGAAAGCCCTAACTACTTCTATAAATTCAAACCAATTCTTCCATATTTTATTTTGGTAAGTTTGAAGCCTAGAAAAATTAGAGAGAGAGTAAGAACAAAGGAGAGAGTATTTTTACAAAAATTTAGCAAAATAGTGCACAATTAGGGTTTATAAAGGGAACCTACATTTGACAACCACTTAGAGAAGAACGACGACCACCAACAGGCAATGGTAGAGCCACTGCTGGTGGCTGGAAGCTTATCGATTGGTGAATTTTGATTTTCCTTTTGAATTTATTTAATTTAGTAAAAATACCAAATATGTATGGAAAATTATGAAATTTGGTTTCCTTGAGTATTTTTGCACGTAGAATCATAATATCAAACAATTTTTTTTAAAATTAGAAGTGCTTATATCGGTTTCTTAAGAACAAGTATAATTCCAACGAATTTTGTGTGAATTTTCAAAAATAATAAATACTATTATTTTGAGCTAACGTTTTGTGTATGTAGACACCTAATTTTTGCCCTTCCATAATCTTAGTTTTTATTTTTACAAAAAGGGTCCTAATTCAAAAAAATAAAAAATAAAAATTAACAAATAATGAAAATACAAAAAAAAAATAATAAGAAAAGGAAAAATTATAAAAATTTCGTAGATTTTTAGGAAGTAATTTATATTAAGAATAATTAGTTAATTTTAGTTTAGTTAAAAATTTTAGTTTAGGGATTCAGATACTTTAAATATAATTTAATGGTAATAAATGTTAAGAAATAGGTCAACGGCCTAACGAATAAGCAGCGGAGTACTTAAGTGGATTTAATTAGAGGTTACGGGTTCAAGTCTCAGCAGATACCAATGTCTTTATTTTTCTATCTTTGATTTGGGCTTTATAAAAAGAAGAAAACCACAACGGGAGGGATAATCAGCTTCATCAAAAAAATTTCAAAAATTTGCTTCATCCAAGGAACAGCACAGCCGAACCCAACGAATAGCAGTAGATCCACGCAACCAGCCGACAGCAGCCCTTCACATCATAGTCCATAGCGTACGAACACAGCAGCTTCTTCAATAGTAGGCCTTCGCTTCACGCAGCAGCAGCACTGAACATCTTCTCATCCAGAATCTGAGCGACGCAATCTGGACGGCCATTTGTGCACCCACAGCCACGATCTTACTTCGACGCCATCACTGGACACTACCTACAGCACAACGATACAGCGCTTAGTCGTCATCTGCACGCGCGAGAGCCAAATACTTTGCTGCTGAAGTTTCCTCGACCGGATGAGCTACGCTGACCAGAAAATTGCAGCAGCAACGTCTACGACGACAAACACACCTTGAGCTTCGACGATTGCTACGCATCGCTGCTTATTAGCTTCGCCTCGCCAACCACAAATCTGCTACTGCTAACCAAACGTATAGCTACTGCCAAAGAACATCAGGTTCGATCTTCATCAAATTTTTACTATTTAATTAATTATCTATTTATTATTGTTATGTTATATTATTATTATTTGGATTTTTAGTCATGTAACATAGCATATATGTGAATATTTTAGGTTAAGAATATTATATTTTAGGTGGTTATGTAACAATAATATAGATATACATTTGAACTTAGATGTTTTCCTTAGTATTATATTTCTAGGAGTCCCTACTTAGAAAACTCGTTTTTTGAAACAATGTCAATGAATTTTTCAAAATTTTAGGACTTTTAGCGAAATTTTTTATAAAACAATAACACTCAAGAGTTAGGATCCCTTTAGATTTTTTTTTCATAAACCGAATAAATTAAAATGTAAACTTGAACGGTTTTCAAAATTAAAATCAACTAACACACTAAAGATTTTAAAGGAAAGAACTACAATCGTCTGATCTCGGCTAGCGGGTACGTAGGCACCTTCGGGGCGACGATAAAATATGTAATTTTTCTAAATTAAAACGGTTTTCAAAATTAAAATCAACCAACACATTGAAGATTTTAAAGGAAAGAACTACGATCGTCTGATCCCGGCTAGCGGGTACGTAAGTATCTTCGGGGCGACGATAAAATATATAATTTTTCTAAATTAAAAAAATCATTTTGATATTGATAAAATAAAAAAAAATCTTTAATTGACTTCTTTTCTATGGTTAGACATCTTTTCTATAGTTTAGATGTCTTTTTCATGGTTTAGATGTCTTTTTTATAGTTTAGATGTTTTTTTATAGTTTAGATATCTTTTCCATAGTTTAGATGTCTTTTCCATAGTTTAGGTTTCTTTTTTATGATTCAGACATCTTTTCTATGATTCAGATATCTTTTCTATGATTCAGGCATCTTTTCTATAATTAGGAATTTTTTTTTCTTTCTTTCTTTTTTAATGTTTTAAATATCTTTTCTATATAAAAGTTTCATCATGTAGAACATTGCATATTTCATAAAATCTTTAGGATTTTTCTTGAAAATAAAAAAATTATCACTTATTTATTTTTAAATAAAAATTTTAATTCGGCGCTTTTCAAAAATTAGGTTTTTAGTTTTTTTTTTTTATAATTAGGAATAAAAATTAGGCTTCTAAGGATTTTTTTTTAATAAAAATAAAATGGTTAATAAAAACGCAAATTCAACCAATCATTTTTTATAAAAAGAACCAACCCACTAAAATTTTTTTGAAAGAACTACGATCGTCTGATCCCGGCTAGCAGGTACGTAGGTACCTTTAGGGCAACGATAAAATATGTAGAAACTTAGGTTTTATTTATTTATTTTTTAATATTATAATTAGAAAAATGATCCTAATTTCGGCAAATAAATAGTGGTACCCATTAGGGTTTAATAGGTTAGCCCCCGAATTCGGAATCAAAGACCGGTAGCTAAATCGTAATCAATCCACCCAATTGATTATGGTTTCTTTTTCTTTTCCCGACTTCGGTAGAGTGGCGACTCAAAAAATTATTTTTAATAAAAAACCAGAATTTCTCAATTTATTTAGTCGAGGATTAATATTAAATGGGTAAGGGTTTAGTATTAATCAAGAAATGAGAAATTAATATTATAAATAGAAAAATCGGAAAATCAGACTCGACAGTGTATATATTCTTAATATGGTATATTTAATTTACATAAAAGTAATTTTTGATAAACTACACATTTAGTATTTATTAAAATTATTTTTTTGAATCTACCATGTTTTTCATTGAAAATAAATAATAGGTTTTTAATTAAATTCCTTAATGAATCTGATTTGTAATGACTTCTAAAGCTTAGTTATGATTTTAGAAATATTTAGTTTGAATCTTATAAATTTACTTGGTTATTTATCTAATTTAAGCTAATTTTTAGCAAAATCGAACATAAAATCGGTATACCGAAAAATAATATATATAACTATCTTAATACTTTTCATGATCACAATATAATAACTACAATTTACTGATTATAATATATTTTCCGTAGCTTTATTGGAGTTTTAGGCATTAGTTGTATGCATTATGTATAATATATACTAAATATACAGGTAAATGGTACATTTTAAGTTAATTTTGTTATTTAGAGTTAATTAGATATAATTTCTTATTTAGGATGTGATTAGATATTTGATATGTTATTGGAGGATGAAGAATGATATATATAGTGTTAGAAGTATTAAATAGGTGATTTAGGGGTGAATTATGTAATAATATATAATATGTAAATATAAGACATTAATGAGTAGAAAATATTATACCAAAAGTGATAATATTATATAATTATTAATGTCAAATATATTCGATATTAAATAAAAATTTATATAATTTTATAAAAAATATAAATTTTTCTCACATCGAGAGTAAATTTAATAGTTAAATTAGGATTAGAATATATTGCATGGACTAAAACATTAATCGGGGATCAAAACCGATATTTGGGATACTCGAAAATAATGTGGTTAATTTTATATTACGGGTTAGAATGATTTCGTAGGGCTTAAGTATAAAATTCATAATCAAATATTGAGTTAGAAACCTAATTTAGAAACCGATTAGGAAACCGAATTATAACTTAGCTTAAAGTTAAGAATAATTGTAAAAGACTTAAAAACTTGAATAAATGAGTATATTAAACCCTAAACAAAAGATAACAATAAGCATTATAAGATAAAAATCAACCTATAACAGTTATATGAAACTAAAACAACATTTGTATTATATAGATTATCGATGATGGTCTATATGAGTCGCACCTCAAATGAGTAAGCGAGGAGTCCAAGTAAGTTGGGATTAATACGTTATTATATTTTAGAGTACTAATTTATAATACTCGAAGGCTTGAAATTGTACTTGTTAGATAATTGACTATGTGTATGTGCTTATTTTTAAGTTTAATGATATGATTCTGATTAGCTATCCTAATTTGTATTTGTGTGAATTTTTTGAAACGATTGGACACCTTAAACTGGATTTAACTAAATATATGACCCATAAATCTAAATTGGATCTGCATAGCAACCTATTAGGAGAACATTATGATTCTTCGGTCAAATACTGACCATTTTGAAAAGGATAGCGTTGGATGGCATAATTGATCTTTTTTTTCATTCTTAGTCGAACTAAGTAACAAGTGAGGAGGTTGCAGCAAGAGTGAAGTCAATGGTTTAAAGGTGGTTATAAGAGGAGCAGTGTCTTCATTATACAAGCCTAAATTTAGTCGTGAACTGTTGCATAGAAACTCTTCAACCCGGATTAGAGTAGGTGTAATTACTCTAATTTCACAACGAATCGGACAACATTGTACGATGATGTTTACTTGAACATGCATTATATCTAACTAATTTCGTTGATAACCCGACTTATGTTTGATGTATAGTTTTAAGTCTCCGTCCTAACTTACTCAACTATGATTGCTTATATCCCTATAGACGTTGTTGCAAGTGCTAGTAGCTAGGAAGTGGCTTATATTTATCTTGAGGTTAGCAATTGTTGGATCTTAGGGAATGAGAAAACATATTTGAAGAATAAAGATAGTTATAAGGTTTTAGCTTTTATTTATAGTTTTTCACTTTCGGATGATGTATTGTTTAGGAAATATAGTACGATGAAAGCTTGCAAATATTATTTGTAATACTTGAATTCTAGTGAATATACATATATATATTTTCATACTTTCATAGGTAAACAATTTATTTAATTTATGAACCGTTTACTTCAAAGTAAGTTAATCATGGATGCCTTATGCAAATTAGATCTAAGATAGCAATTGTATGGTCAGTTTCCATCTTAGAATGATTTGCATGGCATGACTGTTATGATTCTGCCGCTTTGGGATATGATCGTTCTTAGTTGGTATCAAAGCGTAGTTTTACTAAACTCACTTTGAATTATAATAAGTAAAAGAAGTAGATAGTATAAGAATACAATGAGAATGGGTAAAAATAAGTGGGCATTAAAATATTGTATTATAACTTATAGGATAAGTAGTGACTATAACACTAAATTGAGATAAATGTTAATTGAATTTAAATCTAGTTATGGGATCGCATGGAGATTAGATAGTTAGATAAAGTGATCCAAGTAAAATGGTGGAGCAACACTTAGTTAAAGTGATTCAGGTAGAATAAAGAAGAATCTCTAATTTAATACAAAATTGAAATGTGGAGAACATTGTTAGAATTGGTTAGCTGAAATACATTAATATTGTTGATGAGATTATTGAATAGTTTGTTAATGGAGTTGTGTTGTAATTGATAAGATGTGATAAAGTAATGAGATTTATGGACAATAATGGAGATTAATTTGAGTTTTAGAACAATAGAGATATTGTGATATATACTGTAGATTACAGTGGATTAGAAATCTATAGAATTTTGGAGATGATCTTGGCTTGGTGCTTGGTACTTAGTGCTTGGTACTTAGTGCTTGGTGCTTAGTACAACATGAGATGGTATAGTTGAGAGTAAAATAAAGCATGGTGTAAAAGAGGATCCTAGAAAGACAAAACATTGAGAAGAAAAAGTTAGAAACTGATTCAGAAATAAATCGGAACCTATATCAGAGATACAATCAGAAGATGATAGATGATGATGATATTGAGGAGTTTGATAATGATAAGGTATATAGAATGATTACTATTTTTTATTTTCCTATAGAAGTATAAAGTATTGAATCATTAAGCGATGATGACAATTAAATTGGAAGATAAATATGGTAGATTCTTTTAAACAAAAAATTATTATCGGTGATTTAAATGATGAATATAATATGATAGTTGATTATGTTTTGTTGAGAGTTAGAATTGATCCTATGTTAATTATTCATACATGTGGATATCCTAATGATCTCTTAATCGATGTAGTGGTGCTTCTCAATAAAAGTGTATTCTTTTGAATACATGCATATACAATGATGATTTACATATTCATAGCTAAGGGTATAAAATAAATAGTCGTGTTTGGCTGACTAATATTGAAAGTTCTTTGCATATGTAAGAATAGTGGTGGGAATCGTAATATGAGGCTATAATCAAGTTATGAATACTTTAGCCCTTAATGAATTATGAATTGAAGACTTATAGTTTTGGAGTTGTAATTAAGCACAAGTGAAGCAAAATATATATGAAATGGATAGTGAGATCTTTATGTGGTGTTGAGGCAATGGAATTATATCATTATATGTTACTTATAATCGGTTGTAGGAGATGAATGATTATTAAATGGTATACGAGAAATGGAGTAAGATTGTTAGGTAAGCTATAATCAAATGCATCCCTATATTGGCTTATTACATGACTAAGTAGCTTGGTGACATTGAAGTTTGCTCCCTATCACTCATTAGTGGTCAACCGTCTACTACTATCATGATTTGACGATATAAAGGAGTAATGTGTAGAAAGTGCTCTCGTACTTAAACTTGAAGTATGATCAATGGCTTGCTAATCTCATTGGCGTCCATCCGTAAGGCAATTTACAATTGGTAATAAAGCCATGCCAAGCATGTCGTACTCTAAGCATAACGCCCAACTGCTATAAGGTTTGAGAGGAGAAAGGAAGAACATCATATGCATTCAATTATTCGAGAAGATCATCCATCTTATTGGCTGTATAGTATAGTCTCAGGTATAACGCTTGACCATCATCTCATCAGCATCCTCCAGTAAGTGATTGAAGTTGTCCTTAATTTCACTCAACCATCATGAATAACATTATCGAGAGGGTAAACACCTAATAAACAAAAGCACACATTAGCTTAGGTTGTTT
Source organism: Lumnitzera littorea (assembly GCA_024138015.1). Lineage (NCBI taxonomy): Eukaryota > Viridiplantae > Streptophyta > Magnoliopsida > Myrtales > Combretaceae > Lumnitzera > Lumnitzera littorea. The sequence continues at coordinate 16,698,548 of JAMXBB010000012.1, forward strand.
GTGTGCTACCTATCACAACCATTAGTAAGGAGTTCGACGAGTAAAGATATATCTTACAAGGTAACTGTCATTTCACTTGTATGAGAGTGAAATGTATGTGTCTTATCTCTCCGATGCTCCACTAAGATAATAATCAAATGTTAGTCGAGTTGTATGAATGACGCTTGCCTCATTATAAGAAATCCTAACTACTTAAGATCGCGCTAAGGTTGACTTAATGTAGAAAGAGAGTGTGTTGTTGGTATGGGAAAGTAAGGAGAAGAAAGGGGCATGGTGGATATTTAGCCCACTGAAATTAGAAAATGCAATGTCATATTAGAGGTGATTTCATTATAAGATAGGAAAAATGTCATTTTAGGCACTGTAATTTTAAAATTATTTTCCAAAAAGCCTTATTTTTGGAATTTTTTTTATTTTGTGCTAATAGTCGACGAACCTATATTACGTGTGTAAAGAATTAAATTGAGTGACATTAAAAAAAAAAAAAAACCTAATGAAATCTATGAAAAGAAAGAAGGAAAAAAAAAGAATAATAAATAATTATATTCGGAGGCGATGATAGCAAATAATATCCATAATAAACGAACAATGCATTATTATTTATATAAATAACAAGTAATATTGATGATATATAAATAATACATCGAAAGTTAAAAATATGGATATACAATAAATTGTATTCTTTATTACGTATGTATAATGATTTTAAATTTGTATGTGGTGGTAAGTTGATAATATGACTTTATGAATAATTGGAAGTATCTTTTATGGATGTGCAGTGTGTTTAATTTATATATGGAAAAAAATGGTTTAAGTTATAGTGGAAATTGATTATGGAAAAAAGGTTTAAGTAGTAATGGAAATTGGTTGTAAGATGTGTTTGAATTGTTTTTTTTTTAATTACTATGAAAAAAATATTTAATAATTGTTAGTCATAAACAGTTAAAAGCGGATATTTCCTTAAATATAATATACATCTATATATATAATAACCGTTTGGTTTGATTCTTTTTTATGCATACCGAACTGTTTGACTCCGTTGAAAACCTTCCTAAATTCAAATCGGGAATAATATAGAGAAGGGATTATAATTTCGTTCCATTTATGGAAGATGGTGTCCACCTCTTCTTTAAATCCTACTTCGTTTGACTTCACACAGGACCGAAATCAAATGGGCATCTTCGCCCATCTACGAAAATTCTTGTTTTCACTTCGGTGGTAGAACCATCGTGAATCGCCGATACATTGGAGGTAGTCTTCTATTAAAAAATGACTTCGGAGTATTTCTCTTAACATCAAAATGTTTATGTAAGGATTCATGTCCATTTGATTTGATTTAATAATAAATTGCACAATACTATTTTTCTTTCTCCTTGGCCGGATTAATAATTGAAGTAAGATGTTGAGAGATGAACAGAACCGCTTAAACTGACAAACCTAACCCACCTGGACGGCCTATATTGAGTTACGTGCCAAAATATCTCTAACCGCCCTGGGCTCCACTATTGGTCATTATGTTTGCGTTCATGCGGGGCTTATTGGTAAACTTTTTGCAAATATGCTGGGGTTAAAAGAGTAAAAAGGAAATAAAAAAAAAAAACTATTATTTTGAGCATCCTAATACGAATGAGAGATGAAAATAAAAAAAAAAAAGTTATAAGATGATATAATTCGACCTTGTTGTTGTAACTATATCATAAACAGGTATCTGAAAAGACCTTAGATATAAATACAATCTTTATTAAATGGTTTTACAAAATTAACATGCATATTATCAATTCCGTAACATGAGTTATGAATGTGAGAAGTATAACATAGAGGGGTAAATATCAAATGTGTTAAATCTATTAATAATTTGTCCTGATTATTTAGATTGATGATAATATATAAGTAATTAAATTAGGAAGTTTTGGACCTTAAAAGTGATTTAATTGGACTTGATATTTTTCAATAGAAATTCGTACTCACTAGGTCTATCGTAAAAGAATGCATTTTTTAAAAGGTACATCGATAAACATAATAAAACCTTTAATTTTAAGTATGATTTAATATTGGTTATTGATTATCAAGATTTTATCATTTCATTAAAAGCGTGATATAATAATTGTTATTGATTGCCAAATATTGTAACTACCAGTTTGGCTTTTGAGATATAAAGAAGGAATATTGATGGGTTATTGAGATTCATATTTTAAATATCAAACTCAAAATCATAGGGTGATAAAAATCCTTACATTCAAGTGGTTCTTTTTCAAAAATTGAGAACATCAAATTTGATACTTTCAAGCTTCACCAATTGGTACATAAATTCATAAACCTATTTAGACTATTTGTTCCTCTTATTATATCCTTCTCTCATCATATTTTAAGTTGTCTTAAATTTGCATTATTCTTTTGATATCACATGAAGAATATAATTCATGCTCTACATATGTGATACACATATAATGACCTTATGCATCTAAAAATAGATATTCAAATTTGAATACAGTAATTATAGCTAAATGGATAAAACTAATCAATCATGTCATATCAACATGATACTATTATATGGTTCAATTATCAAGTAGATTAGCTGTTGAAACTTAAATGGCATACAAATTGTATCTTGGAATAAATAGATTATGTTGTCCAATAGAAAAACATTTAAAGTACTTAATTATCTTCCTTTTTTTTAAATTTTCTATGAGTATCCCCTCCCTAGGGTTTATTTTTTTATTAAGATTTAGATCGCTACAAGTAAACGAAATGACGTTTTCTTTTAAAAAAAATAATAATAAAGAAATTAATGCAATAAGTTTGTATATTTTTTTTGCCAACAAATTGAATAAAGAAATTTTTTGGCCAATAAATTTCTATATTGAATAAACGAAATAAGAGCTAAAAATCAAGCGCATAAGCCAAGAAGGTGAAAAATCTAAACTAATACGAACAACTCACGTAGCCAGTGGGCCCACCTCCCAACGGCCCAAAATTTCCATGTAGGAACCACTTCCTTTCCACGTGGCATCTTCATTATCGTTAACGGCCACGATCTCTCTCTCTCTCTCACCTTCTCATACGCTCTTTTCTTTTACCTCTGTACTCAAACTTGATTGCTCTAACAGACAGCAAGAGATGACTGAAAGGTTAAGTCAGTAATAACAGTATATAGAGAGAGAGAGAGAGAGAGAGAGAGAGAGAGAAGAAGAAGAAGAGACGAAGAAGAAGAAGAAGAAGAAGAAGAAGAAAGATGTACAGTTGCAGTGCTTTCGCTTCAATCCGTGGTGTTCCTTCTTCAACTATTACATTATCCAAAACGCAATGCTCCAAGGTGTAGTACTTCTTGATCACTGAGTTCCATGTTTGCATTTTGATGATTCAGTAATGCTTCGATTTTGAATCTGTTTGGTTGGTTCGAGCATGTGAAAGTACGGCTTATTGTTTGATTCGTGCGAAACGATCAGCTTCATATGTTCTGATTTTGCAAGTATCTTGCTTTCAGGTGGTGGATAATACATGTGGCGGTAGATATAGGATTTTGCTCGAAGGAGGGCAAGTTGCAAATTTTAAACTTTTGAAGTTTTACTGCTAGGTTTAGAATATAAAATCAATATCGCCTTTAGTGCTCGTTCAATTTGTAAAATTATTTTAAGGGAGAGCATTGATAAGTCTATTTGCTCTAAAAATTTAAGAAAGCAAGACTTTTCGGGCAAGTATTAAGCAAGTTAGTTGATAAAAATACGATCACATCACTGGACAAGACCAGATACCCCTTGTTACCCGAGTTCTTTGTTCAATAAGGCATTATTGACATCACTGCTACCATCACTACCAAGAAAACCTCATCATCACCACAAACCATCACCACTGCATCACTACCGCCATCGCCAACATGCTATAAAGATACAACACTCGCACCACTACCTTCTATGCCACCCCTGCATCACCACTGGCACTGCAATGACTACCACCCCACTACTACCACCATCACCAACACTGCCACAACATTACCATCACCTCCACCGTCCCCAGCTCCATACCATTAACCCTATACACCTCACCACCACTACTACTAAAAATACCACTGCACCTCCAATTCCACACACAACTTTCACCACCACTGCACTACCACCACCTTCCTCCTGTCACCATCTTCACCTGCACTAGAGACAGGGTTCTAGAATCCTCATCCTTGGTCATTCCTTTTGTTAGTTGGGAGGAGCAATATTGTTTAGCAGGTCAATAATTAGCCAATGGTAGACAGTTGCATAGAAGTGCTTAACATCCAAGTTGCTGGAGTTTGATAGGAATGCTTTAGCTTTACCTTGATTTTGCCCATTGGCAATAGGTAGGAAAAGTAGTTTAATAGCTAGTTGGGTCAGAGTAGGAATCTAGCCTCTTTTGTCATTACTTCTGTTGCATTTGGGGGCTACTAGCTCTGGGATTTAGGAGGAATTGTGCTCTGCTTTTTGTCCTTAACATCTCATTGGGGCTTGTAATCTTTCTAATATCACTAAGGTCGATAGTAGTTTTCTTTGGATCGTTACATTGTGTTATGTGGTTATGGTGGTGGTACAATGGTGGTTATGGTGGATAGGTTATGGTGCGCATGCTGGTGCAGTTGTGGGGTTGGTGGTGGTACAATGGTAAGGTTGGTGATAGTGGTGGTGCAGCAATAGTGATGGTGTGGCAGTAGTTATGGTGTAGAGTAGCTCTGCTGGTGGTAAAATTGGAATCATTTCCTACCAAATTAAAGGCAAGGAGTGTTTTTTCAAATTCTTGTTTTCATGTATAGTGCAGTGTTATGTAAAACAAACACTGCACAAGACAATTACTGTTGTCTGAAAATGTGCAAACCAATCAAGGAACAACTTCCTATGCCATGCTGTGCTGTTCTTCTTGCCCACTACTACTTTTTTAAAAAGACAGGCTGTTAACAGATTTGTTGACCAATAACAAGCATTTGATGAGCAAAATTGATATGAAAATTTGCTTTGCTCAATGCATCAATTATACATTTGACAGGACAAAATGAGAATTTTGGTAGCTGTAAATTTCCTTGTCAAGTATGCTTATCAAGCTTTGAAACACTTGTTAGCAAAATCATTAAAAGTTATTGAACTTTTCAAGATAATTTAAGGAAAAAAAAAATCTGAAATCAGTAGGGTAGGTGGGGATCCCACTCCTCCCACAGATACATGAATTGCATAGCGCAAGTAATGTGACTTGACTTGAGAGTTTTACTAGTGGGGTAATTGTTAAAATAAATGAGCAATTCAGTCATGTAATTCAATTTTGTTCTGCATAGCTGGAATATTTTGGAAAATATTGGCATTATAACTGGCATATGATGGTTGGGATCTGTGGATTGGACGTTGAATGGGATGTTGCTGAGGAGCTTCATTGTGTTTATGTTTAGTATTGGAGCAATTTGGTAGAGCACCTAAGAAATAATTAGATCCATTTTCCACAAAATTTCTTGGCTTAGGTATTTAAAATTAAAATGCATGCTTGCTAAAATGCAATTGATTTAGCTAGCAAGAAATTGAATTCAAGTACACTATAAAGACTAAAAATATGATTGATGGTGTCCTTGCAAAACTTTGGAACTAGGAAATTGAAGTCTAGTGGTGCAATCATTTTAGAGGTAATTTTATTTGCAAGGTGGAAGTAACACCTTTGTCTGATTAAAATATGACTTTTGTGGTGATTTTCTTTCCAAGTACTGCTTTGTTTGATTTTGACTGGTTAGTTATTGCTTTCTATATCAGTGATCAGAGAAGTCAGAAGTTTGAAACTTTTAATGCTTTTTGCATATATTTCAATCATTGACAGGCCTCTCAGAAAAGTAGGAGCCTTACCAAACATCAGCTATGCAGATTTTCCTGGAACTCGCATAATTTACAAGGGAGTTGCAAGTTGCTTCAGCCATCAAACCTTAAGACATGCAGTAAGGTATGCTTAATTACTCATTTGGAGAAGGAAATTTTCATGTTATGACTTGATTTTCCATGTGCCCTTAGCCTATTTAATGTGCAAGATGCAAAATGGTTCATTGTTTGTGCCAAAGAGAATAACTTTTAGGTTCAGCATCTGAAGTGCAGTTATCACATCCTAAATTAGCATTGTACATTAGCAGAGAATTGATAGATGCAGTCATAGGAGTGGTTCAATTTTCACTCAATGCTAGAGCAGAAGTTAAAAATGATTTTGTTTTTTTCAAGAAAAAAAAAAAAGGAAAGAAAGAAATAAAAAAATTTTAAAAGATGAAGGTGGAGCAAATGAAAGGTCGTTCTATGTCATTTTATTTAAACAAGAGTCTTATGTAGTTTTCTACTTATAATGCCTGCTCACTAATTTGAAGGAGTTAAAATAAAAAGTTTCTTACCCAGATAAACTCTACCAAATATCTTCAATTAGCTGTATGTATGACCATCGTGCAATTTCATCTCTAAGCTAGGTGGTATATGGTTCCAAGATTTCAGCAGTCTTGACTGAAGACAACTCTACAATGACGATCGAGGAAGACATGGAAAATATTGGCATTATAAATACTGATCCTGGCCTGGAACCATTTAAAGACCACTTTAAATATAGAATTGAAAGATACATTGATCAGAAAAAGCTCATTGACAAGTATGAAGGGGGTCTTGAGGAATTTGCTAAAGGTAATTTCTGATACACAATTTCAAATGTTCTTTTCCTCATCTTTAATGCATGAACAAATTCGAAAAGAAGAATACATGAAATATTTGGAAAAGTGCTGAATTTGAGGACTCAATACCATGTGCAATTGACTATTGTTTTGTGGAAGAAATTTTTACTCTTGCAATGTTTCAGAAATGGGACTGTTTTCTCTGGTTAGAGATGAAAAATGTTAATGTTGTCTTACTGAAAATGGTCAGGTTAGACTGGAAAAGCTGATTAAATTAAGGAGTGCAAACATATTCCTCCTGAGAATCGTGTAATGGACAAATCAACAACCTTAAAAAGAACATCCCTGTTATAGACTCCTTTATTGGAAAATATTTTACTGAGAAAAAACAAAAATGTTTTCAGAGTTATCTTTCTATCTAATTATTGTTATTGGGTCTTTGTTCTAGATATGGAAAATTTGTCTTTAGTCTAGAATAGCTAAGCCTTTTTTTGGGCTTGTATAAATACTCTTCTAAGGGATATAATAAACAAAGCAGAATTTACGTTTATGCTTTTTAACAAAAAGAGAGACTGGGGTTTCTCTCTAATGAACCCTCAGAACACTAATTATTGCAGGTTTCATTTTCAAAGGGAGGAACTCAAATGAAAACAAAACTCGAATTTTTGATGCACTATTAATCACCCTTTGACTAGATATTAGAATCGATTCGTAACAACTTAGCATCATAGGATGTCGTTAGTGAATCAAGAAATTTTTAAGAGTAGACAGCAAAATTATTCAAGCATTACAATCAAATTTAGACCGAAAATTCTGGTTGAACGAGAGAGAAAAAGCTGAAAGGGACACTGAGAAGGCCAAGCACTAAACCTTAGCTTGTGGGTGGAAGAGATGAATTGCTAGATTAGTAAGTTATGCTTAGGTTTGTGCCTGCATTTGGCATCGATGATAGTAATGGGAGCACTTTAGTTGTGCAAGGTGTCACTCTTCTTGACCCACTACGTCTACGTGGACGACTCAAACAGGGGCACTTGATGAATAGCAAAACACCGGTTTAGCAAAGGGTGCAGCAAGCAAAGCCAAGTGGGTGGTCTGTGAGGCAATTCCCAGTGTAGGAATATGGAAGGAGCCACTGAATGAGAATGATCGAGGAGCTCTTGGCTATGGGTCATTTTTTATGATGAATGGGGGCATAGGTATGGCCTTTGTGTCACAATATGTTAGTTTGAAGTTTCCCTTGATGGCAATGGTGATCTAGGTAGATGGCTTGAGAAGAAATAATGTAAAATTATTATAGGGAAACAATGTAGAAATATTGTGAAGTGTGTCTCCCTTTTGTACACAAAATGACCTATTTATATACATAGTGGACATGGTCAGTGTTGAGTTGTAATTTTTTACAAAGTATTTATTTATCTCTATTTATCTTTTAGATAGGATAATCAATGATGTGTCAGGCAAAGATTAGTACACCAACTATTGTTACCACTATTAGGTAAATGTTGTCCATATATATGGATGTTTCTTGTAGTATATCAATCAATGAAAAATATTATTGTCTTTCTCTTCAAAATTTCTATATGATATTAGAGCCTTAAGGCTTTTTTTGAAGATTTCTTCTTTAATAAGCAGCCTTTGTTGCTACCATTCCTCTTCATTTTTCTTGAAATAATTATTTGGGAGCCTTAGTTGTACCCTTAATTGTTGCCAATTTACAATCACTTTCCAATTATTTTTGGATTACTTTTTCCAACCTATCATCATGTCCATTTCCATCATTACTAGTAGTTTTAGACATCAAGCTTGTTTAATTGAGAAAATTAGGATTGACTAAGCCTTAAAGACAAACGGATTTGATAGTGAAGAAATTGACAAGTTGAAGAACTTGATAGTGAAGAAATTGACAAGTTGAAGAACTTGAAACTTGATATGATCTCTTGAGAAGTCTTCTTAGGCAAATTCATTTAGGTTGATCTTTAGTCTCTTATGAAATGTACTTCTTAAACGAATCTTATACCAGTTCTTGGATTCTTGACTCTGGAGCCATTGACCATATGACTTACTTTTCACATTTTTTCCATTCTTATACTCTTATGCCCTAGCAATAGAAAAATTTCAGTAGAAAATGGTGCTTTGCCTACTGCTGCTAGATTATGAGATATCCATATCACCCTTTCAATCGTCCTTAAAGAGGTTCTTTATGTGCTAAAATTGTCAGCCAACCTTATCTCTATTCAAAAGCTTACAAATGACCTTGATATTCATGCTGTTTTTTTTATGTTTGATTGTCTTCTTTAGGATCAAATCTTAAGGAGGAAGATTTGACTTGCCAAAGAAAGGAATAGGCTATATTACCTTAAATTGTCTCGAAATATCATGAGTAATGTTTCTATGTCGTTTCTCGATCCTTCTACTAAAGATGCTGTTTGGCTTCACCATTTACATTTAGGTCACCCTTTATTTAGAGTTTTGAAAATCTTGTTTCCCAAATTGTTTCAAAAATTAGATTTCTCTGAGTTTCATTTTGAAGCTTGTGAGTTAGCAAAACATACTTACGTATTTTTTCCCATTAGTAATAAAAGGAGCCTTTTCTCTTTTCATTTGATTCATAGTGATATTTGAGAACCTTCAAGTATACCAAATATTTCAAGACCTTGATGGTTTGTTTCATTGATTGAATATTGCACGTGTTTTACATAGATCTGTCTACTTAAACAAAAGTCAGATGTCAGCCCTATCATTTCAAATGTTCATTCCATAGCTCAAAACTAATTTGGGGTTAAATTCAAAACTTTCAGGTCTAACAATGTTAAGGATTACTTTAATCAAATTTTATCACCTTATTTTCAAAAATAGGGCATTGTTAATGAATCTTCTTTTGACATACCCCAACAAAATGAGATAGTTGAGAGGAAATGTAGCAACTTGCTTAACACTAACGGAGCCTTTTTGTTTCAAGGAAATCTTCTTAAATCCTATTGGGGAGAGGCCATTCTCACTACTACATAAATCATAAATAGGTCACCTTCAAGAGTGTTAGATAGTAAAAGCCCTATAATCATTCTCAACGGTTTTTTCCCTCATTTCAGAATATCAAATAGCCTTATACTTAGAGTCTTTGATTATATTGCCTTTGTGCAAGTTCATAATCATCATAGAGGAAAGTTGGATCATTGTACAATGAGGTGTGTGTTTCCAGGTTATTCACTTACTCAAAAGGGATACCAATGTTATCACCTCACCTTAAGAAAATTCTACCTCAGTTGATGTCACATTTATTAAAAATAAGTTGTACTTCATAAACTTTGATCTTAAGGTGGAGAAAGTCAATGTTAAAGATGAGACTTTTAAGCCTTTTAACACTCTTGACTTACCTACACTTACTCCTAAATTATCATCTAACATAAGTCCAATAACCTTTTTGGAAAGTCGTGCACAAGAGTTGGTCAAAGAGAGCCTTTCTTTAGAACATAAATCTTCTTTAGAATCAATAAATGCAACTCATGGTTTTCTAAGATTTTCATAGGTATATTTAAGAAGAGCAACTATTCCAAACTTGCAAAAGGTTCAAGAACCTTACTTGAGCTTTGAAAATGAGACCATGGTAAGAATGAATCCTTTGTTGCAATTAGAGACAATTGTAAAACCCATAAACAGCAATGATCTCTCTATTGCTATTTGAAAGGGCATTAGAGAATGCACTAAGAGACCCTTTATTCAATTTTTAACTATGTATCACTCAAACACTTGTCACTAGCCTGCAAAAAATTCATAATAAGCCTAAATATCATTTCCATACCTAATACTATGTTTGAGACATTATTAAAAAGAGGGTGGAGAGATGCCATGAGAGAGGAAATGGATGCTTTGGGGGAAATTATTGATAAGCTAAAAGGAAAGAACATAGTAAACTATAAGTGGCTATACACTTTGAAATATAGGGCAAATGAGACACTTGAGAGATATAAGGTAAGGTTAGTTGCAAAAGAGTACACTCAAACTTGCTCCAGTAGCAAAAATGAACACTATAAGAATCTTATTGTTTTTACCAATTCACTTTGATTAGTGACCTCTATAGTATGATGTGAAAAATGCTTTTGTCCATGTAGAGTTAAAGAAGAAATATACGCAAACATTCCACCAAGTTTTGAAGACGAAAAGTTAGCAAATAAAGTTTGCTGACTAAAAAAGGCTTTATATGGCCTCAAACAATCTCTTAGAGCTTAGTTTGGTAGGTTCACTAAAGTCATGAAGGCTTCAAATTACAAGCAAAGCCAAGGTGACCACTCTTTGTTCATTAAGTACTTAAACTCAAGGGAAGTAATTGTGCCCTTAGTGTATGTTGATGATATTATTGTTATGAGGAATGATGAGGATGAGAAGCAGCAATTGAAACAACAATTGACCAAAGAATTTGAATTAAAAGAGCTTAGGAAGTTGAAGTATTTTCTTGGTATTGATGTGGCTTTACTCAATTAAAGGGATCATATTACAACAAAAATATATACTTGATTCTTGAAGGAAAAGGGAATGATGGGGTGTAAGTTGGTCTCTGCTCTAATGGATCTTAATCAAAACTTATTAGTGCTGAAGAGGAGCCAACAGTTGATAAAAAGATGTTTCAAAGATTAGTGGGGAAACTCATATACCTTATATAGACATGACCCGACATAGCATACTCTATGAGTATGATAAGTCAATTGATGCATGATATCAGAAACTCTAATCTACAAGTAGCTTATATGGTTTTACACTATTTTAAAAGGAAATCCAGGAAAGGAGATTTTGTTAAAAAAAAGTGATAATCTCACACTAAAAGCTTACAGTGATGCATATTATATGAGATCAACAGTAGATCAATTCTAGATAACCAATGGGAGGGACTTATGATGCTTTATGGTGACCATAAATCAACAATCAACGATCAACATTGCTCATAATCTTATACAATATAATTGGGCAAAATACATTGAGATCAACCGGCATTTCATTGGATAAAAGTAGAGAAAGGTTTAGTTTGTGTGTCATACATTCGTTCAGGAAGGCAACTTGCAGATATTTTAATAAAGGGATTAAGTAGTGCAAGTTTTTAGAATGTTAGAAATAGCATCATAATTAATTGATCCAAAAGTTTAAACTTATAAATTTAATGTGTGTTATAATATTTATTACCTAACATCCATCCCACCCCCCTCTCCCCTCACCCGATCCCCCTCCCCTTCACCTTAAGGGTTGAAACTTTAATTTGAGGCTCATTAAGTGTAACACCAAATTTAATGGGAATAATGACAAAACATGTCATGAAATGACAGCAAAGAGATTCGGACCCAAGATTTTTTACTCTGATACCATATTACAAATAGCACCATAACTAGTTAATTTAAAAACTTAAGCTTGTAGATCTAGTATGTGCTATAATATTTATTACCAATACAAGAGATTATTTTCAAGTTGGGAATGATAGACATTTATTTCTCTGTTTGAGGAGAGTGTTGAGCTATAATTTTTTTTTGGTAATAGCATTTATTTTTCTCTCTTTATCTTTTAGACAAATAATTGATTATGTCTTAAGCTGAGGTTGGTACACCAATTATTGTTATAGCTACTAGGTAGACATTGTCTGTGTATATTGACGTTTCTTGTAGTATGTCAATTAATTGAAAACATCATTTTATTTCTCTTCAAAATTTCTTGTTGTTGGTGCTAACTCTAGATACCTAATAACATTAACTCTACCAACTTATTATAATAAATGCTAAAACAATTTACATTTCACTTTGACATACAAGAATAAATTACAATTAGATATCTGGAATATTCCTTCACTCCCCTCAAGCTGAGAAGTAGATGTTTTCCACTCCTAGCTTACTAATCAACTTATGAAACTTTGCAGGTGATAGTTTTTTAGTAAAAACATCTGCCAGTTGATTATTGGAAGATACATAAGTTGTAGTGATTAATCCATTGTTAAGTTTTTCTTTTATGAAATGCTTATTCAACTCTATATATTTAACTGATTGCTGACTTGTTATCACAATATAACTGCATTGTTTCTTCTTCTTTAATTCCAAGATCATTAAGAACTATTCTTACCCACAAAGGTCAAAATGCCATAAGCCATTGCTCTAAACTTGACCTCTGCACTTGATCTTGCTACAACTACCTACATCTTATTTTTCCAAGCAATTAAATTTCCACCAAAGATTACACAATAATACGTAGTAGATTTTCTATCCACTAAAGATCTTACATAATCAACATCAGTATATGCTTCTAAGGTAATCTAATTTTCCTTTATGAAGATAATTCCTTGATTTGGAGCAACTTTCAAATAATTTAAAATTTTTTCAATTGCCTTTATGTGTTTTGCCATGGTTTGTGCATATAACAGCTCACCATCCCTTTTGCATATGCTATGTTTGGCCAAGTATAGGCCCAAATAAATCAACTGCCTCACTATTCTTTGATATCGGCCTTTCTCCATTGGTTCTCTATCATCCTTTCCCCTTAGTTGATGGTTCTCTATCATCCAAGTCTTCCAGTTTCTTTCAATAAGTCTTAATATGTGCTCTCTTTGAGTTACGAAGATCTCTTGCTTTGAATAAGCTACTTTTATTCCCAAAAAGTATCTCAGTCTTCTCCAATCTTTGATCTCAAATTCCTTACTAAAGTATTCTTTAAGGTTCTTCCTCTCATTATAGTCATCTCCGATGATGATTATATCAATCACATAGACTAATAATGCTGCTCCCTTCTCTTGAGTGTTTTACAAATAAAGTGTGGTTGCCTTGACTCTGTTTATATTCCAATTTTAGTATTGCCTTTGTGAATCTTCCAAATCATGTCTTAGGTGATTGTTTCAATCCATATAGTGCCTTTCTCGATTGGCATACTTTATCTTTGTTGAGTTTTCCCTAAAAACCAAGTGGAATTTCCATCTAGACTTCCTCCTCTAGATCCCTTTATAGGAAAGCATTCTTTACATCTAATTGTTACAATTCTCAATTGAGATTAGTAGCAAAAGAAAGTAGGCTCCTTACAGTATTCATTTTGGCAATTGGAGAAAAAGTTTTCTCATAGTCTACTCTATATGTTTTTGTGTATTCTTTGGCCATGAGTCTTACTTTATATCTTTTTAAAGATCCATTTACCTTGTATTTTAGAATGTAAACCTACTTGCAACCAATAGTCTTCTTGCTTAGAGGGTAGTTTGTGATTTCTCACGTTCCATTTCTTTCGAGAGCAACCGTCTCCTCCTTCATAGTAAGTGTCCAATTCTTGTCCTGCAATGCATTATGGAAAGTTGGTGGAATTCTAATTGAGTCAAGGGTTGTAAGAAACTCTTTATGCTGTTGGGACAATTGGTTAGATGAAATAAAATGAGCGGTAGGATATTGAATACAGTTTCGTATACCTTTCCATAAAGCAATAGGCAAATTTATATTAGTGGTTGTATCATCATCATCATTAGAGTTTCGAAGAGAAGATGAATTACCTTTCTGAAGTAGATTTGTGAAAGTGCCATTGTTTTGAGATGTTCTTGAATTTCCTTGTATAAACTTGTTTAAACTGCTCAAGGCCTCGTGGATGAGAAGTGTTGGAATTATCAAGATCATCTAGTTGTAGTTGTTTGGGTTCTAGCATTGATGGTGGTGGTTGTGTTGGTTATGGTTTTTCTGGTTGTGTTTCGGTACTCTTAGGTTATGTTTAGGTACTCTCAAGTTGTGTTGGGTACTCATAGACTATTTAAATTTATTGTTTGAAAAATAAAGCCAAAATAACTCTCTCCATAGGACTCTCTTTCCTGCCCTTGAAGTTGAGATTCTCATGCAGAAAAATCTCCTACTTGGAGGATAGTAGCACCGATATCCTTTTTGAGTGTTGGAATACCCTAAAAGGATGCAGTTAAATGATCGTGGTTCAAGTCTGGTGGAATGGTTTTTGTGGATATGTATATATAACCTGTATACGCAAAAATCTTAAAGTGGCTGTAAGAGTTGCTTCCCTCCAAAGATAAGATGGAACGTTATGGTGAAACAACAAAACACAAATGGTACCATTATTTTTAAAGAATAAATTTAAAGTGTCATTCACATATTCCATCCATTATCCATTCTTAAGCAGCCAATTTGTGTTCCAAATTGAGTATGCACTTGCTTGTAGGAATTTTGTAAAATAAAAGGAGCCTTAGACTTATTGTTAAGAAGAAACAACCAAGTGACTTGTGTATAGTCATCTATAAATAGAAAAAACCATCTTGCACAACTTACATTGGGAATTTTAGAGGGTCCCCACAGAATGAACAAGATCGAAAGGTGATGATGACAGGTCTGCATTCTCTTATTCCATAATATGCAATTATAGTACATAACAGTGGCAGTCTTCATCAGATACCTGCTCCTGACTATTCTCCCTATAACTGACTATTTATCCATGCACAACACAACTATATTGACCAAGTCACACTACACATTATTCTGGCACATGGCCCACACATACATACAATCATACATGGCTGACACACATACAAACCAGAATTATAACAACCACTGCAACATGAATTTTAGTCAACATAAATAAACATCCTAGACTATAATAAGCTGGACACTTCAATCCTACCTATTCCTTTTATTGCATCGGCTGTACACATATTTAAAAGGAGTATCATGTGAGTGTAAAACAGCATCACGTGTAACAAAACCCCAAAAAATCTGATCTTTACATCGCTGCATGACATAGATCTGTGGCTTAATTCTACCCTAGGATCCAATTCACATCAAAAAGGGTCTTTACTGGGTAGAATAGAGAGCATTTTTATTGTAAGACACATACGATATAGAATACTAAGTGAGAGTGAAGAGGACGAGAGCACAGTGTTATAGGGAGTTCAAGTGAAGGTGCACACTATCTATGCGCCTTCTTTAGCTAAATAATTTTAGCCAAAGGTGCATATATATATGTGTATACACGATATGGCCCTTCAACTGACATTCATTAACTGATGAAGGCACATAACCAATGTGGGCCTTCACTTAAAATACAAGAGAAGGCTCACACTGTGTAGTGTGTATATGCCTTTAATGCAGAATCCATCTATGGCTAGAATGCACACCGTCTATATGCCTTTAGCACCCTATAGTCCTAATCAATTTACATACCACCAGTTTTTAAGAATTTCTGTACAAAACCCTTGTCACTCCCCTTTCACTTTCTTCCCTTGTTGATCATCAGGTCCTTATAGTTCCTGACATAGTGTTATGATCATGCCTCAATTGTGGCATTCTAGAGATTTTGTGAAACAGGGTTGTCGCCGAAGGTTGGGCTCCACTAGAAGGGGAATAATGTTATAGATTCCTTTAGCAGAAAATATTTTGGAAAGAAAGAAATAAATGAGTTGGAATCATTTTCCATATAAGCACCGTTGTTGGGTGTTTATTCCAGAATGGGGAAAGTCTGTCTTTTCTGGGGCTTGTATAGGTACTCTGTACTCTTTTATGAAAAATACTAAACAGCTGGAATATATTCACTTTTTTCTGTCAAGATATAGTAGAGTTCTCTCTTTTGAGCTCTCAAAACACTAATCATTGCAGGTTCCAATATCAAGGGAGTGACAAAAAAAAAAAAAAAAAAAAAGAAGAAGAAGAAGAAATAAAGCTTGAAAACCTGCTTTTCTTATTTCACCGTTAATCACCCTTTGATTCGATCCTGGACTTGAAACCATACAATTCCACGAAATGAGTGATTGACTTTAAAAAATGTGTTTCTTATATTAGTTATAATATATGAGATATAATTGCTGAACATTGCTTCCAGACCTTTGAAAAAAAAAAAAAAAAGTAAAACTTGAAAAGCTGCATTTCTGATTTTACTGTTAATCGCCCTTTGATTAGATCCTGGACTTGAAACCATAACAATTCCATGAAATGAGTGATTGACTTTAAAAAGTGTGTTTTTTCTATTAGTTATAATATCTGACATATAAGTAATTGCTGAATATTGCTTCCTGACCTTGTAGTTTATCCTTTATTGATCTTCTATGGATCAATTTTTATAGATCACTCGCTTTGTCCTTCTATTCTGTAGGATATCTTAAATTTGGACTTGTCAAAGAAGATGATAGCATTGTGTATCGTGAGTGGGCTCCTGCTGCTCAGTAGGTTTTTTGCTTTTCTCAAGTTCTAATTGTGCAGATCGTTTAATAGAATGGCTCCTATAATTCTTCACCTACCTTGTAATGCAGAGAAGCTCAAATAATAGGTGACTTCAATGGATGGGATGGTTCCAACCATAGGATGGAAAAAAATCAGTTTGGTGTTTGGAGTATTAGGATTCCTCATCACAATGGAAAACCAGCAATTCCTCACAATTCAAGAGTCAAATTTCGTTTTAAGCATGGTGATGGAGTGTGGCTCGATCGGATTCCTGCTTGGATTAGATATGCCAATGTTGACCTTTCAAGGTTTGCAGCACCATATGATGCTGTCTACTGGGATCCACCACCCTCAGAGAGGTGATAGCTTGCATGTGTTTAACAGAAATTTCTTTAGTGTTGCTTTTTCTTAAGAATTTCTAATTTTCTCTTCTATAATTATTTTGGCGGGAAAGTGTGCATTTTTGTCCATCATCTCAAATTCAACTGAAAGGTGATCTTGTTGCTGTTATTTTCCCAGATATCAGTTCAAGCATCCCCATCCTCCTAAACCAAGTGCACCAAGGATATACGAGGCTCATGTTGGAATGAGCGGCTTAGAGCCTCGTGTGAATTCATACAGGGAATTTGCTGATGATGTTTTACCTCGTATCCATGCTAATAATTATAATACAGTCCAGTTGATGGCCATAATGGAACATTCATACTATGCATCTTTTGGCTACCATGTCACAAACTTTTTTGCTGTGAGCAGTCGGTCAGGGACGCCTGAAGACCTTAAATACTTGATTGATAAAGCACATGGTTTAGGTCTGCATGTGCTGATGGATGTTGTACACAGCCATGCAAGTAACAATGTCACTGATGGTCTCAATGGCTTTGATGTTGGACAGAGTTCCCAAGACTCCTACTTCCACACTGGGGATTGGGGCTACCATAAGTTGTGGGATAGCAGACTTTTCAATTATGCCAATTGGGAGGTTCTTCGCTTTCTGCTTTCCAACTTGAGATGGTGGCTTGAGGAATATAAATTTGATGGCTTTCGTTTTGATGGTGTGACTTCCATGTTGTATCATCACCATGGTATCAACATGGCATTCACAGGAAATTATAATGAGTATTTTAGCGAGGCAACGGATGTTGATGCTGTTGTTTACCTTATGCTGGCCAATAGCCTAATTCGTAGCATCTTGCCTGATGCCGCTGTCATTGCTGAAGATGTATCTGGAATGCCTGGGCTTGGACGGCCAGTCTCTGAAGGAGGCATTGGTTTTGATTATCGCTTGGCTATGGCCATTCCTGATAAGTGGATCGATTACTTGAAGAACAAGAAGGATGAAGAGTGGTCTATGGAGGAAATAGCATGGAGCTTGACAAATAGAAGATACAGTGAAAAATGTATTTCTTATGCTGAAAGCCATGACCAGGTATGCTCCAGCCAATTTGTGCTTGGCTCCAAGACAGCCATTTTTAAAAGAGAATTATTAATGATGGGGTCTTAATATTCTATTTATGAGGGTAATGGAATCCTGGAAAAGTTTCTTACTATAGCTGTTGCAAATAGCTTATTTTCACCTTATCTTCCCTAAGTATTGTCGTCATTGTTCGTTCTGCTTATTTCAAAGCTGTCTGCGACCTTCTTCTTTTGCAGGCAATTGTAGGTGACAAGACTATTGCATTTTTCCTCATGGATAAAGAGATGTATTCTGGTATGTCCTGCTTGACGGATGCATCTCCTATGGTTGAACGGGGAATTGCACTTCACAAGGTCTGCTGAATCTCTGGGGATGCTAGTTTTTTGTTTTCCACTGTCTTAGTTGGCTTGGTTTGCCATTTATTGCTGTGCATTTTACTTTTTTGCCAATAACAACCTCACAAAGTATAATAGGTTTTTTGCTCATACTTCTTGCAGATGATTCATTTCATCACAATGGCATTGGGAGGAGAAGGCTACCTTAACTTTATGGGGAATGAGGTTGGAATTTAGCCCTTGTAGTGCTTATTGAAATATTGATATTTGGTATGAGCATTTCTTTTTCATTAGCAATTTTAATTGAATGGTTCCAATTTAAATGTAAAGTTTAGAACCTCTTTTTTAAAGACATGTATATACCATGTCATTTCCTTTTCAGCTGTGAGGTTCAAGGACTAGATTCATCCAAGGATTTTAAGAAAATACTTGTTCAAGCTCAAAGCTCCTGGTTATATCAGAAAAAAATGTGAAATCTATATTATAGTTGCAACAAGGTTCAAATAGTTCCTATTTATATTTGCAGTTTGGGCATCCTGAATGGATAGACTTCCCCAGAGAAGGCAATGGGTGGAGTTATGAGAAGTGCAGACGTCAATGGAACTTAGTGGGTACAGATCACCTTAGATACAAGGTTGGCTATCTTGTTACTTCCCAAGAAATGTTGCCTATCTTGTGCTTACCTGCAGATGTTAAAGGCTATGTCATTTTGATGGCTTTTGGATGACATGTTAGATAAAAAGCGAGTGGATGGTATCATTTAATGGCTTCACTTTTGATAAAATGCATAATTCAAAGTGCACACTATTTTTGGTTAGTCAAGGTTTCTGGATGCAGTGTCTTTAGCACATTTGCTCAATAGGTACATTTTATTTTCTATACTCAAGACACTAATGGGATTTCTTTAAAGCTAATTAGTCTACTTTTTCCAATTTCCTTCTATGTTGATTTTATGAACCAAAACAGACCTAATTCACAGTGTCGTCCCTAAGAATGATTTGATTTATACTGTTGTCAAATGTCAACTCAGAATTCTACTCTCAAAGTTGTCGTTTTCTTATTCCTTACTTCTAAACTGACATTGCTGTTCTATTGGAACTTGGCTAGTTCATGAATGCATTTGATGCAGCTATGAACTTGCTTGATGAGAAATTCTCATTTCTGGCATCAACGAAGCAGATAGTCAGCAGCGTGAATGAAGAAGATAAGGTATAAAATTATGAAAAAAATTCTGCTACTTAAACTGTTCGCTAGAAAGTGTTTCTTTAAATCTCAATATCTCATCCATGGACAAACTGCATACTGTACATTTTTGCATGTAGATGGGGGAATTTTAATTGATTGACTTTTGAGGTGGATAGTGACTCATCTTATCAGTACATATTGGCCAATGCAATCTTTATTGATGTTTGTGATTCTTGAGAGACTACTAACATGAAATGAGGGTGGGCAAAACAACTGGGATTATCAATTCAACAAACAATTGGTACCTGATCAGCCAATGTGCAGAAATAAGCCACTATGATCAGCTGATGAACAAGAACAGGTAACCCTGGAAGCAAATGCCACAAATTGGTACTTCCAGCTAGGGATCCAATTGCTCTAGTTGAAGAGGAATTCTCCAGAGAAACCATATCCCTTCCACAGCAAGTCTCTGAAACAACCAGAAAATCCTAACTAACTTTCCCTTTCTCGTTCAGTCTTCTTTTATTTAACTCATTACAACTACCAGCTACAATTACTCAATTATTGTATATTTACAAGACTACCCTTCCCCACACTACACTGCATACACCACAACTACAACAGAATACTACACATACAATACAAATACACAATCAAATTTCCCAAACAACACAGCGTACTACACAGAACATAACATACACAATGTACACCACCCAATACCCATACAACTGCATATATGACACACATATAGACTACTACTTTATTCTTCTGTTATTGGATCTAGCCAAAAGTTGATGAACCCTTGGATATGTAGCAGTGGGGAAGACCAAAAGAGAAATTAAAAAGCAATAAAAAATTATATAACATTTTAGATATTAATAAAAATATGGTTTATGGTAGAATGTAAGGGCAAAAACAAGATAGCCATGGGTTATGCAAGCTTTATTGATGTTTGTGACACTTGAGAGACTACTAACATGAGATGAGGGTAGGGAAGACCAAAAGATGATGAAAAGCAATAGAAAAACGATATAACATTTTAGATATTAATGAAAATATGGTTTATGGTAGAATGTAATGCAAAAACAAGATAGCCATGGATTATGCAAGCTTTCTACATAGCCAAAAAAAAGGATAGCCAAACCACCTGGTGGAAATAAGGCTGCTACTGCTGTTGCTGCTGCTGCTGTTTTTGTTGTTGTGGCAATTGGTTGATTGCTGGAGTTGTTTATAAAGTCAAGCTAAATGTAACTCATTCTCATATTTCACATGACAGGTTATAGTTTTTGAACGTGGAGATCTTGTTTTTGTTTTCAACTTTCACCCAGAAAACACATATGAAGGGTATGTATACATAGTTCTGCAGAATCTTCATGACTTTACATTTGACCTTATTCCAAAGAAGTGATGGTTTCTTATGGATGCTTCTAGTGACAGAATATTATGGATATTCATGCACATTGGATGTGAAATGCAGGTATAAAGTTGGATGCAACTTGCCTGGAAAATATAGAGTTGCACTTGATAGTGATGCTTGGGATTTCGGCGGAGCAGGGCGAGTAAGAAATATTTAAACTGTGTTTTTTGTTTTATGAGAGCTCTCAAGAAGAGCTGGAGATGGCACGGAATTCGCTTCACACACTTATAAACGACCGTCACAAGGATTAGGCTTCTGCCTTTGGAGAATCACTAGCAATTAAGGACTTTTTGCATATGAATATCCTAGGTCTGCTGCTGTTATATATGTATAAGATTCTGGGGTTGTTGGTATAGGCCAGCGATAACTAATTTGTCGCAGCTGAAGTGGAAAGCTCTTTTTCCTCTTTTAATCTTGATTGCATGTTTTCTCTACCTTGACATTTCTAGTAAAGAACAAATAGTATATGCTCCAGAAAACTTCTGCTGATGCTGTGGCCTGCTTTTCCAATTGAAGAGTAGATGGAAAAGATATTCATTAAGTTTGAACATTGTGCTTTGAACAGTGAGGCCTTGTTTGGTTTCAGATTTTGGAATTCAACTACAGAGAATCTGATTAACAATCTATTGTTTGGTAATTTATAAAAAATGGAAAAGGAAAGCTATTATTTTATTTGTTTACTTGATTCAAGTATTGAAATTATGACTATGAGAGAAAAATAGATAAACACAAAAAAGATGTACACAAAGGAGGGTTGTTTTGGGAGAGTGGGGAAGGAGGGTGACGGTTTTGTGGTTTTTTGGGGATGGGGGGAGGTGTGGGTGGGTGGGGGTAGAAGGAGGGAGGTAGAGAGAGAGAGAGAGCAAGAAAGAATGAAAGAATGAAATTTGGAGAGAGAATCATGTGATAATTCTATTAGACCACATAAGATTCATGATTAGGATTGGAATCCTAATAATAGGATAAGAAGAGGAATGGGTTTCATATTTTTTAAGGCATATTGTAAAAATTTGATTGTTATTTTATTACCACAAAATGGAGTTCGATTCCTGAGGAATTGGAATTTTCTTGCCAGAAAGCCAAACAAGGTCTTAATGAAATGTGAACTTACAATTCAGAAGCTACATACTTTCTACAGGATTGGTGCTACTCTTCTTGTGATGTTCATTTACTACTCTCCTTGTGGTGGTCACTATTCCTGCCATTTTATTTCCATCTGTTCACACCTTAACTCTCTTCTGGCAGGTGGGTCATGATGTTGATCATTTCACAATTCCTGAAGGGATCCCTGGAGTGCCTGAAACTAACTTCAATAATCGTCCAAACTCTTTCAAAGTACTCTCTCCGCCAAGAACATGCGTGGTATGTATTGATATTTACATACTGTTTAAGATGCGTGTCTTCTCATTACACGACATTCCTGTGGCGAACCATTGAGATGTTTTCTATCAAGGGATGATTAATCAAGATGGAAGAGAAGCACAATTGACTTATTATTTACATAAACCAAATGTTACTTTGATGGTTGTGGGAAAACATGATGTCCATCGGGTATATTATTAATTTTTCATGTTCCATATATCCAAAAGGCACTAATTTCCCTGCTGAAACAAATTGAAGCGAGCTTCTTCTCATCCACATGGTGCGCTTTCTTCCTTGATTAGGGCCTCCCAGCATCCTATCTCTTCTTATATGTGCATAAAGTCACTTTGCATGTGCACGTGCTTATTTTTACATGTTTCTTTATGTTGCTTGTTGTGCTTTTGGCCTGTGGC
This sequence comes from Lumnitzera littorea, assembly GCA_024138015.1. Taxonomy (NCBI): domain Eukaryota; kingdom Viridiplantae; phylum Streptophyta; class Magnoliopsida; order Myrtales; family Combretaceae; genus Lumnitzera; species Lumnitzera littorea. The sequence goes on from JAMXBB010000012.1 coordinate 16,721,462, forward strand.
AATTTGCAGCTTAAGAATTCTATTATTAACATAAAATCCCATCAACTCATTTTGGTTTCAACAAGCTGAAAGCATAACATGATTTACGGACTTAGGATAAAGGATAAATGCAACTCCGATACATAATGTCCATTTTCCTTGCTTTTAACAATTGGGAATTCATTAGATGAAGCCACAGAATTGCTTCATGTCTTGGCAGGCTTATTACAGAGTTGATGAAAGCCAAGAAGATGATACCGAGTTACCTGAAGCGAAGGAAGTAGAGAACACAGGTGCAAAGCAAGACGGTTCTGCAGAAGAAGTTAAGGAAGTTTTAGCAGCTGTTGAAGCTGCTAAACAAGACGGCTTAGAAGAGAAGGCCAGTGGGACAGTGACAGATAATGAAGTTCAAGCTGAGAAATCAGAAGACTTGGCTCATGTGGAATATGATGACATTGATCCTCGTAAGCTGGTGGACACTGGCCTTGAGTTTGATGATGACGGATCAGATGACTGACTTCTGCCAAGCACATCGTATCCTGTGCAAGAAGGCTATGTATCTGAGTAATCATCTGTTTCTATAATATTTGATGTATAGATATGAGGTAGTGCAAATAATTTGTAGGGTTAACGGCGGAAGCATTATGTGTTGTGCTGATACTAAGTGCAAGAATGGTAGTGTATATGATGCGACGAGTGCAACTGTAGAGAGCAATAAAAGCGGAAGTATTCGTGAGTTTTAGTTAGCTAGCCTTGCCAGACAACGTTTGGATTACAGTTCAATACTATCTTACCTTGCTCTTAAGGCCCTCCCATGTATCGAAAATTTTGTTCATATCGGTGCTTAACTCCTAGTAGGAGTGCGGTGATCATATCATTAGCTTGTGTGATTATCAATAGTATGAATATAAATATATGTGTTCATATTCCTATTGTAATCCCTTTCAATGTTTACTCTTGATATTTGATTTTGACCTTATGGTATTTTATATAAATTTCGAAGTCTAGTCATGCTTGTATTAGAGTTTATATTTGTAAAAATTAAAATTTATTTTGTGTTTTTCTTCTAAATTCAAAAATGAGATTTCTGCTATAAGTAAGCCATATTTTGGGCAAGGGTAGAACTTTTAGTTCTCAAATTTGATCTTAATATAACTTATTTGTTAACTTAATGTATATGTATGGTTAAGAGTGGAATGTGTAATATATAGTATAGTGCCAATATGTTAACCGTTACGTAAAATCACATTTAGGGTTTCAAGAAAGGTGAATAGTTGGTGTTTAACTTTTAAATTGATTATTTAAGTATTTGAAATGGAAAATAAAATAAATTATTTAAAATTGGAGGCCTCCACTTTTTTTTTTTAACGAAAAGGACAACCGAAAAGTATCAAATTTTTTAATATGTTGTTATGATAATTTCCGGAGCAAATTTTCATTGGCTTCAACTTTCAAGCGTAAAAAGGGAAATTTCCCGAATAGGTTTAGTGGTCGATACATTATATATTTTGGGCTTTTGGATATGCAGGACCTAATATGAAACAGCGGAGGATTTCATGAACAGATTTAGGGTCATATAATTGGGGTTGGATTTATTTTTAATTAAGTTAATATTAAAATTTTTAGTAAAAGAATATTTAATTATTATCATAATCTTATTGTATCTTATATATATAAAAAGATATTATTGATGATCTGAACTGCAATAATTTCTGTCTCATTTCAAAATGTTGAGACAATATTAATCTAAAGTCTTAACACGTATAAACAAATGGGAAACCTGAAAACTTCTCTTTATTGAAAGATACCTCAAGCGATTGAACTCAACGCAACCGGAAGCGGCTAGCCACGGGGGACAATGAATGCTCCCCCCACTAAGGTGGAAGTGGACCCGAATGAGCAATGGGTAGGCGAGGCACCGAAACTCTCCTTTCGAGATACGGTGCTTACGAATATCCTCGGATCGTATGAAAAGTATTGCTTTCTCGATAATGAAAATATATCGAAGGAGGGATCTACGGAACATGAGAACGATTAAACCAATAATGAGGATGACCATGTAGGCGACAGTGATGACTCGAGGGTGTGTTATGTCACTTTTTAAAAATCAGAGAAGGATATTCTGTATGCTTTGTGGTAGCATACATTTATAGCAAAAGTCATAGGACAAAACCCTAATTACAAAGTTTATGTTAAATAGACTAGAAAGAACTTGGTGAAGCCTGAGTAATTTTAAACTTATATATGTGGGCTTAGGGATCCATTTCATATTTCTTGATAACAATCTTGACTATCAATGGATGATAAAGAATGGCTACTGGTTTATCAATAAATATTACCTTGCCTTAAAATAATGGGAGCTTGATTTTTGGATGAATCAATCGTATTTTAAGGTGCTAACAGTTTGGATATGTATTACGGAGTTTTCAGTGGAATTTTACTCCCCTTTCACTATAAAGAAAATAAGGGAAAGAATCGACCCAATCCTTTGATATGACTCATGCATAGTTAGGTTAGAATGGGGAATATTTGTGAGATTTTATGTCCAAGTTGATATGGATACCCCGCTAAAGCACACGATAATGATATATGGAAAGGGGTATGCGGTGCAATATAAGGGATTATCTAGAATCTACTAAGTTTGCAATTGCATCACTCACAATAAATTGGCTTGTCCAAAGTCAAATCACTTAGGGAACAACCTAAGTAATAAGGAACTTAACACGATCATTAATACGGATGGGAAGATGGTAGAGCCTGATAACAAGGGAGAGAAGGATCGAGTTATTCGAGGTGATTCGCAAAAGGAGTTGTTTGACAAAGGTAAAGAAAATAACTCACCAAGGCAAAACGTGGATACTCTAAATAGCACCACGATGGAAAAGAGAAATGTAGAGGACAATTTGGTTAGTTTATGGGTTAAAGTATAATACAAAAAAGCAGCTCCTAAAAAAAGGAAGTAAAAACCATACGTCAGTTAAATGAAAATGCACATAAAGGGCAAAATCTGTCATTTAATATCTTAAATGGTATTCTAGAAACCAATGAAGAGATGTGATGATTAGGCATTGAAGGGATGGAAACTGGAGTGTTATCTCCAAAGGATCTTAATGTATAAGATGAACATAAAGAAGTTGCCTCAAAAAGTGTTAAAAACTCTGCTAAAGGAAAAGAAACTTTAACATCCTTTACCAAACCCTTCCTCGTTGCTAGGAAGAAAAAACCCGCTAAAACTTTGTTAAAAAAACTTGATTGGCAACATGGTCAACATGCTGGTAGTATAAATCCAAATGTAACTACTCTAAGAGGGATCAAACAAACTGTATCAACATTCTAATAGTTGAATTTGGTTTTAACCAAAACCCAAGGAATGATTACATACCTGGCTTAGTGGAAGAAACAATGGGTACTAGAAATCATGTTTAGGTCGATAATGTGCCAGCTAAGAACTTTCAACCAAGGCAACAAGATCATTCGAGCAACCCACCTATGCTTCGTCATAGTTAAGATGCCACTATCTCAGGAGGACATTTAGGGTAAGGACATCCTACGCATGATGAAATGGACATGCAAAATCCTAATGAGAGCATACCCACAAGAGATCATTCCAATCAAGATTCTTCGCATCCCATTCGTCATACTAGTGATGGAGGAAGGAAACAAAATAGTGATGATCACTGCATGGGCAGCTAAGGCGAGATTTAATTGGGTTATTAATGGGGAATACAACACTAGATTCTTTCATGCTAGTGTGATTGCTTAAAGAGCCAAGTCCAAAATAACGAGTATCTATGGTGCTGAACCTATGGTTCATTATTTGATTTTGATGAGAACAAAATAAAAAGTGTATAATTAAATATGTTGATTTCGATAAGAACAAAACAAGAAGTATATAGTTATATGTGTTATTATTTACTTATATTGATTTAATTGAAAAATAATCATTATCTTGCAAAACAATTATAAACATCAATTGACTCTATCAGATATTTAGAATTGAAAGATGTGTAAGCATCATTGAAGTTGAATTGTATATTGTAGATGTTTTTTGTTGTGTTTGAAAGATGAAAATAGGTGAATTTAACTTACCGGCTTGACGGCTCTAAAGTATTATCAGTTAGACGGTGAAGTGGCTTAAATAAGAAGATGGAATTACTTCTGATCAAAGTTTTAGCATGTTGGTACACTTGTTGGTGTTCATGCCAGTAGTACATTTACTTACCACCATGCCGATAAGAGAAAGGTACTGGTATTCCGGTTAACTTGTTTCAACTAGCCGTTGGAGTATTTAATGCACTGTAACGAGAAAAATTGAATGGGATGATATAAATTGTCAATAACCCGACTAAGGATAAGAGAGAGCCGATCCTTTACTGCAATATTTTAACATTTTCTTATATTTTTGCTGTATATAATTCTCATTGTCTTTTGTACCCTAATTTGCTAATATTTAGAGAAATTTGAAATGTAGTGCTTGTAAGTTATTGGTTGCAAAGTATTGAGAGTTAAAAACACTACACTAATAATCCTTGAGATTTGTATTATGAGTTGAGATTGTGATTTGCGTTGAAAGTTGTGAGTATGAAACTTATGTAATCAAGTTTGTGGTTATGCAGCTCTTGAAACTTGGATTGAGAAATCAATAAAGTAATATAATATCTTCGATTGGAGGCATTGTGTGTCCATGGAAAGTAAGGGACGGTACAAACTCTACGTGAAATCTAGGCTTGATCTTCTTTATCTCTATCTCTTTTAATTTCTGTATTTATTATTGTTTTATAATTATCTTAATTATACTTATTATTACTTTTAGTACTTAATTTTGAAAAAAATTGCAATTTGTCCTTAAAACTTAATTCAACCTTTCTCTTGAGTTTAACTTATTGTTCTACATTTAACTCAACATGGAATTAGATTAGTGATATTTTGACGATGCAACATCTTTTTGTGAACTTCAGTTCACTTTACACTGTTGAACACTCGTTTGTTTAGAGAGAGTTGAGTGACTAGAGAAGTAATCAAAGAGTTTAAATGGTGCAGATTATGACTACCTTACCTAACCTTGGACCAACAATGAGATACAAAAAGCATTATGGTGTATTGGTAATCACAAATCACTAGAGATAGATGGCTTCCATACTGAGTTCTACAAAAAGTGTTGGGATATAATAAGGGGTAAGGTCTATAGTCTAATACAAAATATCTTCCAATGAAAGGTTGTTCTACATCAACTAAATAAGACGCTCATCACCCTTCTTCCAAAGGTCATGGGGGCCAACAAGGTAAAGGACTTTTGACCCATAAACCTCTACACCACCATGTACAAAATAATTAGTAATTGTCTAGTGAATAGAATTAAGCCTTTACTGATGGATTTGATAAGTCTAGAACAATCCAGTTTTATCCCCAATCATGCGGCTAAGGATATTATCATTATGTTCCAAGAAATCTTACTATCAATGGGAAAGAAATCAGGATGAAAGCAATGGATGGTGGTGAAACTTGATCTAGAGAAGGCATATGATCGCATAAAGTGAGACTTTATCAAATTTGTACTCCAATCACTTAATTTCCTGCCAATATAGGTCAAACTAATTGGTGAATGTATATCTTCAATATCTTATCGTCTTATTTTCAATGGTTCTATGCTATCACCCTTCACTACTAGTAGAGGCTTGCATTAGGGCAATCTACTGTCACCATACTTTTTTATCATCAGGATGGAAATCTTAAGTAAAATCATTAGCACGACTGTCTCATTAGGAAATTGGAGACACCTATACATTAGAGGAACGAACATCTCCCTTTCTCACCTGTTATTTGTTGACGATATATTGCTTATGGGTGAAGTAACAATGGAAAATGCGAGGTTAATGATAGACGTCATGCAAGGTTTCGAGGATGTTTCAGGATAGGAGGTAAACTATACTAAGTCATGTATCTTATTCTCTTGAAACACCCTTTTTGGATTTAAAAGGAACATAGTGAATATTTTTGGCATTGGGCCAAATGTAGACTTGAGCAAGTACTTAGGTATCCTTGTTTAGAAAGAAGGTAAATTCAAAGGTTCTAACTTCAACTTTATCCTAGAGAAGATGAGATGGAAACTTAATAGTTGGAAAGCTAACCTATTAAGTATGGCAGATTGGAAATTGTTAACAACCTTGGTTTTGAAAAGGATAGTAAATTATTATTCCTAGGTACTGCCCATGAAGAAGAACCTAACCTCAAAGCTTGAGAAAATTAACCAAGATTTCATTTGGAGGGATACAGAGACATGGCGGAAACTTCACTGAATTAATTAGGAAAAATTCAAAATGTTGAAAGAACAAGGAGGCCTAAGGGTTATGGATTTGAAGAAAAGAAACTAAGCAAACATTATAAACTTAGCCTGACACTTGAAAGAAAAAAAAAAAAAAATCCTATGGACATCTTTGTTCAAGCAAAAGTATAGCTTACATCTAAGTGGAAGGTGGAAGTCGAAGGGCTTGCATTTCCTTTCAGAGCTAGGAAAAGCTAATAGTTGGCTGAAAGAGAAGATTCACATGAAAGTTAAAAATAGGAAAACGGTAAGATTCTAAAGAGACTTTTGGTTGAAAGGGGAGTCAGTTGCATCCTAATTGCAAGGACCTTTGAATAAATATGATGAGTTCTTAACCATTCAGCAAGTCTGGGATGGTGATGAAGGATATAAGGAAGATATTATTGGCTATCCACTGGACGATGACATTAAGCAAAGGTTGGGAATATTGCACTCCATTGTTCAGATGGAAGAGGAAGATAAAGTGATATGGCCTCATGAGTTGGATGGAGAGTTAACTATGAGATTGGTCTGCTCATAACTTATGAAGGAGGATAACATAAACCTGACGGGGAAACAATAGGGATGGATATGGAAGCTACTGGTTAGCCTAAGTATACAATTGCTTGTGTGGCGTTTTTTGCTCAATGGCCTTGCATTAGGGGAGAACCTCCAAAAATGTGGAGTGCCAATGAATCCCATTTATCCCTTTTGCAACAATGAAATTGAAACAATACAACATGTCTTCATAAATTATGAGTGGATAAGAAGGATATAGCATGGCTTAAATATCATTTTGCAGCATGGGCAAATCTCATTTACTGACCTAACAAACTAAATTGAGAAGAACACCAAAAAAGCCAAGATCAATTGGTAACATGTTGACCCTCCCAGGCAAGTCTTAATCCTTTTTGCATTAAAACATACCTGGAAGTTGAGGTATAATAAAATCTTTAGGCAAGAAAGAGGAGAAGAGGACTGTTGTGGATCCATTAGAAGAGAAGTCTTAGAGTAGTGGACATTCAACTGTGCAATTAAGCTAAATCTTAAATACAGAAGATTACATCTTCTAATCCCCCAGACCAAACTAAGTTGGGTTGCAGTTACTACTGATATAGTTGTACTAGAGAATCAAAGAATATCTGGCTTAAGGGCCATTTGTACAGATTATGAAGGAAAGATTCTTTAGGCACTACATAAATAGGACAATGGTCTCTCTCTCATGAAGGCTGAGCTACGGGCAATAGATGAAGGCTTGAGATTTACTCATCAAAGGAGACATCGGAAAGTGATTTGCATGTCGAACTTACAGCAAGCTGTTGACTGGTTACTCAATAATAAAGTTGATATGGATAGATGCTACTTTATCTTATAGGAAAGCAAGGAAGCACTAACTTTGTTTGATCATATTTCACTTTGCAGGGTTGCTTGTGAAAAGATAGTTGCTGTTGATTTGCTAGAAAAAAAAAAGGACTATAGCATCCATTTCTTATGTTTTTTGTTATTTAGTTACTCTCGTACTTATCTATGGCTATTGTTAAATGTAGTGAAGACTTTACAGGTTATGTTGTCCCTACTGTGGATGTAGTAAGTGTAGGTTAGTTGGTTCTTCTAGTTGTGTTTGTTTCTTATTATCGACTTGAGTTTACTTTTTATAGGATTTAATACATTTTTGTTCACCTAAAAAAAAAAAACTACAATAATTTCTAAAACTTAATAGGATTGAAAAATTTATTTAGAAAATGATTAAGAGTAATCGATACATTTTATAAAAAATTAAATAAACTAACTTTTTACCTTTTTATATGTATATATATTAAATGAAAAATAACTATTAATTTATAAAAAATTATGTTAATATATAAAAATTGTGTAAGTCTTGCTTTTAAAAAAATAAATAAAAAAAATTAAATAGGAAATTACAAATAAAACAAAAGGAATAACTTGGTATAGATATAAATATTGTACTATTTTTTAGGCAACTTTGTATTATTATTACATTAGCAATGCTAAAAGAAAAAAGAATATTATTTTGGATATAAATTTATTAAGGAATCAATTATTCAATAATTCACATTCATTTTCGTAAAATTAATTATAAAAAAATTTACTAAAAATATGGATAATGTAATTATTTTTATGTTGTTACTTATGAAAAATAGCGATGTAAGAGAATTTATTCAGTTAGATGTGATTTGTAATTAATAAATTTAATGTTATTAGTTTTTGTAGAAAAAAAAAAAAAGTTTAGTACCTATGTAAAGATAAATGACATTTAAATAATAAATGTATTTTATAAAAAGTAAATGACAAACATAGAATCTCAAGACAAGACCTAATATTTATAAAACAAATACATATCACTAAGTTATACTTCATTTTATATCATATTTTACTCTCTTTAAAATATAAGATATTGATTTTAAAATATATTAATCTTGAAAGTCTGAAGATGGAAATTATTCGTCCATGTTCCAATGTATCGTCCTTTGTTTGGATCGATGAAATTAGCAAGGTCTGTCTAGGAAAACCTTTAGTCAACTAGGCTTTAATTAGTCTAAACAATATAAATTTTACACAACTAAAAATACCTCCTTGTTGATATGATATTTAACCGAGCTTATGATAAACTTTCGATTTATTAGCTTGGCTGAAAATGTGAATTGCCATAAATAAAAGTTTTCAAATATATGTATCTTCTGTTCTAGGCACCTAGAAAGGAAAGAAAGAAAGAAAGAAATATATTAGAGTTGGAAGATAAAAATTCTTCTATCTTTAATACATTATTAAATATGATTAAAAAATTAATGATGCTTTGAGTTCTTATAAAAATTGATATTATTTTGGACACAATAATTAGTATGAGTATACAATGAAATGAAATATAGGTAGTTTATCATTTTTAATAGATTCTGCATCTAAATAGTTTTCTTGTTTACTTTTAAACATATTTTGATATATCTTTTTATATATGTAAAAATTAAGCTGAAACGTAATTTGATTAGAAAACTTAAAAAGTTCCAAAACATAAAATTAAATTAATTTCGACTCGATAAGGTTAGTATAGTCACTGCAATAAATATTAGCTTTCTAAAAAAATAGATTAATTTAACTATCTATTTTTAAAGTTATAATCAACTAAATAAGAAAAAAAAAAAATCATACGAGTCTTTTCTTTCCAGTAAATTTGGTCATTACATTATTATTTCAAAGAATTTCCTTTCCTATCATACTTTTTAGAAAAACGATGAAAGCTGGAGAGAGGTCGAAATAGAAAACGTGCGAGCTTCAAAACCCAAAACTTATACCTCGCCTCTTTACCTTGAAATCTTGATCGTCACTTTTCGCCGGCGTTCTTCATCGGCGACAATCATCGGTTCGACTCTCTCTCTCTCTCTCTCTCTCTCTCGGATCATGTAATATGCTAAATCATGCTCATTTGAGTAATCTTTATGAATTATGCGCTTGAAGGAACTCCTAAAAATCCTCTTTTTATCATTTTTTCCGTATTTTCTTATTAACTCGTTGTGGTTCTTCGTTTATATTATCGTAATGGATCTTACTATAAAAAAAAACAAGCCAATCGATTCTGATTCGGTAAATTTTCGGACAGGTTTGAAACCTTTTTATCTTTACGACATTAAATTAGGCTAAAGATTTTGCCGATGTCTGATAGAAGATTTTAATTTGTTCTTTTAGGCTATTTGACGATGAAATTATCTCATCTAGTTTACAAGTTGACACATTTTTGGTCGCCTGAAGCTATATTGGATTGTTTGAAACTGAAAGAAGGGATCTATTTTCATTCTTTGTGATCTAAGGAACTAGTAGAGACTAAATGGTTTTGCTAGTGTTGCCCAATGTGTTTTACATTTCCAATGCATTTTATATGTTGGTTGGATTCCATGCGGTATTCGTTCATCTTACACGCTTTAGTTATGCAATCTGTAAGCCAGTCAACAGTTTAAATATATTAGAAATATAAATTTGTTTCAGTACAGAAATTAGTTTGATTGTTATAGTAATCTTTCATCTGAGTGGAAATTGTTTTGTTTGTTAACCACCGTATCCTTTGTTTTTAAGTTCTGAAAAGCATTTTCAGGTTTTGGTTTTGGTGGGTGTTGGATTGGGGAGAGGAGGGGGTGGCAGTGGAATGGGGGAAACCGAATCTTTCTTTTATATATATTTATCAACAAAAATGATTTCATGCATATGAATTTGAGATTTTTAACTTCCATTTACAAGGGATTTGTTTTTTAGCGCTTGGATTTTATTTGTCCAGTTCAGATTTTAATGAAAATTCAAGAACTTCACTTTGTAGGACAACCGTTTGGTTATCAAGAAGAAATTTGCTAATGGAAGAAACTGATTTATCTTCCTTGTATATGCATTTCGCAGGAGAAAAGAATTTACAGCAGTAGAAGGTACAACTGGTAACCAGCTGTATCTCTCCACTGGAGTAAGGAATTGTGAGCTCTTCTGTGAGAGGGTTTTGTCTTCTAAACAGAAATTGATGTTTAGAGTTTTCTAGTGTTGAATTTATAAATATATGGAGGACATCAAGGAAAAGGGAAGTAACAAGTACAGTTTAATTGTGCCAACCTACAATGAACGGCTCAACATTGCCCTCTTTGTTTACCTTGTTTTCAAGCATCTGCGGTAATGAACTTCTTCCTCTGTCTAGGTTAATCATGCGTTTGTATATGGTATTCTTTTGTTAAATTGCTTGTAGGGACAACCAGAGTTGATCTAAAAGTGCATATTTTTTCTTAATTTTCTTCATAGTAATTATAGTCTTACGATATGGAATCACTAAAGCCAGTTAGTTGTTCTCAGCTTTTGTTTAATGTAACTTGATACACCACTGTCAGCTTTTACATTTCAACAGCATGCTAAGACTCTTTGAACACCCTTCATTTTTCCTGTTGCTTTGAGTTTTTAAGATATGCTGCATCTTGGACTTTTTAACTAAATAATTTTCTTGCCAGTAAGAAAACAGTCGTATAAAAGGAGCCTACTCTTTAATACTGCTACTAATGAGCTCAGAAAACTGCTCAACCTTCCATTCATCTCATGAGGTTGCAACAACAATCTTTTCAGCTTCACTTTGGCATCCTCAATTCACCTTTTGCTTTCATACAATAATTAGGTGCAAATAACAAAAAATCTTTTCTTATACAGAGATTGATGGTCATTCTGATAAAAATTGAGAGGAGAGACTATCCTTTTCTGTATGTTTGGTGCTGATGGACTGCTCACAGCACAACATTAATGGTGTTTGATGATCCATCAATTGCCCTACTATTCCAGTTTATTTGTTAAGACCAATGGTATTCATTATGAGTAATTAAACTGATTTGTTCAAAGTGCCTTCTCTTATGTGGCAAAGGTTTTTGTAATTAATCAACTCAGTGTCTCCCATGCATTCTCTTTCTCTATTTCTTCTAGTGATTAGACCAATCAATTAAATAATTTTAGTCTTTCCTGCCTTTTCCTGTTGAGCTGACACTTTTGTACTCCACCTAAGCTAGCTTTTTTTTTTTTATTCTTTTTCTTATTTTATTTTATTTTATTTTTACCTCTCTTCCCTGTTACAGAGAGGGGATACCTTAACTGGGAAGAAAACTGACCTAAAGGTTCTCCTTATGGCTGTTTTAGTAATGTTGATTTCGAGATAATCGTTGTGGATGATGGGAGTCCTGATGCTACTCAAGATGTTGTCAAGCAACTGCAAGAAATTTATGGTGAAGATCGTGTTGTGAGTATACTGATGATCAAAACTATAACGGACCTTTCATTTTTCCCTTTTGTGGAGCATGCTCACCTTCTTTAGTTTTTGTAACTTCACAATGCAGCTTTTAAGGGCAAGACCTAAGAAGCTTGGTTTGGGTATGTAAGTTATCTTGCAAGTTTGATTTTACCAACCGCCCCCCACCCCAAAAAAAAAAATCAAACCCAAGGGAAAAAAAAAAAAAAAAGGAGCTTACCCTGTATGGATTAAATTTCAGGAACTGCTTACGTTCATGGTCTGAGACATGCATCTGGCAATTTTGTTGTGATAATGGATGCTGATTTGTCACACCATGTAAGTATACAAAACGTCATAAATACCTGATAGCAGTTTCTTTGATATTGCTGTTAAATAATGCCGTTGTATTTGCATCTAGTTTCATAAGGTGACAATATGATGGCTTAGTTTTTTGAATAAGCTACTAATTTTGGCCCATTCATGAAAGTGGTGTGTGTGGCCAAGTGGCCAGTAGGTGATGGTATGATGCACCTTCCACTCATCCCCCTTCATCCTTTCTGTGGTCCAAATAGGAAGAAAACGTAATGGTCCAAGTACTAGAATATTCTGAATAAATCTCTCCTGTATTTTTAATTTTTTCCCCTCGTGTCTTGGATGTATTATGTGTAGGAGACATAATAAGGCACTCACAGGATTTAGTCAGGTTAATAGGTTGAAATAGTAGTTGTTTGTCAGGTTTTTAAGCACCACAGGATATTCTGAATATTCACCTTCCACTCATCTCCCTTCATCCTTTCTGTGGTCCAAATAGCAAGAAAACATAATGGTCCAATTACTAGAATATTCTGAATAAATCTCACCTGTATTTTTAATTTTTCCCCCTTGTGTCTCAGTTGTATTATGTGTAGGAGACATGATAAGGCACTCACAGGATTTAAGTCAGGTTAATAGGTTGAAATGGTAGTTTGTCAGGTTTTTAAGTACCACTATGTTGTAGTCACGTTGTAAGTTGGAAGACTATAATTTAATAACACATGAAATCTGATAAAAGAGATACACCCAGAAGCAATTAAATACCTGGAAGATATTCTACAGTGTTGAATGTTGATGTGGCTGGTGGATTGCTCATGCTTTTAAAGTAGGTGATGGCAGCTTTAACTTTCTATAACTTCTGTTGTCATTAGTGTAAGATTATGACATAAAAGGCTAATGTTCACAAACTCTGCAGTTCAATAAAAACCTTCCCCAATTTCTATAGAACTAGTCAGAGAAACGAAAGCATTTAAATTACTGGTATTGATTTGTGGCAATTTAATAATAAAGTAAGTTATTTTTTATGAGTCTTTTAACAAATTATGTGTTAGAAACCCAAAAGCACCTCGAAAGTTAGATGGAAAACCCAAAACAAGTCATGGAAGAAATGACGCTTGGATATGGTGAGTCCTGCACTACAGCTGCAATAGTGTCAGCATGGTATGGTAAAATCTGATCCTTGATACCATATAACTTGAAAGAAACAATAGCATGTCAGTGAAAGGCCCAATAGATATTAACCACTACATAGAGGATTTAGGGATGTAAAGCTAATGGTTGTAGCAACCGTATATACAGGAGAAAGCACAAAACGGTTTGGAAATTAAGCTACCAAAGAGTAATAAGAGAGGTTACATGTCATGCCACTTCATCCTTTTTCACTATTAGCTTAGTATTTATTCTGCTATGACTCTCCAAGTTACTTGAGATCTTGTATTTCCTGCAAGGATACATTAGACAAAGTGAAGAACTATTAATTGATGAAGTTGGTTCACTCACAAATTTTTTTTTTCCCTGGGCCGAGTTCACTCACATTAGTAGAACAAATCTTACACTTACTTTGTAGATTTTCCTTTTGTTCCATCTGCGATGTATCTATTCAAGCTATTGGAAGTTGCCTATAGAGAGTCAAATCAAATCGAAGTAGATCAATATAATGATCATCAGATTTCATTCTGCTTGAAAAGTCTAGTTTTTGGATTCCACCTGTCTTCAACCTTTTCTTAATTAATAATCTATTTTACTTGCTTCATCGTTCTGATGTCATTATTCTGTGTTTTTCTGTTCTGCAGCCAAAGTATTTGCCAAGCTTCATCAAGTGAGAAACTCATAGCTTTATTTTGTATGTAAGTCAACATCATATTTTCTAGGTATCCTGAGTTTGCTTCTTGGCTTTATTTATTAGAAAACAGCAGGAAACTGGTGCGAGTATCGTTACTGGCACTCGATATGTCAAGGGTGGAGGTGTCCACGGATGGAATCTTATGCGTAAATTGACAAGTAGAGGAGCCAATGTTCTTGCTCATACATTGCTGTGGCCTGGTGTGTCAGATTTGACTGGATCGTTTCGGTAAGTTAACAACCAAATATTCAAACTGTGAAACTCCATCCTTTATTGATGTTGAAACTAATATAGGCTATTTTTTCTTTCACAGTTTGTATAGAAAATCCGTGCTCGAAGATCTCATCAGCTCATGTGTTAGTAAGGGCTATGTTTTCCAGATGGAGATGATTGTTCGAGCTTCAAGGAAGGGATACCATATTGAAGAGGTAAAGCGTCTATTGATTTTGTGAGGAGATCAATGTATGCAGTAAAAACGAAATTACAAGATCACTGACTTTATGCTATCCTTCTGCAACTTTTTTTGCAGGTCCCAATCACATTTGTCGACAGAGTATTTGGAAGTTCAAAGCTTGGGGGATCTGAAATTGTGGAATACTTGAAAGGCCTTCTGTATCTTTTAGTCACAACATGAAATGAAATCTTAAGATTGCCAGGATCTTTTTGCACTTCTTACTTTTCCCCAAAATAAAGAAATCAATAGATGTCTAGTACGATTCTTTAGATGTTTTTGCTCAGTTATGCGGGAAACTTGTTTTCTTTCTCGTACGATTTTTTTAGAATTCATCCTTTAGAGTAAGTTCCAGGTATGCGGGTATATATGGCAGTTGACTGGCATCCAAATTGTCTTGATCTTCTGCAGAAGATTGCATGCACTGTATTAATTGCGGTGTTCTAGCTGGCATTTTTGTTTCAACTAAAGTGACTGGTTAGAATGTTGGAGGCCTGGTTATAGCAGGAACCAGGAAGTAAATCACCAGAGTAGCACGTTTGCTTTCAGGGCAAAGAAGGTAGAAAGGTCGTCTTATTTCAAACCCCTGGCTATTTTTGACCGACAAACTTTGTTACTAGGGCTTGTTAGCCATAACTGAGATGGGGTAGTGGTACCCGGGTTAAAAGATTATATAACTTTAGAAAGTTTAAAAATTGTTTAATGCAGTCTTAATTCATAAAACCTTACAAGTTTGTAGTAGTGTTCTAACATCTTTATTTAACCGACCCTGGTAACTTTAATGCTTTATATATTTCGGTTATTGTACAGACGTTCGTACTATTCCGAATGTATGCAAATTTCCTATCACCAAAAATTTTGCTAATTCGTATACTACGACTGGCAATATTCCTTTTAGATAAATCAATCGATTCATAATGTCATAGAGCGAGGACATTCGATTTAAGAAAATCATGAAATACTTTTGTGGAAAATAGAAAATGTCATACGCATGTCTCATGAGCACTTGTTTAGCATCAAACTTCCTTTTCATCTATATGATTTTCTTTTCTTTTTCTTTTTTAGTAGTGCATAGTCAGTGTTGAAAAGTGTAAAAAAAAAAACAAAATTGTTTGTTATAGCCCAAATAAAACCTCATCAAAATGATAAGAAAATTTAATAGGCGGGGAGTATTGGTCTCATGTTGATTATTGGATTGCTACCTAGTTGCTATGTTACTTTATTTCCTTACATATATATATATATATCTAATTTGGACGGCTTCAGCTTAATCCAGCACCACTGGTCATAACATGTCCTTATAACGACAAGAATACTTATAAGATCATGAATAACGCTAGTTGTTGGGTGCAAACATCCAAGCCAAGTGACAACATTGGACTTTCCCATGCAACAAAGGAAGACGAGTTGGGGTTGCTTCAGCTTGTTAGGTTCCGCTGATAAGCAACCAGCAATCATTTTTTTGGCTAAAAATATAGTAATTGGAACCATGAATTTTTTTTTAAAAAACTGAAGGGATAAACAGGAAGTTGCTTAAAAAGGAAGTTTTTTAATATATTACTATAGTACCTAAAAATATGAGACGGATTGCTGTGAAATATAGATGGTCCAAAGCATCCACAAGCACAATTTTCAGAATTGAATATATTTTAATAAGCCGTAGCCCATTCTTAGAAAGGTCAAAGTTAGCTAAGGTAATCTCTTTTTATCACGTGCCTAAAATTGGCAATTGCCTACGTATTTATCCATATTGTAGTCTTGTGACTTCTCATTGTAATCCCCAGAGGGCTCATCCCCCTCCAAACTTACCTTTAAATTTATCAAAATATATATTGATATTCCTTGAATTTTAAATTTAGTATATTTTTATAACTAAAAAAACGAATATGTTTTATATTACTAATTTATGAAAATTTAGAAAGAGTATTTACAATATTTAAAAGTTTAAAGATAGATATACAAATAAATAAAATTTAAAGAGGTTATTTATAATTTCTCTTAAAAATATTGGTATTTATCCTTAGAAAGAGTATTTACATTATTATTTTTTACATGATCTGTTCAACCTTTTATCCTGTTATTGATTTACATTTTCTAAATATAAATCATTAAATTAATTAGTAAAAGTGATTTCGTAAGTTCGGATTTAAGAAAATAAGTAATAAAATAAAAAAAAATTCAAAATTTTAGTATATTACTCATTATTTATCGGAAATACGTATTTCGATAATTAACAAATCATTAGAGATAAATTATATACATATTAAAAATTATAAAATAACTTAAATAATATTTAGTATTATTTATTTATACCATATATGTATTTTCATATAGGTAGAAATACGCGTAATTACTTAAAATATGTAAAATATGCTAAAATAAGGTTAATTAATTAAAGAAAAATTATAATTAATTAAGGAAAAATCAAGAAGAATGAGGAAACATCCAGAATTGAGGCGTGACAGCTTGGAATTGAATAAATAAAAACAACCAATTAAATTGAGACAAGCAAAAAGACAATTTAGAAGAGGATAAGGCTAATGTCATCTCAATTTAATACACTAAAATTACTTTATAGCTCTATAAATAGAAAAAAAAAAAATTACAAGAGCTCATTTAGTTAGTTTAGAATTAAAAAAAATTTGAGAGCACCAAAATTTGAGAGAAAATTTAGGTTTTTATAAAAATTTGAAAAATCTATGCGGTTGGCGCTTTTTAAGGAGAACTCAGACCCGACGAACAGTTAAGAGTGGACGGACACTATCACTATACGATGGTGGTAGCACTTAGATGGGTCAACACACCCATGGCCATCGATGGTGGTCGGAGCCACCAGTTCTGGTGAGTTTCGATTTTTACTTGATTTTTTCTTAAATTGTTAAAAATATTAAAATTAGTTAAAAAAATTATGAAACTTATTATTTTGGAATATTTTTGTATTTAGGTTTTAGGAAAAAAATATTATTTTGATGAAAATATGTCCTGTGATATATGGTTTTTAAGAAATCATGCAAAACCGAATATGTTTCGGTTTAAAAATAAATAACTTTAGGTGTGTAATTTTGAGCAAAAAATTTTTGTGTAGACTACTTAGGGGTTATAGAACAGTATTATGAAGCCCTTTTTCAAAAATTAATTTTTGAAATTTTTAGATAATTTTTAGGCCTTAAAATGATACATAAAATGGGTAATTTAAGATTAATTAAGTAATTAAATGAGTAATTACTGATTTGATACACAATTATATGTTTTTGGATGTTGAAATCTGATGGAGTATGCTATTTGTAGCATTTGGAGGATTAGATGTAATTATTAGGATATTATATAGTAAATATGTATTAAATAAAAATGATAAATTTTAAGTTAATTTTGCAAATTAGGAAAATTAAGAGTAAAATTTGATTTAGGATGAAATTATAAATTTTAAGATGTTAATTGATGTTGGGAGATTATAATTGGAGTGATAGAAATATTAGATGTATATTATGTACATAATAGGTAATAATATATAATATACAAATATGAGAAATATAATAAATAGAAAATATTAGAATAAAAATTGATATTATACTTATAATAGGAATATATAAAAAATTTGGAAAGAAACTTAAATTAGGGTAATTATATGAAAAATGTAAGATTTTCTTACATTGAGAGTAAATTTAGTAGTTAAATCAGGATTAGGATGTATCGTACAGACTAGAATACTAGTCAGAGACTAAAAATGATATTTAGGATATTTGAAAATAATGTGATTAATTTCACATTATGGGTCGGAATGATTTCTTAAGGTGTACATATAAATCTCTAACAAAAAACTGAGTTAAAAACTTAATTTAAAAATCGATGCGAAAACTGAAACAGAACTTAACATGATTTAAGAAGAATTGTAAAAGACTTAAAAACCTAGATGATTAGGAATATTAAACCCTAAACAAAATATAACAATAAGCATTATTGGATAAAATCAACTTATAATAGTTATATGAAAAATTTGAAACCACGTTTGTATTATAGGGAAGATTGGCAATGACCTAAGTGAGTCGGATCTCAAGTGAGCAAGCAAAGAGTCTAAGTAAGTTGGGATTGATAAAGTGTTGTATTTTAGAGGCTTAAAATTGTATTTGATTGTGCTTGTTTTGAGTTGATGATATGATTTTGATGTGTTACTTTGACTTGTATTATGTGATTTGTATGAAATGATTGATCATTCTAAACTGGACCTAATCAAATATATGATTTGTAATTATAAACCAGATATGCATAACAACTTATTAGAGGAACATTAGGATTCTTTAACCAAATGCCGACCCTTTTGAAAAAGATAGCATCGAATGATATAATTGATCCCTTTTTCATCCTTAATCGAACTAAGTGACAAGTGACTAGGTCGCGATAAGGGTGAAATCAATGGTTCGAAGGTAGTCACGGGAGGAGTGGTGTTTCCATTGCACAAGCCTAGGTTTAGTCATAAGCTGTTGCATTAAAGGCAACTCCTCAACCCAGATTAGATTGGGTGTAATTTCTCTAATCTTACGACGAGTCGAACAACGTTGTGCGATGATATTTGTGTGTTTATGCGTTGCATCTAACTAAATCAGTTGATAACCTTGTTTGTATTGGTAGTGTAGTTTTAAGTCCTCCGTCCTAACTTACTGAACTGTGATTGCCCACATCCCTATAGATGTTATTGCAGGTGCTAGCTATGAAGCTGAAGCTAAAGCTAGCAACTGTGGGATCGTAAGGAGTGAGGATGTAAACTGAAGACTAAATACACTTTCTAGTTACATTTATTTTAAAGCTTTTAGCATTATTTTACAAATTACTCAATTAAATTGTGACAAGATTGCTAAATCTTATAAGATACTCAAATTATTTTAATGTAAGTATATGCTTTGGTTAGGTTCATAAATAAATAATTTATTTAAATTATGAACTATTTACTTCAAAGAGAGTTAGTTGTGGATGCTTTGTGTAAATTAAGTCTAAGATAGCGGTTGTATGGCCAGCTTCTATCTTAGAATGGTTTACACGGTGGGACTGTTACGATTGTACCGCTTTGGGGTGTGACAATATATATGTGTTTTCAAGGATATACCTCTACATTATTGGGCATATGTTGAAATAGACCCAAGTAAGGGCTGGTTTTGAATCGTGAACTAGCCCAGGCGAGCCTTGAACTAGCCCTGTTTGACTCGGTAGTGGCCAAGCCAAACCACCTTAGTGAACAACCGAGCCTTAAGGGCTTAAGTAGTTTACTTAATCAGAACCACCTAACCCGACAGTTCAAAAATCACTGCCCATCTTTAAAAAAAAAATTAAAAGGGGCCGGTCCTTTTTGATCGACACTCCCCTCCCCCCAAAGCCCTTACCCTCTGATTGCCTCTTACCCTTTTCATTTTCGGTGCATGCAATTCAAATATTGCGGCACTGAAACATTTAAAAATTTGAATTTTTAAAATTCAAACGATGCGTTCACATTTTCCTCAATCTTTATAAATTGCAACTTCCAATATACAGCAATCATTACTCCATAAACTAATTAAATCGCTCCAACTCCAACCATGTTGCCTTTGAATTTTTTCAATCATGAAACGTTGTCATAGAAATATTTTCTTCTACTAACCACCAATATCTGTGCATAATTCTTAATTTCATTACACTGAACCATTTACATTACCTAATAACACTGACATATACAAACCGGTGCTATAATTTCTATTTTATTTTGTTTTACATATTATCTCTGTCTTTCATTCATAAATCTTTATTATAGTAAATAAGAGAAAAAAATATTAGCATCTATGGAAAGATTTTTACGTCGTACATTCTCTAGTAAAAAGCATGGTTTATCATCTGTAAGCCCCAAAGTTAAGCCAAGTAACCGTAGGATTGAACTTAGAACCCAATGTTTAGGGCGATCGGTTAAATGATCCGATCAAACCCAAATTATAAACTATTGAGAGAAATATTAGTAAAAATGACCCTGTAAACTTAAATTTAAGAAAATAAGTAGTAAAATAGGAGACTATAAAATTTTCAAATTTTAAGTATAATAATTACTAATTACCGAAAAGGCGAAAAGTGTAATATAATAATTAATAAATTACTAGAGATAGATTATATGTATACTAAAAATTTTAGAATGACCAAAATAATATTTAGGAATATTCACGTATACCCCACATGTATTTACGTGTAGATAAAAATACGCGTAATTACCTAAATTGGTTGAAAACTAAGCAAATAATTAAAGAAAAATATAAAATAATTATGGAAAAATCAGAAAAAAATTAGAAGATGATAAGCTGAACCAAGATCAGGTCGTGGCAGGTTCAAATCAGAAAAAGAAAAATTAGCCAATGAGAATTAGACAAACAAAAAGCCAAAAATCAAGGAATTGGGGCAAAGTCTTATCAAATTAATGCATATTAATTACTACAATTGTCTATAAATAAGGAAACAATTTTCAGAAGTCATTTGGTCAGTTTAGAACCTAAGAAAAATCGGAAGACTAAAAAAATCGAGAGAAAATCCAGAAAATAAAAAAAGAAAAGAAAACTATGTAGATTAGGCAAGTGAACTAAAACCACCACTCACCACCACCTGGGACCGAGCCACCACCACCACCCCACTCCAAACCCACTGTCTGGGCCGGCCGACAAGCTTGGACCGGGCTTGGATGGCCAGAAAGCATCGAACTGGGTGAGTCCCATAATTGTTCCGATTTTGTATAATTTGGTAAAATTAGTTATTTTACCCATAAAATTATGAAACTTGTTATTTTGAGGTTTTATTGTATGTAGATTTAGGGAAAAATATTGATTTAGTTTAATTATGTCTGAAAATATAGGGTCCTTAACAAATTATTCAAAACCGAGCATGATTAAACCGGAAAATAAATAGGCTTATGAGTGTAGTTTGGAGCTCAAAATTTTTCTGTATGATAATCATATGATGTAGAACAGTAATATGAAGCCATTTTTTTAAAATTAATTTTTGAAATTTTTAAGTTAATTTTTAGCCCTAAAATGATGGAAAAATTGAGTGATTTAGGGTTAATTAGGTGATTAGGATGTTAATTACTGATTTAGATATTAATTATATGTTTATGGATGTTAATCTCTGATGTAGAAACCTAATCTTAGTCTATGGAGTGTTAAGTGTAAGTAATGAAGGTGTTATGTGGTAAATGTAGAAAATTAGGAATATGTAGAATTGAAAATTTATAAATATGGAAAAATTAGGGTTATTTAGATAATATTAGAGTAAAAATCAGAATAATATTAAATCTGAATTAAGATTGAATTTTAGGTAATTATATAAAAAAGTAAGATTTTCTCACATCGGGGATAAATCCGATACCCTAATTAGGACTAGCGTGTACCGAATAGCTTAGAATACTAAATTAAGACCCAATAGGATATTTGAATACTCGAGCTTAATGTGATTAATTTCACATTAGGATTCGAGCATGTTTAGGACTTATAAATCGAACTAAAATCTAATTTAGAAATCAATATGGAAATCGAACCTGAACCTAACCCCAAACCTAGAATAATTGAAAAAGACTTAATACCTAGATAATTAGGCATATTAAACTCTAAACCAAACATAACAATAAGCGTTATAGGATAAAATGAACCTATAATAGCTATATGAAAAACTGAAACCACGTTTGTGTTATAGGGATGATCGGCGATGGCCTGAGCAAATCGGACCTCGAGTGAGTGAGCAAGGAGTCGAGGTAAGTTGGGATTAATACGATGCTGTATTTTGGAAGCTTAAGATTATGCTTGGTTGTGCTTGTTAGATAGTTGAATGTGTGCATGTGCTTGATTATGGGTGATACTATGATTCTGTTTGTTGCTATAGCATGCATTGTATGATTTGTATGAAATGATTGATTACCCTAAACTGGACTTAATCTAATATACGACCAGTGATCATAATCAGACATGCATGGCAACCCGTTAGGGGAACTTAGGACTCTCCGGCCAAATACCGACCCCTTCGGAAGGGATAGCGCAGGATTGCAAAATGGTCCCTTCTTCATCCTCAGTCGAACTAAGTGACAGGAGAGGAGGTCGTGGCGAGGGTGAAGGCAGTGGTTCGAAGGTAGTTGCAGGAGGAGTAAGGTCTCCATTACACAAGCCTGGGTTTGGTCGTGAGCTGTTGCATTAACGGCAACTCCTCAACCCGGATTAGAACGAGCGCAATTTCTCTAATCTCACGATGGGCCGGACAACGTCGTGTGATGGCACTTGCTTGCACATGCATTGCATCTAATAAGTGATTGAAAACCTTATTGTGTTTCTGGTATAGTTTTAAGTCCTCCGTCCCTACTTACTAAGCTGTGGTTGCTCACATCCCTATAGACGTCGTGCAGGTGCTGGCTAAGAAGCGGCAACAACTACTCTAAAGCTAGCAACTGCTGGATCTTGGGGAGTGAGGAAAAACATGTGAAGAATAAACATATATTTTATATTTTTAAGGTTTAAGCTTTTACTTTAGAATTTTTCATTTTTGAATAATGTAATAACTAGGAAATATATTACGGAGAAATATTGTAAACCTTAATTGCAATAACTGTATTATAATATATATATATATATATATTTCCTCACTTTCTTAGATAAACGATTTATTTAAATTACAAACTGTTTCCTTCAAAACGGGTTAGTCGTGGACGTCTTGTGTAGATCAGGTTTAAGATAGCGGTTATAAGGCCAACTTCTATCTTAGGATGGTTTACATAGCGGGGGCTGTTACGACTCTGCCGCTTCGGGGCATGACATCATCTAGTGAGAAAAGTAAGGGTAAGGGCAAGGGCAAGGGCAAGGGCACTAGAAGTTCTAATATGTCGTCTGAGCCACAATGGTTCGAGGATATTTAGACGTACCCAGATAATGAGTATGACCTCAATGAGCAGAGGGGTACACAATGTGCTTAAGAATGTGAAAGAACAAGTTACACCACCTCCAAGCTTCGATGTAGAACCTCATCGCATGGATAATCGCAGCATACCACCTTCTAGCTTTGATGTTGAACATCAACGCATAAGTTACTAGGGCACGCTACCTCCTGGTTTTGAACTTCCATGAATAAGTGTCCTTGAATGTCTTACTAGATTCAAACCTTCTCATATAAGTATCCCTGCATGACCTACAAGATTTGAAACCCCATAGATGAGTTGCCTTGCAAGCATGTTTGAGGATGTAGAGAACGGGATAAAAATTATTCTTGAAACAAAAGAGCAACATACAGAACAATATGGGCACGGCAGTTTAAGACCATCCGATTTAAGTAAACCCCCTAAACCTAGTAAGCTTAATAGTTTTACCATGCAGTTCTGAAAAGGTACAGATGAAAGGAAAAACTTGAGGGCATTCTGCAACTACTGCAATGTGAGTTACTCATAGAAAACGGGATAGGGATATAGTAGCTTTAATAGACACTTGAGGTCGAAACATCCTAGGAAGGTGGGAATAGATAGTAAGCAACAACAGATTACCCGAGGCGATGGTTTATCTAGTCAACTACTAATGAGGTATGATGAAAAGAGGCATAAGTATAATCTGGCATAATACATGGCGAACATGTACTTGTCATTCAACGTTAGTGCATCGGAGTGGTAGAGTTAATACTAGTGGGAGACGTTCAACCCCAACTCGCGACAACTTAGCCGTAGAGCATTAACTCTAGCCATATAGGAGCTCTACCACAAAGATAAGAGGAAGCGAACCTATTGATATGCATGTGTACATATGTGCAAATTTATGGATAGATCCTTTTCATAATAATTTTTATATGGGTGTTACTATTTACTAGATAGATGATAATTGGCAACTTAATTAACAATTATTAGCTTTAAAGGTATTTAACGAGTGACATATGACGTAAAACATCTATAAAATTATTATAGAAATCTTAAATGAGTATGGATTAGTCAGGAAAATTTTTTCTATTGGTTTTGATAATGCAAGTGCTAATACTGCATTAATATCTGATTTGCAAAATTATTGTTAACCAACATTTTTTTGGGGGGGTAGTGTTTCCACATACGTTGTACATGTCATATTCTTAACTTGAGCGTTAAGGATGGTATTGCAACTTTGCACGACAGTACAACTCTAATTAAGAATATTGTCAAGATAATAATAGAGAGGCCGTCCGGATTTTCCACATACGTTGTATATGTCATATTCTTAACTTGAGTGTTAATGATGGCATTGCAACTTTACATGACAGTATAACTTTAATTAAGAACATTGTCAAGATAATAATAGAGAAGCCGTCCGAGTTTTCCACATACGTTGTACATGTCATATTCTTAACTTGAGTGTTAAGGATAACATTGCAACTTTGCACGACAGTATAACTTTAATTAAGAACATTGTCAAGACAATAATAGAGAGGCCGTCCCTTTACAAAAAGTGGAAGAACTTTTGCATGGAGCGTAGGAAGAGGTCTCGGGAGTTTAAAATGGATGTGCAACACCATTGGAACTCGACTTATGAGTTGTTGTATAGCATAGTTCCTTGCAACGAACTGTTGAGTGACTTCGTAAAGTATAACATACAAGAAGTTGACATTTTCCCCAGTAACAGGGATATTTGTATCCAACTACTAAAAGTTTTGAAAGTTTTTCATTGTGCTACTAAAATTTTTTTACAGGTTTACAATCCTAGTGTTCGCTTGTTTGTTATGTTAGTTGTCGGTATACTTGACGTGTTACTTTAGGCCCATGAGGATCTAAACTTGCATGCATACGTATACGATATGACGTTGGAATGGTTAATTATTATAAAGACATTTTTCATATTTATCTTGTAGTAACTATTTTAGATCCTCATTGTAAAGCGAAATTATTACTAATATATTTGAAAACTTATTACGGCTATGTTCAAGATCTAACAGATTCTCAAGATATGTACAACTTGTAAGCATAGCAAGAAGTATCGGTAGCGATAGCCAACGTAGAGGAAACACTCAACCACTACCAAAGTTAGTACAGTAGCCAGTCATCAGTCTTTTTCGCCACCCACCAAATAGCGGCATTACTCATTTAAGAGTAGGTAGTTACTAACGTAAAAATTGAAGAGATAACGATCTGGTGTTCTAATGTTTGAGATGCAGCACTATATTAATATGAATTTCAAGTTTTCTGAAAATATCTCCATCAAAGATTTTGATATTTTAGAGTGGTGGCAAAGGCACAGAAGAAACTATCTACTTCTATCTCACATTGCTTGTGAATTACTCGCTACTTCGACTTCAATCGTCACTGTTGAGCAAGTGTTTAGTATAGTAAGCCTGATCGTCGATGAATGTCGATCCTCCTTATCTATTGTCAATGTTCAGGTAAATGCTTGCACATAAGTTGGTATAAGGCAGCCTGTAGACAACAGGAATTATATGGGACATCAAGTAAGAAGGATAATTACTTTAGTGATTGGAACCGATCTAATGGAAGCGCAAGCTCAATCGCAGGTTCTACTCCTAGTTACAAACATGAACAGTTATCTCAATAGGAGACATAGTAAGTTTTCTTTTTATCCTTTCTGAAAAAGTTTTATTACGTAGAAAAATCATTTTTTCTAATTATTCAAAAGAAGTAAAAAGCATGGTTTTCCCAAAAGTGGTGATCTAGCATTAGATTTTTTCAAATTATGACTGAGTAAAATTATTTTCATTCAAAAAATTTAAATCAAATAGTTACATACACTTGGATTCTTTTCACAAAACGTAAAATCGACCACAAACTAGAGGTTTTCTAAAAATCCAAACTGAATTACGGCGGCTTAATTCCAATTAGCAAATACGTAAGTACCTTTCGAGCGATCATAAAATATAGTAAAAAATATTTTCCTTCGATCACTTTACTCTACTCGATCAGAGTAGTTATTCATACTGTAAGAGACTTTTCTATATTTTAATTTTAGTCCATTTTTAATGTATATTTTATGGAAGGATGAAAGAAGAAAAAAAGGGTCGAAGAATCGGTAAGGAAAGAGGGAAAAAAATTATGTAAAGGTAGGGAAAAAAGAAAATAAAAAATCGAGAAAAGGAAAAGGAGAAAAAAAAAAAAATTTGTTTAAGGGCCTTAAACTAGTAGGCCAATTAAACTAGCTCCGAACCACTAACTCATGGGTTAGTCACGGCTCACTGTAAACCGACAGTTTAGGGTTAGTTCGGCTTGGCACCTACCTATATATATATATGAAACTACATAGGTCATTTAATTGTTTGATTTTGGCTATTTTTCATCTTTTAAACATTAGTGCTCATAGACTATATGCTTTGTATTATTATTTTTTTCTCAATTCTGGGGAGGAGGTATTCAAAACCTAATATATTTCAATGAAAGACCGGTGATAATACTATTAAGTTACAACAAATTTTACTTGTACTTAGTTTACATTGAATGAGTCAGAAAAGGTTCTTTTTAGATATAGTTTCATATATCTTTCAATATATGTGATGTTTGGGCCCATAAAAATGAACTAGGTATAAATTTTATTTTTCCTATATATTAAAAAGTAATAAAAGTTGCTCCTATTTCTATGTATAAGTTATAACCATGCTTTTTTTTTTATTTTCTTCTTTTTTCTATAAAAGAAGGCTATCTTTAAGCATATACACTACATTTCACTAAAAAAGAAGTCATATCATCAAGATATGAGAAACGTTAATAAGTATCCTGCAGTATTTATTAAAGTGCTAAAGCATTTACTTTTTTATCTGTAAAGTGTATAGTTAAAATTAAAAAGATTAATTTTTTAGACTATGAACAAATGCCATGGCACCTCTTTAACAACATCCCAGAGATTATTAGCATGTATTATAGTGGCGGACAAGTTCTCTCTGAAAGGGGAAGGGAAATAATATGAACTGTACCACTCCTTTTCTTAAGAAAATAAGCACCAGTCACATGGTTAAGTACTTAAACGTGATTATAGGCACTTAATAAAAATTGTATAAGATATGTTTACTTGCTTGTTTTACAAATACATAAACAAAACATGACAATAATTATGTGTGAAATTTTTAAGAGAACAATAAAAAATTGCTTTTTACAACTCTTAACGAATCTAATCCTTAAAAAGATAATGTTAATAATAACAATAAAGGTCAAACCTATAAAAATAGAAATCTTTAATTTTAGAAGCTTTTAATAATGATATTTGCTAACTTTTGATAGCTCAGAAGGTCAATATTGGTCCTCAATCATCAAACCCTTCTTGGATCCACCCTTCATTCAATAACTAAAATGAACTGCCACTTGCAAATGATTCTGCAAGTATAAAAGCGACACTTCCGACATCATAGTTGGTCCATATTTTTTGTTGTTGTTTTTTAAGGAAAATATTATAATGAAGATGATGGAGAGACATTTTGACGTCATTTTAAAATGGTGAATGACCTGAAATTAAATTTAAAAGAAAAAAAACCCTTGGAAAATGAATAATTTAGTAGATGAAAAAGTATTAAAAATTTAAGGATTCATATAGAAAAGGGAAAGAGGAAAGACTTATATTAAAAAAAAAAATAAAAAAAAAGTATGAGGTGAGTGATAATTGTTGAACTTTGTTTTACCCTTTCATAGTCGAGTCCCAGAAAGTTCGTGGATATTATCTTATACGTAATTGCTTCTCCCAAAAATGGAATAGCTTTATCCTGATTGGAAAAGTAATTTTGTTAAAAAGATAACATATTCTTTTTTTTTTTTTTCGTTTGGTTAAATATGTATTGTTTTAACAAAGAAGAATCAAACCCTCCTTCATTCCAATAGAAGAATGGTTTCTATAATATTAAGTTACAAAACTCAACATTTATCCTGTTTACTTCTGTTTTTTTTTTAATTGTGTTTCTATTAATTACTACTTATCATAATTAGATAAAACTTAATGAAAGAAAGACAAAAAGGAAATCTTTACCTTTTTTTTTTTTTTTTTTTTTTTTTATAATGATGCTAAATCATTGCAGAATTCAGTAGAAAGATGAAAGGTTTGTATCCAATATTCCTTTTAGGGATTGTTTTTAAAAGGAAAAGAAAACGTGGGAGAAAAAATGTCAATTCTCAAGAGTTAGGTTTCATCTTTTTTGTATACGAGGACAAAATATATCCGACGCTGCTACTTGTTTAGTCATTCTCGGAATAAGATAAGTGCTATGTCTATTATTAATTCGTGGGATATCATACTATTATCGAATCATTTTAGGACCAGGTTAACAATACCATCATTATATTTTCTCAATGTGTATTTGACTACTTTATTTATGAAATTATCTTCCTGGCTATTTTCAAAATCTTTTAGAAATAATTGTAAAAGTGCTTTTAGTATTTCTAAAGTACTTGGTTGAAGGAAAAATAGTAAAATAGGGCCCAAAAGTTAAGGAGTTTAAGCACACATAAGGTAAATATAAGATAATATATTTGTGGCTTATACTAAACACAAAGAAAGATTGTATAAGCAAAGTTTTCTAGTCTTTTTGTTTGAGATTACTTTAATAATTGATGCAGAGACTTTATAGTTTCATATTGTTTTTCTAATCTTGGAATTGTGGCCTTTTTGAGTATGTATAGACTTTTGAACTCAATGGAATCCATCAGAATATGTTGGTGATCGACAAATAGGATGAAATTTACTCGATCAAAACTTATCTATGTGAATATGTCATTAGCCAAATACCTATAGCTTTCCTTTTAAGTGTTTGAGTTTCATTGAGAGTGGATAGACCTAATCTAACAAAAGTCAAATCTCTTTAAATCATTTTATGTAAGGATTGGACTTCTTATTGTCACTTAATTCAAAGAGTTAAACTCAAATTAATAATCAGCTTAGTCCAACATTCTAATATAGCTAATTGAAACCTTTACATTGATTATTTTGATTAAACATTCAAAATTTCTAATCTTAGCTCCTAAAGTTCTATTAATGGGATTTCAGGCCTAAATTTAAAGTAAACCTAATTTGCAAGGCATCTCCAAATTTTTAGGATTAGCAAGGCTAGTAACCTTACAAACACGTGTAACTACAAGATAAACCTATACACTTGTTTTGCAAAGGACTTTACATGAGGCACCCATAACATGAACGCCCAAAACTTGCTCTTTTCTTTCTTTCTTTCTTTCTTTTTTATTTATTTATTTATTTTTCCCTCGATAAACACTAATAGTTTCATTTCATAAAAAAAAAAAGTACACCAAATTGTGTTAGGAAGCTAAGACCTACCTTGTTAAGGATAAGACTACTTGAAGGAACATAACAAGGAGATTTACATCTTACTTCTTTCACAAAGCCCGTATTGACACTGTCATCTTAAAAAAAAACCACACAAGTTTACAGCAGGAGAATCTAACAAAAAGTCATTAGCATCACGACTGCAAGCACGAACAGCAAGCCAATCTTTGAAGTGGGAGAATTTCGCCCTGCAAGCAGCAACAACTACAACATGAAGATATCTCAATTTCAAGTTGTGATAACCAGTTAGCAACAATGCTGCAACTATAGAATCAATGCATATCAATAGTTTATCAAAGTTTTTGAGCAAAGCGAGAGACATCCCCCAGTAATTGCCCACTTTCCCTATCAAAGCCGCAAATCCATTGATAATGTTCATTAAGAATAAGTCCACCAATAAAAACATGTCCATCAACTATAATAGAGCCATCAACGTAAAGAGAAAACTAACCAGCATGCAACTTGGGATGAAATAGGTTTACTGTTTCAAACACACAAATTTTCTTGCACGGCTTACTGTAGACCCATAATTCATGCACTGCAGTTCGAATCAGAGACACGAGAATGATCGGAGAAATCAAACTGAAAATGTTTTTGTTTCGAAAACCCACAATTTCCAAAGAGCAATAGCAAAACCAAATGCAAGGGTAGATAAGTATCAGAAACTTCCATCATACGTATAACACAATTACACCAAAGCCAAATATTAAAATTATTTTTTGCGTCAACCGAAACAAAAGATAACCAGAGAGTATAAGGAGTAAAAACATGACAATCGCATCACAAGTAATAAAAGCATGCATAAGCTCCCCATTTGGGACACCATAATGAGGGTATGCCACACTTGCAATAATACCTCTATATCAAAGATTCAGAGCATTGGGAAGCCGATTTATAACGGTTCAAGTTAAAAACAATAAATAATTAAATCAATAAATATTAATGAGTCAATTTTAACTACTTTTACCTTAAAGTTATAACTATATATATATTAATAAAATATTTACTATCACGATTTTAATTAATATCATAATTTTTTACGATTCATGTGCGATAACTTTAGCATGGGGTATTGTACAATTAAAATATAATCGCCATAAAAAGAGTTTTGTGCTGAAAACCTACAAGCACAACTTATACTATTTAAGGGGTAAATTTGATCGATAAGGAAAAGAGTTGTTTCTTTACCTATAATTTTTTTTGAGAAATGAAGTGCGCGTGGGGTGGGAAGGACTTCCTTTTTACCGTGCTCCGGCGAAAATGAGAATGAGGAAACGAATATGTCAATTTCTTAAATAGAGCAATGAATGGCTTTTACTAGAGTGCTTTTTTTTTTTTTCTTTTATATTAAACATAGTGTTTCAGATGTATATGTATATACGTGTGTATATAAGTATGTCTATAGGTATATATATGATAGAGTAAATAAGCATACATTTTTGGATACAAACAGGTGTTCGTTTTACTTGCTAAATTTTTCATAATTATGCCAACAAAGTTCCAATTAGTTTTAGCTCTTATATAAAATAGTAATTTGGTACAAGCTCGCATTTTATAACCTATACCAAACAAGACTCAATAACAAAAAACAAACCCAATTTTTAATTCTACTCGCTTTCTTTGTATAATTACAAGAGTATCCCCTCTCAATTTTGTTCTAATATAAAAATGCAACTAGGACAGGTTTTATAATGGGTGTGCTCCATCAAACTTGAACCAATAAGGAATGACAAGCCTCATTACCAACTTAAACCTTACATCATATGTTTGAATCTAATTAATAGGAAAACAAAATAAAGACAGTTATAGATACCAAGTCTAACCAATGGCAAAAAAACAGCGCTGGATTGCTGATGACCACCTCGAAATATATATTTTAAAAATAAAATTTTGCTTGTCACTTAAAGTAAATAAGTTTCAACATAACACCTAATTTTTCTTTTCTTTTCTTTACAAATAATGCGGTGGTGGCATGCAATGCATCATCCAAGTTAAGATCTAACCACAATTAGGTGGATGGTACTATAGGTGTGGGCACAATTCTTTTTGCTTATGTTATCCTTTCAAACCAAACAAAACCATAAGATCTGATTCAATTTTTTATCTCCTTAAACCAAGTCGCATGGTTCAATTTAGAAAATTTACAAAACCATAAAACTTTGGTTTGGTTTAAGGATTAAACTATATTTTGTTCTCTAATTGCATAGCATGTAATCTTTATATGACAAGAAATAGATTCATTAATAATTGTACAATTGATATCATAGAGGAGCTTAACGGAGTCAATACTCATGCAATTAGGAAATTTACGTCTATTAAGAACTATCATTTATAAAGCTAGTATATAACATAAATGTTGAGTCGACTCATATACATAATTTATAAGTTATGGTCATAAAGTTAAATACATATAGGTTTCAACATATGTAAACTAAAAGTTCTTTTCAAATGTTATGTTACAATAATAGAATTTCTTTCAATTACAAGTAAATATTACTATGTTTGATCAAAATGGTTTGGTTTAGTTTTACGATTCAATTTGGTTTATTGAATTACGCAATTTGGTTTGGTTTCAAAGTTTTTCAAACCCAATTAGGAAAAAAAAAACCATGTTTTTAGTTTGATTTAATTTAGTTTGCTGATTGATTCAATTTGATCGATTTTCCTTCATGGATGAAACTAATAAAATGTGGTCAAGTGACCCATTCTAACTTGGATATGTAATGGTACGGTCAATGAACCACAATACCCTAAATGAGTCATGGTCGCAAGTAGGTGGATGGCACCGAAATACGTAGGTTTAGCAACCTACTAATATTGTACAAGGGCTATGACCCCTATCTATAGTTAGCTAGTGATGGCACTATCTAAGGTGGCTAGTCAGCTTCTTACCGAAGGTTTCTTTCTTTTCATTCTCCAATTGGGCACACTATACAATAATATATAAAAATATAGGGTTAACTTTAAATACAATAATTATGTTTTCATACTTTTGTAAAGAGATTATCAATGATTTTTTTTTAATACAAATACATGACTGATGTTTTTTAATTTTGTGTAAATTATACATGAAGGCCATGTGGCAATCATTTAATGGTCTTAGAATAGTACATAAAATAAATAAAAACAAAATACTGAAAAAAAAAAGAATTAAATAAAAACTTAGTATCAAGTAACTCTTCAGTACCCTAAAGCTAGAAGATAACCGGCAAGTGACTCTCTTTAATTACTCGTTACTAAAGGTGGGTTGTGTAACCTACGTAATAGTGGTAGGTGACTACTGTCGGTCAACTTTAACCTTCTTTTGATTTTTTTCTCTTTTCTTTCCTTTTTTTTTTTTACTTTTCTTTTTTTAATTTCAGTGTAGAACCCTCTTTAGTAGTGGGTTATGACTTACAGTTGTGTACTACCTCTTGCCAGCCACCAGCAATGATCACTGCCCCCAGCCCCCCTACCCCCTTCACTCCTCCACATTGATGCCGTTGTTATCTTTTATTTTTCGTTTTTCATTTTATATCTATATTATTTTAATTAATTTTGAGTTAATGTCACATTAGTACTCAAATTTTTGCTAACTAAATTTAAAAAGTTTAATTTAGTACCTAATTGAAGTTTCATTGTCATTTATATTATCTAACCTAATTTCATTAGCTTCCATTTATTGACGTGGCATAATGCGACAATAGCTCAAACTAACACGTAGCACTTTTATTTTAATTTTTTTTTAATTTATATTTGCTGACGTGGCATTGTTTGTCATATGGTAGTAGCTTTAACTACCACATGGGGCAACTTTTTCATGTTAGTTTACATTTGCTCACATGGAACAATTTTTTTAAGGAAAAAAAAATGTTTTTTCTTTTTGTTCATACCAATCAATCAATGACTCAAGCAAAGACTACACTATGCTTGTAAATTCAAATCTTCACATGATTAGTTAAAACAACCTATATATATATATATATAAAGCTTTTTTCATCCAACATTTCATGTGGAACTTGTGAAAGAAGGAATGGGGTTTGAAGTACAGTTAGTTTTTTGCTAGCGAAATAGTCAACCTTGACTTAATTTTTTTTACTCAATTCACCTTTTGACTTAGAAAAAAAAAAACTCAATTCTTAATTTACTTCATGATTATTTTTAAATTATATATAAATTTCTAGGAAAAGACTTCTAAAATATGCTTGAAATTCATGTCAAAGTGAGATCTTCAAGCATATTTTATAGTCGGGGAACCTACTTTGACATGGACTTCTCATACATTTTAGAAGCATTTTGTAGCAATTTTTATATTATTTAAAAGTAGTCATGAAGTAGATTAAGGATTGATCCTTTTTTTTTTTCCTAAATTAAAAGTTAAATCAAGTAAAAAAAATTAAGTCAAAATCAACTTCTCTTCCCTTGTAAAGACTGCAAGTTGCAATTCAAAACCTCATACCCTTATACATTTTCCCACATAGAATGCTACTTGATAAAAGCTCTCTATATACTATACATTATCTCAAACACTAGAGATTAGAAAGGTGCTAGAAAATGTAGTGTAAATTATACATTAATATAAGTTGGTAACTAATTAAAGTAATTTTTTTTTTTTCTCTAAAAGAAGGTGCCACATGTCTATTGATACTTATATCATGTGTTATGTCACATGTCGTGTCATGTTGACCGAAAATGTGCCACGTGTCAGTGCCACATTAGTTGAGGGACAAGTTAGTACTAAATGTTAACTCATGCTATATCAATAAACGAAGAGTAACAGAGTTAAGTCATGTAATATAAATGACAAGAAAACTTTAACTTTTCAAAGTGGAGGTACCAAATTGATATTTAAGGATAGTTTGGGTACTAATTGTGGCATTAACTTATTAATTTTTATTTATATTAGTTAATTAAAGCATTATATATATAAAATGATAAAAATTAAAATTAAATAATTAAGTAATTTTTTTGTATAAAAAATCACATTTCATGTCTTCACAAAAATATAAAGCACAAATCATATATTTGTATTCACCCTAAATCATATCATATTAGTGCCATATAGACATTTTAGACATAACTTCACGAGATTTCAAATCGGTGAGTCTAGGCCAGCCGACAAGGCCACGGCGGCCGGTGGTGGCCGGAGCCACCCAAATCAGTGAGTCCAATTTCCAGCCCGATTCTTGTGTAATTTTGTAAAAATAGTAAATATTATTAGAAAATTATGAATTTTGTTATTCTGGAATATTTTTGTATGTAATTTGTAGGAAAAATATTATTTTGATGGAAATATGTCTCGTGATATAGGGTCCCTAAGAAATCATGCAAAACCGAGCATGTTTCGATTTAGAAATAAATGACCTTAGGAGTGTAGTTTCGAGTCCAAAATTTTTGTGTAGATTACTTAGATAATATAGAATAGTGCTATGAAGCCCGTTTTCAAAAATTAATTTTCGAAATTTTTAGATAATTTTTAGGCCCTAAAATGAGGCATAAAAGGGGTAATTTAGGGTTAATTAAGTAATTAAATGGTTAATTACTGATTTATTGAATAAGTATATGTTTTAGGATGTGAAAATCTTATGGGTATGATACTTGTAGCATTTAGGGTGTTAAATGTAATTATTAGGTTAAGTATGTAGTAAATGAGTAATAGGGAAAAATAATTAATTTTGTAAATTAGGGAAATTTGGAGTAAAATCTGATTTAGGATGGATTTAGACATTTTGAAATGATAATTAATGTTTAGAGATGGTAATTAGAGTGATAGAAATATTAGAAGTGTATTATATACATAAAAGGTAATAATACATAATAGATAATTATTGGAAATATAATAAATAGAAAATATTATAATAAAAATTGATATTTTGATAATAATAAAAATGTACAATAAATCTGATAGGAAACTTGAATTTATGTAATTATATGAAAAATGTAAAAATTTCTCACATTAGGAGTGAATTCGGTATACTGATATGGATTTAAGTGTACCGGGTAAAATAAATACTGACTAGGGGTAATGATGGTATTTAGGAGATCGGGCAGTAATGTGATTAATTTCACATTATGGGTTGAAACGGATTTCTAGGGTTGGAATCTAAAACATTACTTAGAAATTGAACTAAAACCTAATTTACAAATCAATGCGAAAACCGAACCTGAACCTAACCTTAAACCTAGAATAATTGTAAAAGACTTAATACCTAGATAATTAGGCATATTAAACCTTAAAACAAAACCTAACAATAAGCGTTATAGAATAAAATGAATCTATAATAGTTATATGAAAAGCTGAAACCACGTTTGTGTTATAGGGATGATCGACGATGGCCTGAGTAAATTGGACCTCGAGTGAGTGAGCGAGGAGTCGAGGTAAGTTGGGATTAATACGATGCTGTATTTTGGAGGCTTAAGATTATGCTTGGTTGTGCTTATTAGATAGTTGAATGTGTGCATGTGCTTGATTATGGGTGATGCTATGATTCTGTTTGTTGTTCTGGCATATATTGTATGATTTGTATGTAATGATTGATCACCCTAAACTAGACTTAATCAAATATACGACCAGTAATCATAATCGGACATGCATGGCAACCTGTTAGGGGAACTTAGGACTCTCGGACCAAATACCGACCCCTTCGAAAGGGATAACGCAGGATTGTAAAATGGTCCCTTCTTCATCCTCAGTTGAACTAAGTAACAGGAGAGGAGGTTGCGGCGAGGGTGAAGTCAGTGGTTCGAAGGTAGTCGCGGGAGGAGCAAGGTCTCCATTACACAAGCCTGGGTTTGGTCGTGAGCTGTTGCATTAACGGCAACTCCTCAACCCGGATTAGAGTGGGCGCAATTTCTCTAATCTGACGACGGGTCAGACAACGTCGTGCGATGGCATTTGCTTGAACATGCATTGCACTTAATAAGTTGATCGAAAACCTTGTTATGTTTATGGTATAGTTTTAAGTCCTCCATCCTAACTTACTGAGCTGTGGTTGCTCACATCCCTATAGACGTCATGCAGGTGCTGGCTAAGAAGCGGCAAACAACTACTTTGAAGCAAACAACTACTTTGAAGCTAGCAACTGCTGGATCCTGGAGAGTGAGGAAAAATATTTGAAAAACAAACATATATTCTTAAGGTCTAAGTTTTTATTTTAGAATTATTTTTCATTTTTGAATAATGTAATAACTGAATTATAGTATATATATATATATATATATATATATATAAATTTTCTCACTTTCTTAGGTAAATACTTTATCTAAATTACAAACTGTTTATTTTAAAGCAGGTTAGTCGTGAACACCTTGTGTAGATCAAGTCTAAGATAGCGGTTGTAAGGCCAACTTCTATCTTAAGATGGTTTATACAGCGGAGCTGTTACAACTCTGCCGCTTTGGAGCGTGACATCTCTTTTATTTTTTTTCTTATCATTTTTTGATGGACAGCTCTATTTCTCTATTCTCATTGTTTATTTATTAGAATAGAGTCTCTTATCCTTATTCAATCAAGTTAAGTTTGTTAAGATCTTATGTAACTTTTTGCTAAGTATCATTATATATGATAAATATATGAGAAATTAATTAGAAACATATGAAAGTTTAATGAAAAGGAAAACATGTTATTGGAGATAAAAATGTTTAGCGAAAATATGATATAAATGATTTGAACTGTGGTTCTAATTGGACCGAACCGGTTTTAATTAGGTTTGAAAAATTTGCAAACCAAACTGTATAGTTAAGTTTGATTTAAAAAAAAAAACAAACTATTATATCAAGTTTGGTTCGGTCAGGGGAGACAAACTGTACCGAACTGAATCGTGCTTACCCCTACCTATAAGGAAGACTACTAGCTTTCTGCCCACTAGCTAGCTTATTCAAGATAAATATGAATTGAGTAAGCTTCATCCCATCCATCAACTGCCAAGACGATCTAACAGATGTCATCAAACCTAAGAGTTTATAAATACTCAGCCATTCCTTCTCATTTAATACAACTTGAGAGATCAAAGAAATAGTATTCTACTGTGAAACTTCTACTTTCTAAGATCAAATAGCATTCAGGCAAAAAACGGTCTTGGTTGCTCAAGAACTGCAAGGTTGAGTTCCTAAGTCTCCTAGGTTCCCTTATCTGTTACTTATGCATTTGAAACTTTGAAATTGCATGTTCCTTCTCCTTATCATTTTTTCTCTAATCATCTCATTGAGTATTATCTTTACATTACTACTTTGAAGCTATGTATAACGTAATACTTGTGTGACTCATACATAACCACTCCAATCAGAGCCCCTTATCTACATTTTGGCAACTCTACTAAGGAAGAGCGATTGTAGAAATATGGCACTTCCAAAGAAGAGAACAACTAGTATATCTAATACCACATCCTGAAAGCTTGATACTAATGTTAGGCTTAACAAGCAGAATCGCTCCCACCATCTAAGAATGCTAGTTAGGGCCATTCAGCGCCTAAGGCTTCATTAGATTACACTTAGACAATGAGAGTAATGTAAGAAGCCACAAAGGCTTTAAACTAGTTCGTAACTATGCTCCAACCCATTCTCATTGGGATAATTGCTACTGTTGCTGCGTAATTAGGTATGGCTTTGCTAAATCCTGTAGTTGCAACACAGTTAGGCACTACTACCTCTACTCAATTGGCTAATCCTCCAACTGTTGAGGAAGATTTTCATCAAGGAGGGGGTCATAAAACCACCACTCCCCTTTAGCCAGCCCCCTAACTTACACAACAATCGACCTTTGTAATAGGGAATGTAAGAGTCCAATTAGGTAGCTCTTCATCCTCACGTATACCTACTCCTCCATCCAATCCCATCATCCTAACCATGGGTAAATCTACTTCCTACCCTAATGTTGTTCCTGCCCTATTACCAGCGTCCATAACCTTTACTTCATGGACTTCTTTTATAACAAAAAAAGACTTGGACATTTATATGAAGGAAATGCAAGCTAAGTCATTTACGAGAGTACAAAAGATGAAACCCCTATATCATCAATGCCATAGCAACTTAGCTCTTAAGTTTCAAGCCTAGGCAATGCCTTGGCATATCAACTTCTATGCCTCAAGTCCAAGCAGCGCCTTAGCACATTGGCTCCTACGCCTCAAGCTTAGGCAATGCTCTAGCATCTAGGCTTCCATGCTCTATGCCCCATGCCTCAAGCCCAAGCAATGCCCTAGCATCTCAACTTTCATGCCTCAAGTCCAAGTAACATCCTAGCATCTTGACTTGTAATGCCTTAAGCTTAGGTAATGCTTTAGCATCTCAACTTCCACCCTTCAAGCCCAGGCAACACTCTGGTATATTGGCTTCCATGCCTTAAGACTAGGTAATACCTTAACATCCATATCTTACATCACAGTTGCTTTAAAACGCAGGATGTCTTCAATTAAGTTCATCAAAAAGTGACTTTTGCGGTTAAGCAACACTTAACCAAACATTGGTGATGACTGGTAAGAGTGTAGACTCTTAAGTGTAGGATGAAAAGACAAGCTTGTATAACGTAAACTGGTAAGAGCATTACCTCCCAAGTGCAATACAAGTTATTTTAGCTAAGTAAGACAATTCTAAATAGTTAGGTAATGAGAAATTCCCCCTTAACTAATGAAAGAGAATTATTGATCTCAGATAATGAATGTTATTATTGTTGCTTTAGCATGATTAAATACCTTCCCAAAAAGGATCGCTTAAATATTATCGCTACAAGTAAGAGCTTTTGCTCTGATGTGCGAGATGACTCTAAAAGCTCCTTAGATCATAATAATCTAAGTAGCCTTATGCTCATAACAACTCTCTAGGTGGCTCCTTAAATCATAGAGTCTAAGCAGCCTTAAATGCTACGAGCTCAACAACCTACGAGAATGCTAATTATAATGACTTTCATTGTTGCTGCTAAGTGAAGGCATTGCCCCCTAAGTATACGATGATTTGCACATGCCCAAATGACTTCTGCTACCAAGAGAACTTTAAGTGGCATTATGAAATGAGACGGTGTAACAAGTTCATCAAAGCACAAAGTTCCCTCTAATGAAGGAACAATCACTCGAGTTGCTACTTAGTCTCAACGAGACATATTAGCGATAAAGGGAGGAGGGATATTAATAGGTGTAGCGCACTACTCACCTCCATATGCACTTGAGCAATTAGCGCGCTAGTATAAGTACTAATCTCATCCCCTTTTCTTTGATTGGTACATTTATGACAAGAGGGCTAAAATTATTATGTTATTTATAGGGCTATGCTTAATATTTATTTGGGCTTAGTGGGCTTGAGACAAAGACTGTTGGACCGGTCCGTTTACCTCTAATATTTCATAGGCAAGCTCATGCACTTATAAGAAAGACTATTAGTCTTGGGCCTATTAGCTAGCTCATTCAAAATAAATATGAATTAAGTAAACTTCATCTTGTTTGTTAATCACCAAGATGATCCAACAGATGTTCTTAAACCCAAGAGTTTATAAATACTCAATTATTCCTCCTCATTTGATACAACTCCAGAGATTAAAGAAATAGTATTCCACTGTAAAACCTTTTCCTTCTAATATCAAATAGCGTTCAAGCAAAGAACGGTCTCAATTGTTCAAGAACTGCAAAGTTGACGTCTTGGGTCCTTAGGCTCCCTTGTCTATCACTTATGCAATTGAGACTTCTTGTCCTGGTATTGCATGTTCCTTTCCCCTATCATTCTCTCTCCAATAATCTTATTAAGTGTTATCTCCACGTCATTACTTTAAAGTCATGTGTAACGCGATACTCGCGTAGCTCGTACATGATCGCTTAAGTTAGAACCCCTCATCTACAATAATAATACTAACTTTACACTTGAAAACTTTGACAAAACATTAGTTTCAATCGAATCTATTTGTTTTTTTTTTTCTATTTTGTTATAAAGACTAAAAGGCATACATATTTAATTTTTACATCTCATTTTTTAAATATATAGGAAAGTGAATATGTAGTTTTCTTGTTTCCTTTCTACAATAAATAGATTTAATTAATTTCATAATAAAGTTAAAATATTAAAGAATACATGTTTTAAACAATTCTGTGATTTCAAAAAAGAAAAAAAAAAAGCTTCGATACTTTATATATATAGGCTTTATTCAAAGTAAGAGTTTTAATAGAGAAATATCGAAAAATGTCAAAACTGCTATTTAAACTTTTGGTATTGCATTTTGCAGGTAAGGAAATGGTTTGGTAAGGAATTGCAAGTGAAATAAAATCAATAATTGAATTGCCATATAATTTCTCTATTTGGTGATAGCCATGGAATTATACTCTCACTACAACAATTTACTTGATTTGAATATATTATGAATGGAATGAAATAAGTATAAAATTATTTATAGACAATTGGGATTCCAAAATAAAAAAGAAAGAAGAAGGCATGCATATTTAATTTCCTTCCACATCTCATTTTTGAAATATATTGGAAAGTGAATATGTAGTTTTCTTATTTTATTTCTACAATACATAGATTTAATTAATTGCATGATAAAGTTAAAATGATAAAGAATATATATTTTAAATAATTCTGGGATTTCAAAAGAGGAAGAAAAAAATGCTTTGATACTCTCTATATATAGTCTTCATTTAAAGTAAGAGTTTTAATAGAGAGATATAAAAAAAATGTCAAAATTGCTATTTGAACTTTTGGTATTGTATTCTGCATGTTAAAAAATGGTCGAGAGTAGTTGAATGATTTCATAAGGAATTGCAAATGAAATAAAATCAATAATTGAATTACAATATAATTTCTCTATTTAGTGATAGCCATGGAATTATAATCTCACTACAACAATTCCCTTGATTTGAGTATATTAGGAATGGAATAGAATAAGTATAAAATCATATTTAAACAACTAAGATTCCAAAATAAAAAAAAATGAAAGAAGATAGTTAATTTCATAATAAAATTAAAATGGTAAAGAAATACATAACGAAGACAATGTTAGGATCCTAAAAGAGAGAGAGAGAGAGGAAAAAAAAAGAAAGATAATGTTGGCATACTTTACATATAAAGAGTTCACTTAAAGGAGAGTTTTAATAGAGAAATATAGAAAAATGTCAAAATCATTATTTGAATTTTTTAGTATGTGTTTTGTACATAAGAATAGTTGAGAGTGGTCAAATGGTTTGAATAGGAATTCTAAAGAAAAGAATAAGCATAATATCATATTTATTATGATTATCATTTTGAAGATGTACAAATGAAATACAATATATTTTAGAGTTTTGTAAATTAATTGATATTTGAAATTTTTTGGTGTCGCATTTTGTACATAAGGTTGGTTGAGAGTAGTTATATAGTTGAGTAAGGAATTTTAAATACAAGACTGTGTATAAAATCATATTTATTATCATTGATATTTTGAAGATGTATAAATACAATTTGTGTTGCTTTAAAAGAAGAAGAAGAAACTTTTTTAGAAAATCCTATAGTTTAATAATCAATTACTTTTTATGATGAACATTTGTGAAATAAGTAAATAGTTTTTCTTTCGCTAAAATTTTAAAAAACAAAGAAAAATGTAGCCAAATAAATAAAGAATGATTTAATTATCAATTACTTTTTATACTTACAATTTGTTAAATAAGCACATAGATTTTATTTAGCTAAAATTTGAAAAAAAAAAAACTATTATGACTATAAAGAGCTCTATGTACAATCTACGGTCATAAAATTATATAAATAATCTTAAATCTCAAAAATTCACAAAAGTAATTAATTTTATGATAGAAACTATTAATAAAAAAAAAGAACTGAAATTATGGGTAAGTATAATTAGTATTTACATCAATAAATGGGGAAAAAAGGAAATAGAGAATGTACAAAGAAAAGAGAAAAATTTCTAAATTAATTTTAGAGAGAGATATGATAGGCATTGAAAAAGGTAAAATGTGTTTAAAATATCTATTTAGACCTTTTCAAAAATTGTAATTATATCTTGTAACAAATTATAACAAATACGAAATTAGCTTTTTAATTTAAGGGTACTATTGTGAAATTTCAAATGACAAAATAATAAAAAATACTAAAGACACTAAATAGGTTGTCTTTGGCTTTAATAGTATTAATAAATTGTTTACCTTATATTTATGACAACAACA
Organism: Lumnitzera littorea; assembly: GCA_024138015.1. Taxonomy (NCBI): domain Eukaryota; kingdom Viridiplantae; phylum Streptophyta; class Magnoliopsida; order Myrtales; family Combretaceae; genus Lumnitzera; species Lumnitzera littorea. Next base: position 16,764,454 of record JAMXBB010000012.1, read on the forward strand.
ATTTACAAGAGATTTATACTTTTTTTCAAGCAAAATTTATTATTGTTATTTATAAATACATTTCATATCAATCACTATATATATATTGCATGTCTTTAACTGGTTTTTTTGGGATGAAATATGTTTGCCAACTTAAAAAAAATTATATAATTATAAATTATAAAAAAAATTATCAAAATACTGATGATATATCCATTGTACTAGTGTTGCATCTTTAAAATACGATATAGTTATGGTATATAAAAATTAATATCAAATCTTGAAAATGTAATATAACTATTTGTATTAATATTATATTTTCAAAATATAACATTAATATATTTTCAAATTTTCATTATAAATAAGTAATTTTCTCAATTTCTTTATCATGCTGATTTTACATAACTACCAGCTGGTGGAAACCTATCTAATTGCATCCTAATTTTTGACCTCAGAATGCCCTTTTTGTTTGGAAAATCATGCTTAACATTCTCCATATAGTATTGAAATGATAGGATCACTTAAACGTTCAAAGAATGCAATGCAATAGCACTTAATAGATGTGACCATCATATTATTTTTAGGATTTATTTTAACGGATCAATGTAATTTTTTATTTTATTATTGATTTAATATATATTAGATTAGAACTGTTATATTATTTTAATAGTTTAGATTTAATAAATATTAAATGAAGTATAAGATAATAATTTTAAAAGTCTTATAAAGGCCGTGTAGAAATTTATGATCGATTCATGATTGTTGTTTTTCGTACATGTGCAGCATCTAACGGAAAAGTAGACCCTTTTTAGGGCTACTAGCTAGGATAGGATACCCAATACGGAACCATTTACATTGCGGGAGTCCGTATTTGGATAAATTATTAGGTTGTTTGTCCTCCGATGATTCTTTCCTTTTGTTAATCCTCCTCCTCCTCCTTCTTCTGCTTCTTCTTCCTCTCTTCCTCGGTGATACTTCGAAGCTCTTGAGTCATATCCTCTCATAATTTCCTAGACAATGGAGAAACAAATCGAGGGAATGATCCAATGCCCCGCAAACTACGTCTCTCTCTCTCCCATCTCCTTCCTGAAACGCTCTGCTGTTGTCTATAGCAACAGACCCTCCATCATATACGGTGATACTAAGTACACCTGGAAGGATACCCTTGCGAGGTGTACTAAACTCGCATCTGCTCTCTGCCATTTCGGTATTTCTCGCTGTGACGTGGTATGCCACTTGTCATATATATATATTTCACTTTCGATCAGGGTGGCAACTCCTCTCGCAACACCATATTCAAGTCACACTGTGATATAACATGTTTGACTGACATGATCAGAAGTGATATAGTCATCATTTGTATTTATTGTTTGTGGTAGTTGATCATTCTGACACGAGTTTGATACGAAACAAAACAGATAGAAACCGATAGTCGTTCTGTATTGAAACTTCTTGTGTATTTTAGTTTGCTCGTAGATTTCATTGAGTTTGATCTGAAATGAAATACATTCAATTCATATTGATTAAGGGGTGTTTACTTTATTTTATTGAATCTTTCTTTTCTTCTGCATGTTGTCCTATAAGAAAGATTCGAATCCAGCTTGCATAAGTGGCCAGGGATTCAGATAGAAACTTGTACCATGAATTGAAAACGGATAGTATTGTAATCCAATCTCTGTAGTACTTAATATGATGGTTTTGAAAAATAGGAGGTTTGGGTTTTGAGGTTCCAGTTCCAATTCCAAAGTTTGAAGGGTCAAACAGGACTTCGGTTTGTTTGTTCTGTGGGAGCATGCATCCATTACCACAGGGTAGATAATTGTAGCCCTGTAATTGAGATGACTCTAGTATGGACTTCTATGAGGCCTGACCAGTGTTCCTTAATCCCGTAATTTCATGATGTTTGCGATTTGTTTGTTGTGTATGTGGCTGTTGATATGCTAGAATAATGATCTGTTTCAAGTTCCTGGATATTGGCATAAGTGTGTGTTTGCAGTATGATGATTTGCGATGTTCTGTCCTTTGAACTAACATCGTATGTACCGGTATACAAAAGTAGTGTGTGAATCATCAGATTGCTCTGCTACGGTGTCTTGGTCTTGATACTTCATTTAATATATATATATATGAATATATATAAGATCATTGAAGATATGCAGTTCTTTGAGAAATAAACTAATTCAGAAAACCTTTTTGATGGGTTTGTAACAGTGTGGCTAATTTATGCATCATCTGAGGCTAAATCTTTCTGTGCAAGTTTGGTTGTAATTGAATTCCCACCTCAATTCTGAAAGCTATCTAATTAAAACATTCACTTGATGTTGATAATAACAAATTAAAGCCTGTAGAAAATGAAAAGTATGCACATGGTGTCTTTTTCAAGGACATTTCACTTTACAGGTTACATAGATCAAAATTGGCCTTGAAAGGCTTTTTCGCATTTTTGGAGCTCATTAACATATCCTAGTCTAGTGATACTTGTTTATTCCTAATTCAAAAGTATTTCCAAATTATTAGCCCTTCCATCATATCAGGCAGAAAGATTGACATCTAAAAGAACCTGTATTCTTCGTATTAGTAAAATTTAATGATTCAAATTGGAAAATGATTCCTTAAGGTTGATGCCACTGACAACTCATGAGGACAGATTTCGATCCCCGTGTCCTCTGCCTGCAGAGTGTCCGGAAGAAAGATTATGCTCCTCAAATTATTGCTGGGTTCCTCTGGTGATGAGGAAGTTTAAGTATAGGTGTCAAGAGAAGCTGTCTTCCAGCATTACCCTTTTGTTCTTTTCTTACTTTGATTGCTGATTCCTAATTTGAGATGATTTTCTAAGCTAGTCAATTTAGCCACTATTTTTGGCTTAGTTTGTAATTTTTGTTTGTATGGATGTTCTTTAATAACTGTGACATTACCACAACTTTGAGGTTTCAGCAATATGCAAGTTGTGGGTGAGGTTTGGTTGTTATATCAGTTCAGTTGCAAACAAGCATTTCTAATAAGACCATGCATTCATTATTTTTACTCTGGAAAGATGAAAGAGAGTGTATATCTTTTAAATTGCTATTTTAGGTGGATCAATTGCATGGAGCAGGGCTCAAAATAATTCTGCATTGCAATAGTTCATTCGGGGCATGTGCCTGCAGTAATAAAAACTACAAAAGCATGCTTTTTGGTTTCTGAAGAAAAGTAACTTTATGGCTGCTTATATGTTAGTTAGATGATTTCTTTTTCCCTTTCAATTGCATGAAGAATGACAATTAGCTTGTGGTTCCATGCTGACTTAGCTAATTTATTTCCTTATTGCATAATCAACAAGAGCACTATTTTTGGTGCTTCCTTGTGAATTATGTAAGTTGCAGAAAATCAATGGACCATATTATAATCTTCGAGGTCATAAGCACACTTTTAATTCTTGCAGGTTGCTGCATTGGCTCCAAATGTCCCAGCAATGTATGAGTTGCATTTTGGTGCTCCAATGGCTGGGGCTGTACTTTGTACTCTCAATATTCGCTATGATCCTGCCACGGTAGCAGTTTTATTAAGGCACTCAGAGGCCAGAATTATTTTTGTGGACTACCAATTCCTCGATGTACTGCAGGGAGCACTTGAAATGTTAACCAAGACAGGAACTAAACTGCCTCTTGTGGTCATAATTGAGGACGGCAATGAGGCATCCTCCTACAGGGGCCGCAGCATCTCCCCTTCTCAATTCTTGGAATATGAAAATTTCCTTTCATTTGGAAAACTTGATTTTGAGGTCAAGACACCTGAAAATGAATGGGATCCTATTGCACTTAACTATACATCGGGAACCACATCAAGTCCAAAGGGTGTCATATATTGCCATAGAGGTGCATACCTCAATTCTTTGGCAGCAGCACTTTTGAATGAGATGCGCTCTATGCCCGTATATCTATGGTGTGTTCCAATGTTTCACTGCAATGGATGGTGTCTCACTTGGGCTGTTGCTGTACAAGGTGGAACAAACATCTGTTTGCGAAACGTCACTTCAAAGGGAATATTTGAGAAGATTTCCCAGCACAAGGTAACTCACATGGGTGGGGCTCCAACAGTGTTAAACATGATAATAAATGCACCTCCTGGTGAACGCAAGCAACTTCCAGGAAAAGTAGATGTCATGACTGGCGGTGCCCCTCCACCCCCACAAGTTCTTTTCAGGATGAAAGCGCTAGGGTTTGAAGTACACCACTCATACGGATTGACAGAAACCTACGGTCCTGGCACAATCTGCGCATGGAAACCCGAGTGGGATACACTACCTCAAGATGCACAAGCAAAAATCAAGGCAAGACAAGGTATACAACATGTTGGCATGGAAGAAGTTGATGTTAAAGATCCTACTATGATGAAAAGCGTGCCTTCTGATGCCAAAACAATGGGAGAGGTGATGTTTAGAGGCAACACTGTCATGAATGGATATTTGAAAGATGTGAAGGCAACACGAACTGCATTTGCTGGTGGATGGTTCCGAAGTGGGGATTTGGCTGTGAAACACCCTGATGGTTATATAGAATTAAAGGACCGAGCAAAGGACATTATCATATCAGGAGGGGAGAACATTAGCACCATTGAGGTTGAATCAGTTCTGTACAGTCATCCATCTGTACTCGACACAGCTGTTGTTGGAAGGCCGGATGATTACTGGGGTGAAACCCCTTGTGCATTTGTGAAGTTGAAGGAGGGATGTAATGAGAGTGCAGAGGACATCATAAAATACTGTCGAGATCATATGCCGCATTACATGGCCCCGAGAACTGTCGTGTTTTCTGACCTCCCTAAGACTTCAACAGGGAAGACACAGAAGTTCGTTTTGAGGAAAAAGGCCAAGGCCATGGGAAGCCTTCCTAAAATGACCAAGAGCAAGCTATAGAACTTCCTTCGCTGGGAAAGAGGGAAGAGTCCATTGTGGATGTGTTGGCAATAATATTAATGCCGCCACATTTTACAGTACTGTTCATATGTATTTTTAAACTAGAGAACCATTTATAGTCTCTCTTCCTTTTGGGTAACCAGCTTAATGTTTTCTGATCTATGCTCTTGAATCTGCAGCAGTTTTTTAATTCTTATGCTTCATTTACACGATGGATCTTGAATGGATTAGTTATTGTAATTTTTTTTTTTTAAATATTCATTAGCTAGAGCAAACTACATAGTTCGAATACACAACATAGTAACGACATTGATTAGTCTTATAAACAGTAGACATTGAGTTTCTGTTAACCCGGATAAACAACTTCCCTAACATGTACTAAGGACCCTTTATTCTGTAATAAATGTGGCAAAACTCCAGATTAAGGGAGAAAAGCTAGTAGCTCTGCATCAATGCTACTATGGATCACATGTGCTATATGATCTGCAACTTGATTACTTTCTCAGTTGATAAACAAGATGAACTTCTTCAAGCTTGTGCATGATGTCTCTACAAGCGTATAAGATGTTAGCAGACGTCTAATAACAATTATACGATGATTGACGAATGAATCAGAAGCAGCTCCTCCGTCAACTAGGAGTAAGTGTTTATTTTAGCACGCTTCAACCGAGGCTTACTGATCGTAGTATGACGTATGACCAAAGTTTGACCCAACGGTTTTTTTTTTTTTCCCCTCTTTTTTGTATTTTCCTTTTATAATGTTTGGAGGTGGTGGGTACTGGGGTTGCGTCATCCACCACCGTGGTGAGTTGGAAAGAGTTCACGATGGTTTTTAACTCCGGCTATGGCCGGTCAAAAGGCCCCCAATGCCTTTTTTTTCTCTCCCCCGCCATTTTCTATTTTTACCTTCTTATTTTTTAATTTATTATTATTTTATGTAGTTAAATTATCTAACAATCTTATTTTATTGAATTAATTTTTGTTTACCAACTGCTGAGGCATCCTCTAAATAAGAAGATGGATAAATTACAAATACATAATATGTGTTTCTGTACTCATGTAAAAATATGACATATAATTTTTATTTTGCCAATCCCATGAATTGTATTTTTTTAATTTTTTGTCGAACTCTCATAAGGGACATGTGGTAATCCCTTAGTGGATGAATCTATAAGTAAATGATTTTAAGTTGTTATATAATTAAAAATTATTTTTAAGAAATTAATCAAATATAAAGCACCTCTTTAGTCAAAGGTACCAAAAGTTGAAAACAACAAAATGACAAAAGAGTAGAAACACAAAAAAGATAATTAAAAAATCACCAAATTAAAGATAATCATATGCATATATATATATATATATATATATATATTACCCATATACATGTTATTTACATATAAATTAGTTATATTAACATAAAAATAAAAAATCAAAAGAAACAAAATATGAAAAAACTAAAAATTGAAAAAAAAAAAAAGTTCTGACCACTTAAAGTAAAGTGGGTCACAATTCATTTTAAAAAGTGAGTTGTTAGATTTACTGACAATCGTAACCTATAAAAAAAGAAGAAAAGAAAAAATCCAATTAGATTGAACTACTTCATTCCCTTTCCTTTTATTTGAGTAGCCTTAAGCGGCCACCTACCATTTGAAGGAGGTCATGCAAAACTCCATCACCTAATACCCACGATTTTAGACGACCACTTACGATTGCTAGTAGATCAAGTAACCCATTTTTTAAAGTGAGCTTCACTTTAAGTGGCAATTCTAACCTCACCATCGCCAAGGGATGGTCAAGAACTTTACTTTTCAATATCTAACTCCATAGCATCAGGCTTACACTACCCCCCCTCTTTTTATTTTCTTTTTCCAACTCATTTAATTGGCAAGGCCATTGTAACTTAGTATTATCGTCACTAGTCTCCCATCAGGATTGAATCCCACATCCTTCATTGTGTGTATGTATTACTATATGTATATGTGTGTATGTATATGTACGCGCGCGCGTACGTATTACTATCTTTCTTTTAATTTTATTTTGTTGATTTTTTATAATGTAACTTTTTCTATTTTTATGCTTTTCTTTTTGTCTAATGTATCAATTGTTATATATGTGTTAAGTTATAGTTCGTCGCATCATCTATATCAATCAATAGAGATTAACAGAGTTAAGTAGGGTATTATAAGTTTTTCCTTTAATCAATCAAAAGAATGGATCCAAAAGTCATTCTCACCTTTAATATCAAGATGCTTTTGAAAACGAACTTGCTATGGATAGACTAGCAGTATTAGGTCATCTGGTACTAAACTTTTGCCCTCAAAATGGCTTATTCATGTCCTCATATTGATCGCAACACTCATATTATGGCATATGTAGAATGTTTGTGGTATGAATTGTCCAAGAGAGTAAATAGATGTCCTAGAAGTAATTAAGGGATATATGCTTGATCTCTTAGTATTTACTGCTTATAGATTTGCTCATTTTACCCTCATGGATGGCTACCTCACCTACTAATGGCCAAAGTGGGTGAATGATTCTGCAGTAGAATTATCAAGTCCTAGATGTAGAAAGAAATTCACATTATAGTGAAGGTCAAATTTCTAAATCACAAGTGGTATTCTTTAGCAATTTATGCATGTCCAAATTTTGAACTAAAACAAATATTATGGAATAATTTCAGAGATTTTGCTACTTTTGTTGGCTAAAGGCCTAGTGCATTGTGTGACTTTAATGAAATTAATTTTTTGCATGAAAGGGGGTAGAGGGACTTTCATAAGCAAAGAGCTTTTCACTATGCACTATGTATGAATGATTGTAATTTAATTGATATAAGATATGTGGGTACAATGTTTACTTAGTCAAACAAATAAGGGGTTGTCGCTCTTGTTCAAAGAAGATTAGATAGGGCCTAAGTGAATTCATGATGGAGAGAATTAATATTCAAAAGTTAAAATATTTCATTTGGTGAAGTGGCCTTTTGACCATTGCCCTATCCTATTGCAAACAAAGCCATATGATATTAACAAAATGATAAATAGGTCTTTTAGATTCTAGCTTATGTGGTTTTCACATGGCTCTTGCATTCCTCTTATTCAAAAAATCTGGTTTGAATGTGGGAATAATCCATTAAAGCAATGGAAAGACTCCTTGTTGAATTCCACTATTGGAATAGGAGTCTTTGGAATTGTGCAAGTTAGGAAGGACACTAAGAAGAAGTTGAAGCAACTTGGATAGTTATTGCAAATAATCTTACTTTGGAGCTAGCTAACAAAGAAGCATCTATTAGGTAAGAACTACATAAAATTTTAAGAAGAGAAGAGTTTTAATGGAAGATGAAATCAAGGACCAAATGGATACAGAATGGATAAAGAAATACAAAGTATTACCAATCACTGGTCTTAGTTAGAAGATTAAAAAATAGAATACTAGCATTAAAGGGTAATTTGGGGAAATAGGTGTTTGGTTAGGATTTAATTAGAGGCTTCATTGGAAGATACTTTCAAGACTTTTTTTCTTCAAGAGCAAGCATGTAATTTTACTAATCCATTGCCTAAAGAGATCTATTTGGCCTTAAGGAGAGTGATAAGAGTTTATTTAGGCTAAAGTATGAATGGCAAGGAAATTTATGATAGACAGGACCTATTAAAGCCCTAAGAAAAGATGGCATCCATGCCTTCTTTTTTCAAAAATGTTGAGTTTTCATTAGGCAGTGAATGGTGCATTTGGTTCAATATATGTGAATCAACATATGCCAAAGCAATTAAGCCAAATGTAAATATGTCTTATGCTAAAGAAAAAAAAAAAGGGAAGTCATATAAGCATTTCCGATCGATAAGTCTTTGCCTCACTATTCACAAACTTATCATTAAAATATTAATGAGGAGGCTAAGGGCTCTTTTGAACTCTCTCATACACCCTTCCTAAGCAAGTTTCAGTTCCAAGAGAAAAGTAACAGATAATATAATTTTGCTAAATGAAATTTTGCATAGTTGCAATAGGAAAAAGGGTAAAATGGGGTAGATGATAATTAAAATAGATTTGGAGAAAGTATTTGATACAATTAAATGGGACTTTATTCATTGGATGCCTGTTGGGTTCGATTTTTCAATTGAATGGATCCAACTAATTGACTTTTATGTTTGCTCTACTTTGATTGAAGTTGTGGTTAATGGAGCTCCTTTAGAAGCATTTAAACCAAGTAGAGGAATAAGATAGGGAGACCACTGTCCCCTTATTTATTTATATTAGTTACAAAAGTTAAATGACTGAAGTGGAAGTTCAAAAGAAGACTTGGCTTCCTTTTAAGATTAGAAGTAGAGATCGAAGCATCTCACACTTAATGTTTGTTGATGATCTTATTTTTGTTGCAAAGGCTACTAAGACAAATGCTTTGAAAATTTTGTGTGTCTTAAATCTCTTCCAGCAATTGTCAACAATGAAAGCTAACAATGAGAAGTCTGCTATTTTCTTCTTTGAGAATATATATGACTCAACAAAAGAGGAAATAGAAGATGTTTTAAACTAAGCTAAGGGAATGTGCTTGATCTTTGGAAAGTATTTAAGGTTTCCTTTTAATAAAGGAGATGAAATTAAAAGTTCACAATTAAATTGCATTATTGTAAAAGCTTAAAATGAGCTAAGTGGATGGAAGTGGGGGAAAAAAAAAACCTTAAGCATGGTGAGTAGAGTTATGCTAGCAAAATCTATGTTGGAGTCTTTACCTATCTATTACATACAAGCTGGCAAGCTTTTGGCAAAAATAATTGATGAATTATCACAAATTGTTAAAAATTTCACATGGAATGGAGTTCACGAAGAAAATAAAATTCATTGAATGGGCTAGGAGTATATCATGGCTCATGTTTTGAAGGGAAGTAGGGGGTGTTTAACTTGGGACTTAATACGAAGTAAGTGGTAATAGTTTATTCGTAGGGTTATGTAGTCTCTCAAGGTGAAGTTGACCTCCTATGAGCCAATCGGTTGGGTACTAATGCCGCTTTCCTAATGATGCATATGGTAGGTTGAAACTGGTAAAAAAGTTGGGCCTCCCAATCTTATAGAGGACGTGACAATGTCAATTGGCACTCTTAAAGCTATAAGGGCTAGGAATAGTTTTGGGAAGATAGAAAAGGTAAAGGCTGGCTAACCATCTGTAATATAAGAAAATACATGAGGTAAAGGATGGTCAAGTCTCATAAGGGTACATAGGGAGGGGGTGAACCTCTTAACCCATTATAAGTGGTATAAGGGTGCATAAGTTCTAGCTTATAAGATATGCCTAAATGATACCCAACATGTTGAATGAAAGGGATAGGTCTTGTTAACAACTAAGCTCATGTGGATGAAGCTAGAGGGAATGAGTGGCCACTAGGTGGAGGAAATCATTGCTAAAAGGGGCAGCTGTATCGTAAGTAATATTGTAACAAGACCGATAAGAATCAGGCTATTGAGCCTTTAACTCGTAGCCGAGCTGGAGGATTAGAAGGGCTGATAAGGCGGATCCTTTTACTCCAAACGACTCTTATCGAAGCTGAGTACTTCTTTGTTGAGTCACTTTATATATTGAGCCGAATGATTACCTATCTCTCTAAAGTGTACCGAATTATATATTGTCAGGACAACAACTAAACCTTTCACAATTACTTACTCACTTCCGAGTATACCAATTACTCAGCATCACCTTTGCCAAAAGGCCGAGAGAGACCTCAAACCAATCCTTAGCCACCCTTGCTTGGACAAAGCAATTTGACCATACACGTTTGTTCGTATCCTCTGATGGCCTTGCCAATGTATCTCCACCACGTGTACAATGCTACATATAGAATCTGCTACACTAATCGTTGCTTTTCTTGAATATTCATCTTTACTCTCTTGTATTCTTGTACATTACTTTTAGGACAATACCTCTTTTGTCTTTTCCCTTTTTAGGCAAGTTGCTCTAACTTTCAAGTATAAACACCCTTTGTATTTGTAACTGTAAACATCATATTATTATCAATACAACTGAATATTCTTCCTTATGTAAACACTATTTGTTTACCTTTTGTTTACCTCTCGTTTATCTCTTATCTTAACCCTTAAGCAAGGCTAAGTAGCGAGTAACCTCACCAAACCAATCATGCTTCATATTGAGTTGCACCATGAGTCCTTAGAAGTTCAATTGGTGCATCATATCCTTTGGAGTTGTTTATAGGTTTTGCTTACTTTTCATTCATTTTTTTGATCTCTCACGCATTTCCCCATCATCTCTTCAAGCTTTCAGCAAGCTTAGACCCATTCAACAACCGACCTTGTCTGTTCTTGGTCATGGTTTGCATTATCTTGATATTAGAGCGGAGGTCTCATTTAAGTTGTTGTTTGTTTTCAAAGTTTTGTTATACTCTGTTTTACATGTGTGAAATAGAGCAAGCTACTGTGTTCGTTTAATTGATGTGCTTGTTAGTTGCTAAGGGTTTGCAAAAATACCTAGTTAAAGAGTTTGAGCTTTAAAGTTGTAAAGAAAATGACTGACTCAAGTGTAAACATTGGTGTTGGAGATGACAACAATGGAGTTGTCTACTATGGATAACAGTGGGAACCCTTAAAAGTACTGACGAGAGACTTGATGGGGTGGCCAATTTCTTAGTAAGTTTAACTCGAGCTGTTAACACTAAGTGTAAACGTTGGTGTTGGAGATGACAATGATAGAGTTATCCACCATGGCCAACAGTTTCAGGAAACCCTTAGAAATACTGACGAGAGACTTGATGAGGTAGCCAACCTTTTTGTAAGTTTAACCCGAGCTGTTCGTGCATTAGCTTGCCGACTAATTGAAGCCACACATAATACCCCACAAAATGCTCAACTTGTGAGAGGTCAGAACTCAGCTCAACAAGTTCATGATAGAAGAGTATGCAGACGAGTAAGAAAAAGGGTTGACTTGGGAAATTTGGATGAAGAGGATGAGAAAGAGTATCATAAGGAAGAAGAGTGAGTGCGAGCACCTAGAACCTTTGACCATATGAAACTTCGGATTCTAAGTTCAATGGGTTTGGAAATGCTGATGAATATTTGGAATAAGAAGAGAAGGTAGAGCATGTGTTTGACTATTACCAAAATGAGGATTACGAGAAAGTGAGAACTACTACTGTTGAGTTCTTTGGATATACTGCCATATGATAGAAGAATTTTTAGACTATGAGGAGACGAGGAGGCTACAGAAAGATTAACACTTGGCTTGAAATGAAGAGAATACTTAAAAATAGGTTTGTACTGGATACTTACCTACAAGATATTTTTATTTGGCTTCAGGAGCTAAGACAAGGAGGCTAATCTGTTGATGAGTATGTCTAAGAGTTTCAAATGCTTATGATTCGGTGTGAAGTGGAGGAACCACTAGCACAAATAATCTTTAGGTTCATCACTGGACTAAGAGGTAACATTTGGGACACTGTAGAACTCCAACAATTCACAACAATGGATGAAGCCATTTGAATAGGTTAACGAGTGAAGAGATAGAAAAGAGGCCGAGTGTCGACTAAGCCACCGACTAACTGACTAGGACAAGGAATTCATCGAGCTCAGTCAAGTACCAAACTGATTTGAAAGGAGGATGTCCAAGTAGGAAGACTAGCTAGATCAAGTATTTCAAATGCCAAGGGTTTTGACATATGGTTAATTAGTGCCCGAACTGAAGGACCATGGTTATCAAAAGAAACGTCTCAAAGCTAAAGGTAGAAAGTACTGATGAGGAACCTAAAGAGGAGGGGAACATTGTAGAGAAAGAAGCTGCCAAGAATGACCTCATTAAAGAGGATGTGTTTGCCAAGGACTTGGATCAATTGATCATGGTTGTCTAATGCACAATGAACATGAAACTCTTACGTGAGGAGGAGCAGAGAGAGAATTCGTTTCATACCACTTGTAAGGTGAATAATTAAGTGTATGCTCTCATCGTGGATAGTAGTCATTGCACTAATGTAGCATCAACCGATTTTATTACAAAATTGAAGTTACCTACTATTACACATCCAAGGCCATACAAGTTGTATTAGTTGAGTGAAAAAGGAGCACTACATGTCACTTGGTAAGTACTACTGTCAATCATTATCGAAAATTACTCTAACCAGATTCTCTGTAATGTACTACCCATGTACGCTTCCCATGTGTTGCTAGGTAGACTATGGCTGTTTAATAGGAGAGTTATCTATGATAGATACCGAAACACATATACGATTAAGAAGGATGGCAGGAAGATCACATTGAACTAAGTGCCACCGAGTGAAGTTAATAAACTATAGGCAAAACTTGCTCGCAAATCGAAGAAAACTCTAATTATGAGTAGAGTCGAGCTCCGAAAGGCCCTTAAAGTTGATGCATTGACCCCCATGTTGGTTAAGCGACTATTAGAGTTAAACAAGTAAGGTAAACTACCCTTGGAAATAAAAGAGTTGATGAATGAGTATGTCGATCTATTCCCAGAACAATTACCTAAGTGGTTACCCTTAATTCGAGGCATATAATACTACATTGACTTATTATCTAGCGCCATACTACCGAATAAGCTAGCTTATCGAATGAGTCTCAAACAGGCTTCTCAGCTCCAACGTCGAGTTAATGAGTTACTGGTGAGAGGACATGTCAGGGAAAGTCTTAGCCCCTGCAATGTGTCAGCACTTCTAGTATCGAAAAAGGATGCAACTTAACAAATGTATGTTGATAGCTAAGCTGTGAATAAGATTATGATCAAATGCAGGTATCCTATTCTGAGATTAGAAGACATACTGGATGAATTGAGTGGAGTTAAGGTCTTCAGCAAGATTGATTTGAAGTCTGGCTATCATCAAATTCGCATTAGGCCAGGAAATGAGGGGAAAACAGCATTCAAAACTCAACATGAACTTTATGAGTGGATGGTCATGCCATTCGGCCTGTTGAATGCCCCGAACACTTTCATGAGATTGATGAACCATATGTTGAGACATCTAATAGGGAAGTGTGTCATGGTGTACTTTAATAACATCCTAATATATAGTATTGACATGTCGAATCATTGTGAACATCTTTGAGCCGTACTGAATATCCTCCATACCAAGAGATTATTCAGCAACCTTAAGAAGTGTTGTTTTTGCTAAGAGGAAGTGGTATTCTTGGGCTACGTAATAAGTGGAGGAGGCTTATGAGTGGACGACAAGAAGATCTGAACAATCATTAAGTGGCCGACTCCTACTATTTGTGCCGATGTGAGAAGCTTCCATTGACTAGATTTATTCTATAGAAGATTCATCAGAAATTTCAACACCCTCGCCGCACCACTTATTGAGTTGATAAGGAAGAACATCGACTTCCGATGGGGAGAAAAGGAGGAGAGAAGTTTCATTGAGATAAAGAAAAGGTTGACCTCCGCTTGTACTAATTCTGCCTGACTTCGAAAAAATATTTGAGTTAAAGTATGATGCGTCAAGCATTAGGATATGCACTGTCCTAATACAAGAAGGCCGACCAATTGCCTACTATAGTGAGAAGTTCGTAGGACCTCATCTAAATTACTTCGTCTATGACAAAGAACTCTTAGTGTTAATCTGAGCACGGCAAGTATGGTAGTATTATCTATTATCGAGAGAATTTGTCATCTATACTGACCATGAGTCCTTAAGATACCTTTGAAGTCAGACTAAGTTGTCAAAGCAATAAGCAAGATAGGTTAAATTCCTTAAAGGATTCAATTTCATGATAAAATACAAGTAAGGAAAGAGCAACGTAGTTGCAGATACTCTTTCGAGAGGGCATATACTTTTGAATGAACTGTAGACTAGATTATTTAGGTTTGCGAGCATCAAAGAGTAGTACTCCGGAGGTCTATACTTTAGACCCATACTCACACGATGTATTAATGAAAGGACCGTAAACAAGTATCATGTAGAAGATGGATACTTGTTCTGAAGAGAGAAATTATGCGTATCGTGTTCATTAAAGGAATTACTGATTAGGGAAGCCCATAATAGAGGACTTTTCGGGTATTTTGGGGAAAGAAGGACCTATGAATTGTTGAGTAGCCATTTCTTTTGGCCGAAAATGAGACGTAACGTGCACCAAGTTATAGAAGGATGCACCGTATGCAAGAGGTCTAAATGTCGAGTCAAGTAAGGGAAAGCGATGCCTTCCTTGTTCCGATGAGATTGTAGACTGAGCTAAGCATGGACTTTGTTTTCGAACTACCACGAACTGCACAAGGCAAATGTTCTATAATGGTTATCGTAGACAGATTCAGCAAGATGGCACACTTTGTGCTATGCTCCAAAACTAACAATGCTTTAGCTATTGCTTCTGTTTTCTTGCAGGAAATTGTTTGGTTACACGGTGTGCTGAAAAGCATAATATCAGACAAAGATTCAAAGTTCCTAAGCCATTTCTAGAAAACCTTATGGCAATGGATAGGGAACAAACTACTATTTAGCACTTCTTATCACCCCCAAACGAATGGCCAAACAGAGGTTGTTAATCATACTTTGGGATCACTACTTCAAGTTACAATGGGCAAGAACTTGGCTGATTGAGATGTTTGCTTACCAGTAGTCAAATTCACTTATAATCAAACAGTACATGACACCACCAAGTTGACCCCCTTTGAGGTTGTCTATGGTTTCAATCCCAAGTTACCTCTTGATCACACCCTTGTACCTGGATCCAAGCAAGAAGACCTTAACGTAAGAGCCTGAGCATAGCCCCTTCAGCATATCTATAACAAAGTCACTTGGCAGATCAACCATGCCGCCAGAAGAATGCGAGAGAAAGTTAAGGGTAGAATGGTTAGGCAATTGCAACCAGGAGACTTGGTGTAGCTGCACCTCAACAAGGAAAGATTTCCCAGCAACAGGAGGAACAAGCTATCTGCAACAGCTGAAGGACCTTTTAGAATCCTTTAGAAGGTCAATGACAACACATATAGGTTAGAGCTGCCCAAAGACTATAAGGTTTCTAACACATTCAACATTGCCAACCTCAATCCATATCACCTTAATAGAGAGCTGATTGAAGACCATTCAAATTTGATCCCAAATCCAAATCAATCCAGAGGGAATGATAGGAATCAAGTTATTAAGCCTTTGACCTGCAGCCAATCCTGAGGACTGGAAGGGCTGGCAAGATGGATCCTTCTACTCTAGATGACTCCTATCGAAGCTGAGTGCTTCTTTGTTGAGTCACTTTGTATGTCGAGCCGAATTACTAACCATCTCTCTAAAGTGTACTAAATTGTATATTGCTAGGACAACAACCAAACCATTCACGATTACTCACTCAATTTCGAGCCGACCAATTACTCAACATCACCTTTGCTGAAAGGCCAAGAAAGACTCCAAACTGATCCTTAGCCACCCTTGCTTTGACAAAGAAATCTAACAGTACACTTTTGTTTGTATCCTTCGATGGCTTTGCCAATGTATCTCCACCATGTGTACAGGGCCACATATAGAATCTGCTACACGAATAATTTCTTTTCTTGAATATTCATATTTGCTCTCTTGTATTCTTGTACATTGCTTTTAGGATAATATCCTTTTTGTCTTTACCATTTTTAGGCAAGTTGTCCTAATTTCGAGTATAAATACCCCTTGTATTTATAACTGTAAACATTAGATTATCATCAATACAACTGAATATTCTTCTTTATATAAACAATGTTTGTTTACCTCTCATTTACACTTTTATCCTAACCTTTAAGTAAGGCTAAGTGGTAAGTAACCTCATTAAACCAATTCATGCATCATATCGAGTTGTGCCGTGAGTCACCGGAAGTTGTATTGGTATATCATATCCTTTGAAGCTGTTTGTGAGTTTTGCTTACTTTTCATTCACCTTTCCGATCTCTCGTACATTTCCTCATCGTCTCTTTAAGCTTTTGATAAGATTGAACCTATCTAGTGACCAACCTCGTCTGTTCTTGGTCACTGTTTGCATCAAAGACTTTACCTAAATCTTAATAAAATGAACAAGTGAACTTCAAAAGGTAGGCCCTATTGTTGGGCCACTCAACAAGAGGTGATCTTAAAGGACAAGAGGAGAGGCTAAGGGCGAGGTGATTCCTGAGGAAGCACTGAAGTCTTGACAGAGATGATCTTAGTGTGGAATTAAATAATGGAAGAATGGAGTCAGTGATCATAATGGGAAGGGTAGTGGCAAAGTGTTGGCCTTACGATGAAGGCATCGTGGATTTAAGTAGGAGGAATGTCATGGTCCGTGTTTTTAAGGTAAGTGGAGGGTATTCAACTTGGGACTTAATGTAAAGCAAGTAATGTCAGCAAAATATTTTTTTCCTTAGGGTTGGGTCATCTCTCAAGGTGAAGTTGGCCTCCTATGAGCAAATTGGTCAAGAGCTAATACCACTCTCCTAATAATGATCATGGTAGGGAAAAACCAATAGAGAAGTTAGGCCTCCAATCTTATGGAGGATGGTAACAATGTAAGTCAACACTCCTAAAGCTATAAAGGTTTGGAATAGTCTTGTAAAGATAGGAAGGGTAAAGATTGGCTTACCATCCGTAATACAAGAAAATATATAAGGTAAAGGATGATCAAGCATTGTACGAATACATAAGGAAGGGGTGAACCTCTTGGCTCGTGACAAACGCATGTTTAATCTAAAGAAGAAGGTGGGCTAAGCCTTACAAACCTATATATAAAGAATGAAGCATGTGCTTTTAAGAAATTTTAGGAAATAAATCACATGAAGGCATTATAGGCCTCCCTAAATAAAGGCAAAACACATGAAGCTAGTAAAAAAAGAGCAAGGGGATAGATTAGGAAGTGATTCTTTCATGGACAAAGAAATTAGAAGAAGTAAGGCTAAGGTTGTATGTGACGGGTTATAAATTTTGGGAAATGAAAATGATACAAATTTTTAGTATGATACATGGCAAGTAATTTTTGATAAGGCAATTGGTCTACGGTCCTTTGCTTGAATTTGCAAAATATTTTGCACTAAGAGACTACTAGAATTCTGAAAATGAATGGAATGATGATAAAATTGGTTATCATGTTTCGTGAGTCTTGTTTGAAAAGGTTGGTCCCATATGCCTCAGGATGAATGATAAAGATAGCAAGGGGCTTAGATTTAATGCAAGGCCTTTGCCCTCTTTGAAAGAAATTTATAGTTATTTTTCCCCTGTTGAACTTGAAAATAACAAATCATGGCAATAGATATGGAACACTCCATTTCCTCCTAAAGTGAAATTGTTCTTGTGGAGGATGTAACATAATGGATTGCCACAACAGTTAATTTGAGACAAAGAGAAATAACTCTGGATGCAAAATATCCACATTATAGAGAGTTAGAGGAAGACTTAAGTCATGTTTTCACTCATTGTGAATATACAAGAGATATTATTAAGATTTGGGAAACTAATAGGTTTGATGGTTTGCAAATAGGATGCAATATAAAAGATTGGCTTCAATATATTGTTTGATAAAAAAAAAAAAAAAAAGAAGTCAAACTCAAACCATTTAAGGCCTTTTACTTTTGGCATTGCTTTGTAGAGAATAGAATGAATGAGAAATAAGAATTGTTTAGTCAAAGAACTAATCAAGGTTCTTAACAACCCTTTCAGCAATTAATAGGAGCTATTGCTCATGAGTTTTAGACTTGTACAAGAATGAAAAGGCAAATATATATTATTTAAAATCTAAGCCTTCATTTGAAATAAGACTGTAAAATGAGTCAAGCTGCTTATGAGATACTTAAGCTCAGCTCATTTTAAACTCGATTTATCTCAAGCTCGATTAGTAAATGAGCCAAACTTAAGCTCAAGATAAAATTCATTTATCTAAACAAGCCGAACTCAAGTTCTAATTTAAGCTCATAAGCCTATTTAGTTAGTCTCACAAGCTGACTCATTTAAAGTCATGAGTAGGTGATAAGCTCTAAATTGAATATATTTTATTTGGTGATTTTTTATGATTTTTTATGATTTTCTCTTGAAATTTGAGTTTATTTTTAGATAATGATACTTAATTGAGTAAATTTTTTTTTCTAGGTTTTGAAATGATCTGAGAAAATGAGAAGATAAAAACAAGTTTTCATTCAAACCGAAGCTAAAATGTGTAAGATATGAAGCTTGGAAAATCGACACAACTAAATAACATTACTATGTTGTTTCCAAGCGAATTTGGAGCTTATTTTTAAGTATCACAGTCCAATACACAACCAAGCAACACAACCATGTCCTAAGTCATGTCATTCCCAGTTTTGAAGAAAGAGAGAGAGAGAGAAGCAAATGTGAATCACAGTCAATAACATGACCAGGGGATACGATCATGTCAATTATAGCTGACATAATTTTTTCACTTCCTATATAAGGCTTTTTAGGGTTTTTTTAGATAGAATTTTTTGCACCAATTTTTGAGAGTTTTTCAAGTCAAGAATACACAAGAGAGCAAGAAAAAGAGAAGACTTCAAGATTCAACTTTTTATGGATTTCATGATTCCTACTTCTACTTCTAATTTTAATTTTAATTCTAATTCTTTCTATTCTTTGGTTTTAGATTATTATTTTACTATGTACAGAGAGTAGATATTTTGTATCTAGGTCTCATGGAACAGAGATCTACTCATGTAACATAATTATTATTTGATTAATTTAATTTTTTAGTCTTTTCTTAGTCTAACTATGTATACTTCATGATTTAGGTTATTATTTTCACAAGTAGTAATCTATAATTTGATATTTTATAAAAGAATCAAAAGATTTCTTATAAGATTAGATCTAGATACAGTTGATGAGGGTTGTTGCAAGATTAGAGATGATTTGGAAGATCCTTTCAAAATTTTGAGTTAAAGCATAGAAAATTCGTTGTGCAATATTGTAATCTTAGATCGTGCTATTGAAAGAAATTATAATAGGTGATTATAAGGTTAGAGTTAATTGGCTAGCAAAAGTGATTAACTTTAGTAGAGAATTTTCCCAATCAAGAAAGATCGAAGAATAAATTAGATTATCTTTAAGGGAAATCACATGTTAGATCTACGGGAAGCAAAGATCTAGATATGGTTTGTGAATCTTGAAATAGTTTACAATCTTATTACTTTCTTACTTTAGTTCTTAAATAATTTTTAATTAGTTATTAATTTAGTAGTTGCTGTAATTAATTTTAGATTCTTTAAGTTTCATAAACTCGAATTTGCTAGTTAGATAATAGAGATCTAGTGTATATTAGTAGTCAAAGCCTTTAAGGAATTGACATTGAAACTTAATTTTCTTACTACGAATTTGATAGGTATACTTGCCAAACTTGTCAGTAGGCTCATGAACTTTATATATATTGCAAATAATATATATATTATTTATTATATATTATTAAAATTCAAAAGCTAATATTTATATTATATATAAATATATACTATGTTACGAGATAATATATAATATAATTCTTATTTACTGTTCATTAATCTATTTATTCATATATATTTTCATTTTGTATGATTAGTGATAGGCTTCAGGATAACGATCCAACCAAATGTCAAGTTTCGAGCTATATTGGAGACTTATTGGTCTATTCTACTCTGCTTGACCATGTTAGGTCTGCTTAGCATGTGAGGTTTGCTCAACTACGTTAGGTCTGTTTAGCCAGGTTAGGTCCGCTCGACTAGTTTACCCCATTAGGTCAGCCAAAATCTCATGACTACCTATATTAGGTTTTCAAGTTCTCTAACATCTCATTAGCTCTTCACTCAGATATCTCATTTCATTACTTATTTTTGTTTATGTTACTTATACTTCTTATTCCTTATATTTTTCCTAAATTACACTCATGTTTTATTTTATATTTACAGGTACATATTTTTAGTCATTTTATTTACAACTTTGTCACTTTGTATAAATAAGGCACATGTGTAGGGTTTTAGATAGATTTTAGATATTAATGATAAGTTCTTTTAAGTCTTTTCTCTTAGAAAGCTCTTTTTTATCCACTCTCATCAATCCCTTTAACAAAAATTATAGTAAGCAACCTTATAACTTAGACTAATGAGTCACATTTAACAAGCTATAGGCCTGTAGGATCTAGTTGGTATGTTCTATTTAGCTAAGTAGCTTACGGATTTACTAAAATCCTCTTTTATTTTCTTATTTTTGTTCATTGTGGTACAGTCTCTCTTTGTACGACTTTAAAGATGTGTCAGCTTTGTTGATATAAGAGCATGATTTCGAGAAAGAGTGTGTGAGATTCAGTGAAATTTTTGTATGTGTACTGTTGGCGGCTGTCATGTTCCTTCTGTAGTTACCGCAATGAATGTGTTGAAGTTATTGTTTTGTATTTGAGAAAGTGCTGGTTTGTAGGGTTTTAATTTCAATATGTTGGGAATATATGCGATATTTTTAGGTTTGTCTACTAATTCCTTCGCGTCGGTATAACGAATATTTTGATTCGAAGTTTCTTTAAGATAGTTGAAGATTTGATATGAAAAGAAAAAAAAAATGTTGAAAGAGTATATTACGTTCTGATGATTGAATAGTATGTCCGTGATTTCCATATGCTGTATCGTGAGAAACACCGAAAAGGAAAAATTGAATCTAAGCATTTGCTTTTCATATCAGTAGTTGTACGTGGAGAAATTGTACCTAATATTTGAAGGTAATAAGGACCGTGACTTAAGGTTTTTAAATTGTGAGTGAAAGCTTCGAGAAATTGTTGGGGACTCGAGTTGGGCGCTCAAATTGAGAAGTAGGTGTTCGATTTCCTTATAGTAGGTGTTTCAATTTCTGATTTAGGTATTCGAATGCAGTTAGAGTGTAGGCGTAGTTATAGTAGGTTGATGCAAATTGTCATGTAGGCTATTGGGTCATGTGCATGGTTGTATTCTTGATGTGCGTAAGATAGAAGAGGACCGTGGTGTTCGTGTACCGTCGCCAACGCACACACTAGTAAGTGGATGACCTTGCGTAAATTTAATTATTTTGGTGGTGTAGTACTTCGGAGACATTGTCATGTGTGGGTGCACAGTGGTCCAAAGGCATAACCCTGTGCATGTGTGTGCTTTTGTCGTGAGTAAGTGATAAATAGTAGTGGGTGTACTAGTGGTTCTATAGTAGTCGTGAGCTTGTAGTCAGGTTGTATCATTGGTGGTCGAGACTGTGTGTTAGTGTCTTATACTGTTGTGAACGATAGACAGTGGTGTTGTGTTGGCTTGTGCAGTGGTATTCGCGTGGCTGTATTGGTGCTCAAAGTGGTCGCACTGTTCGTAGCGTACAGGTCAGGGCGTTGAGTGTTTGGGTGCCAATCGAGGATTGAAGCGGGGTGTTGTAATCTCGTGCGGTGTTGGGTTCTATTGTGCATGTGAGTGCAGAAGTATGCCGAGCTAGTTTGAGTGCAATGTGCATGTGTTAGTGTAGTGGACAGCAGTGTGTATGAATTGCTATGCTGCAGAGTGCATTTGAAACCGAGGTTGAGTATCGTGCCATCTGTGCTATTGTGGAGTGTACCGTGTTGTTGTGACCGAGCTGAACTACTAGTGAAAATTTTTTTTGTCTTTCTTTGTGTGTTAAGCTTTAAAGAAGTTGTGCCGAGCTGTTTTGAAAATGCAATTGTATTGGGTTGCTACAATGCATGGAGTAAGAAGCGTGACTGGATTGTCGAGTTGACGGGTTGCAATCTCCGAGCTATTGTACACTACCGTGCCAAACTGCATTGGATTGTTGTTTGTCTTAATAACAATGCCAAAGTGTGTTACCTTATCGAGCTACTACTACTTGTCATCTGAACTCTGATATGTCATCTTGTCCAGCCAATCTATTGTGAGTGCTATACTTTGCGCGTATTTGAAACCGAGCTGTTGAACTACCTTTTCCGATCTATTGTATACTGGACATGTGACATACAAGTGCAGCCATGCTTGACTAGCCATGTGAGTGTGTGATAGTCCAATTGCCAAGTTCTCTGTGTGTATTGAGCTTTGGAGGTGTCCGAGCTGCTGTCAAATTGAAGACCCAATACCGAGCCGCACTGTTGTGTGTGTAACAATGTTAGCTTGCCTTGGTGTGTTCGAGCTATTGTTATAATAAAACTGCCAAAATGAACTGAGTTGTAAAGATGAGTTGAATTGTCAAACTATTATGCTGATGAGATAAAGTGCAGAACAGTCCCGAACTATGCCTCATTGAAGTCGTTATCTTGTGTACTGAGCTTGTTGAAAGATAGCCGAGCTACAGAGAGCGAGACCCATTGCCAACCGCACCAAGCTGAAGTATTGTGCATTTCTTCCATTACCGAGCTAATTGTTACCGAGATCCAACCTGTGAAGACCAAAATTTGGATTCAGCTAAGTGTCGAGCTGATTTACTTTTCCAAGCCGTTATGATGTGTGCGTCCGAATGTGACAAGTATGCGGTTGAAGTGCAGAACCGAGCTGTTCTTCCATATTGCCGATCTACTAGTGTAAACTTACATAAGTGTCGTGTCCTATTGAGCTATGCCCGTGACTGAGTGCATGAGAGTAGAGAGCTGCTAAGCCGTATTGAAGTGCCGAGGTATGTGTAGCAGAGAGCCGCGTGTGGGGCCTAATTTCCACGGAACCTAATTCTGTCGCGAAGTGATCCAAGATAACATTCATTCAACTATTCTTCAATTATCGAGCTAAACCATCAGTAAAAATCACTGAGCTTTAAACTTTAGTCTCCGAACTGCTGTAATTGTGTTGTCCCTGTTACATAGGCTGCACTAGTGCTCTTATTTGTGTGAGGGCTGGCTATTACCTGCTATATTGAAGTTCGACTGTACTAAGTTTTTGTGATACGTACGCTTCCGAGATACCATAAAGTATTACCGAGCTGTAATATTCCACAGACTGCTGCTAAGCTAAGTTGTTCCAACTAAAGAAAAGGTCATGACAAGTGTAGTCAGTGCCGACTAGCTTGTGTGTATATGCCAAGGACTTGTGCTGTCAATGTTGAGGTCTTAGTTGAATTTCTCCGTGATGAAGGCTAACTGTGGACTACTGTATTTGCGTTGACCGAACCGTGGACACGTGTGCTTACGTACCTTGACGCTGTGGTCGACGGGGGTGAAATTGGCTAGTGAGTTTAATTGCAGAGCTAATTTGTATCGAGAAGTTTGGTGCTCTTTTGATCGAACTGAAGTACTAGAGCTTGAGAAATATTGGAGTGTCGATTATATTGGTGACGTGTGCTAGTCAGAGCCGTTAGCTTAATTGAAATTCAAAATTTCACAATATGAGAAAGGAGCTCAACTTATGCAAATGCAATATGGTATCAAATAAGTTTTACATTAATGGAAAACTTGAACAAAGTATTACATTAATTTGAGTTAGTCACTATTTTGTGAATTTTATTTATAAAATTATTGTTGTGAAGGTTGGGTTATCAAACTATAGACTACTCAAATCCATATGAGATTATTTATAAGGATAAAGTAATTCGAGTGATGAAGTAAGTAAAAATAATCTTCTCCATCGGTAAATTTCAAGATGAAGTTTTATGTGATGTTACCGACATTAAAGATTATTACATGTGTTTAGGTTCTTCATGAAAAATGAGTCATAACATGAACTACACACTTTTAAAGAATACTTATTTCTTCAATGACAAAGAACAAGCTATGCTCCGTCGTATCTCCCTAGCTAGTTGTCACAAAAAAAAAAAAAATGGAGTCATAATAGTCCTTTCGTGTAAACCATCCTAAGATAGAAACCGTCTTTACAATTGTTATTTTGGACCTAGTTCACACCAGACGTACTTGACTCTAGCCCTTTGAAGCATTCAATTCAATACCTATTTGTTACAAACATGTGGAGTTATCCTTTGAAATAAACTTATAATTTAACTTTTTAAATAATAGTAGTAAATCTCACAAGTATCTGTCATTTCATGTACAAACTAGAATATTAAAAACTACTAAACCCCTTGAGGAATTTTGTATAGTTTTCCTTAAAAATTAAGAAAGTCAATACTAAAGACAATAACCAACCATTTTTTATTATACCTCACTCCTTATTCCAGTTTACTAGAGCTCTGGTTTTTGGGTAGGTGCTTTTGATCCATTTGGAACTTATAAAACAAACTATAGGAGAATGAGCGATAACTTGCTCAATATATGAGGTGGAGAAAAAGTACGTATTCAACACATTACAAGCAGGATTTTCAACCAAGTTAGTTAGATGTAGTGCATATACAAGCAAATACCATCGTACGATATTATCTGGTCTTCATGAGATAAAAAAAATTACACCCACTTTAATTCGAGTTGAGGAGATTGATATCATGCACCCGCGAATCGGAACCAAATCAGGATTTGTGTAATGGAGAACACATTCCTCTCTTGACCACTTTCAAACCACGACTCCCAACCTCATTGCAACCTCTTCGCTTGTCGCTTACTTCAACTAAAGATGAGGAAAAAACCATTTCAGATATTCTTATCGAAGAGAGTCCATGTTTAGCTTGAGAATCCTATGCATAGTAATCCATTACCCCTTGTAAGTTGCTATGCATGTCAAGTTGGATGTTAAACTGAGTTTAAGTTAATTTATTTTTAGAGTGATCAACCAAGCTCAAACAATTCAAACATAATAATATTCACAAAACAACTATAACATGGAGCTTAGCTCCCATTACAGCGGATTGAATCTCAAACATAAGTGTTGTACATGCATAAATAGCTATCTGTAAGTACATGCAAATACATACTAAAGTTTCCAAATATTTTGAAATAATACCCTAAAATGCTATTAAGTATTAATCCCACTTACTTGTATAGATGCTCACTCTAGTAGATCTGTAGCATCAATGTTCCACTCATTTGGAAGTCTTATATATATACACCAAGATCCAAATTTAGTTTTCATAAGATTTATGAAAATATTAACGTTTTGCTTATTCTGTTGAACTATGTGCTAACTCTTATGTCACATTATCATCAGTAAATATATGTTGTAGTCATATAGATTAGCATTAAATATATGTTGTATTGTTATAATATACTACTTATTTATTATATCTCTCATTTATAAGCTTGAGTAGTGTGTATATCTGTTTATCTCTATATAAGTTTATACTATGTTACCAATAATAGATAAACTATATGTATTATATAGATATACATTTTAGAATTTGGTAAAATGATATAAAGCAACATCATACTGTCATTATATTCCTGACAGTACAACCATACACATGTACTTATAGGGAGAAACAAAATCATATATATGGTTACATATGTATATAAATTCTTTTAATATTAATAATAGTCAATGCTTAGCCACGTACTAATAACTTGCTAAAATGCAAGCCTAGTGATCCTAAGGTTATTGGCTTGATCTTTAAAAGCAATTTGAGTTGCACATACTCCTATAAACAATTAGTTATTATTTATCATCTATCTCCCCTAATCATTGCATATATATATATATATATATATATATATATATCTTCTTTTTCTTCTTCTTCTTTTTTTTAATCATCAATATATTGTATACCACCTAAAAATATCACGTTAAGTTAACATTATTTTATTAATACATATATATATATATATATATATTAACCTTACGGAATGTAGATACGTACAAATGTATTATTATGTTGATTTATGCTTTGCCTATCTATATATCATCACCTAGCATGGGCTAAATTCCTAGGATATGTATGTATATACCATGTTAAGGATGTAGGTAAATTTACATGTACCTTAATGTATGCAATAAAACATATTTACATATAGAAAGGAAATATAAATATAGTTATATTTAAGTGTATCTTTTATGCAAGTGTGTGGCCAAATTCATATAGTATACATTTTACCTATGGGAATACATATAATATAGTAGGTTTTATAATATGCCACATTGGGTATGTATATATATATATATATATATATTTTTTTTTTCTTTTCTTGTATAGCTATTTCTATATTATTTATGGTGAACCCTTTTAATTGTACTAATAGATACATAATGTTCCATAATTCAAGCTTTAGTTTGGGTGTTACAAACAATATACTTGTAAAAATGATATCTCTTTTTTTTATTTTTAGAATGTAATTAAAATAGTGAGCAATTCACCCATCCTAATATGATTAACATATTAAATCTTGCTTACATGAGATGCCACAATGGAATCATAATAATAATCTATGCCCTTTTTATAATGTAAACTACCATAATTATCTTCACAAAAATCACTATATATTAAGGAATATTTATATCATTTACTGGAAATCTTAGCCTTCTTTATGAGAATTAACGTTGAACACTAATATTACAAGTTGTCTGGAGAGTCTAACACACATTTATTGTTAATTATACATATACACTATCAAAAATCAATTATCAATTCCCAAAACAATAAGCATTTATGTTAATAAATTCCAAGCTTACCTTCCTTTCAATGTTGCTCGTATTCCTTGTATTGATTTTCTTTTTTTTTTTTATTATTATTATGGTAATTTATTTGAATTCTTAGGGTGCTAAATGGTCATTTGTAGAATTTTACAATGATATATAGAGAAGTTAAGTCGGCAAAAGTTTCGTACAGTATAAGTATATATATTTATTGTGTTTGATAAAATTAGGTGCTCCTTTATAAATTATAGCCTGCCACGTCGATATCCATGCAAAAATCTATTGGATTTAGATAATATTGTTTACCTATTAAGTTACTACAAAAGGTGATTTTACATATTTATTTATATGATGACATGGTTACAAATTTCATATATATTTCCTACTATTGTCTTTATTATTATCATTTATAAATTTTCTTTTTCTTTCCATATGTAAAATTTGGTGAGTTCATATGTATGTATCCTAATTAGTATTTTATCATATATTGCAAGGTTCAAGAGCCCCTTAATTTATCTCATTATATCATGGGATTCAAATTTAGAAGTTCCAACAAGTTTTCTACGATATTGAATAATTATTTTTTATATTTTATTTTTTTTACTATTAAATGTTTAATAAAGTTTATACATTGTAATTTTCATTTATACCCATTAACCTATTCTATGAGAACAGATTATTTCATAAGGTATACAATCCACTCAAAAGCTAGTAAGTCAAGATTATAAGGCATTATATCATCTATTTATTCCTAGTAACTTTAGGTATTTCAAAAGAATTCAAATTCATCTATAAGTTTATTCAACTTATATATATATTCAAAGCATACCATCTCACATGATTGAATCAAAAAGTGATAATTGGTAGGTTCAATTTATATGTCTCTCTTAGAATTATTATTATTATTTTTTATTGGTCCTAAATTTTAAGACGAAGGCCTTAAGTACAAACTAGTTAATATTTTTACTTTGTACATTGCTCATAAGCTAGCATACTTGTAATATTCAGATTTATGGGTTTAGTTCATCCTATGCTTTTATTAGCTTTCAATTATTACTAGCACAAATTATAGGGTATTACACTAGTCTTGAAGATGATTTAAAAATTGTTAGGACTTTAATAAAGAGATGGAGGACTGAAAGGAAAATTTATGAAGAGTCCATTAAAGAGGAAGAGGAAGAGGAAGAGGAAGTTGATGGAGTTGTTACACCCTCCATGGTGACCAAAGAAGAAACGAGTTATGAGGAAATGAATGAGGTGATAATTGCCAAAAATGAAGTTAAAGGGCTAACATTGGGAGAACATGAAGATCTAAGAGTACTTGAAGTTGAGTAGGAATTTAAGGTCTTATAATTTTTTATCCCCCGAGCTCATGTCATGTTTGAGCTTAAGGTTGTGTTATTCCCCATCATTGATAAGTACTAGAACTACTTAGGGGTAATTGATAGGATACATGATGAGTGGAAGAAAGGGTGTTTAATGAAGAACTTGGTTAATCGTACTTAATAACTCTGATTTTAAACATATTTCATATGGTGATTTTATAGTATTTCCCTCATATTTTTGGTTTTCTTTAAAGAAATTGATACTTAATTGAGTAAAATTTTGATTTTAAGGTTTGAATGTGTTCTAGGATCGAAAACGAAGAAAAGGAATCAAGTTTCACTCAATTCCAAGTTCAAACGAAAAAACTATGAAGTTTTGAAGTTGTGTAGAAAATTTTACCTTAGTGCAGAAAGTTACACGACCTGGGGACACAGCGATGTCCCAAGCCGTATCTGATGACGAAAATAGAATCCTTGTAATACATATATAAAAGGATATATTAGGGTTTCAAAAGAAGAGGAGACATTAGAGAAGACGGAGAGACACAAGAGAAGAGAAAAGACTTGAGGAGAACATTAAGAAAGAGGCGAGAACAACATCAACTTCAAGATTAGAGAGATTGTTCATCAAACAAAAAGGGTTTTTCATGTTTTATTTTACATTTTTGATGGAACTCGTTTTTAGATTCGTTATGATAGTTTAGAATTCGAGTATTTAGGATTATGGAACCTAGGGTTTCATGTAACCCTTGGATTGAATTATAATTTCAATAAAGTTTCTATCTTTTCTTGATTCAATTATGTTGTTTAATTGTAGATTGATAATTCTAGAGTATCAATATATGATATTATGCATGTTGATTGAGAAATTGCATGTGTAATTAAATCTTAGCATAATTGAAGAGAATTACATGTATACTTAGAGATAAGATACATGTTTCTTTCGGAAAGTTGATTGTTTGTGTGGGAATTCATTACACATTAATGCAATTCTAAATTATATTACTAAGTGAAGAGATTCCGGTAAATAATTTAGGATTAGGGTTAATATGCTTGAGAAAAGTATTAGTTTTAATTGTGAATCCCTCCGGTCAAGAATAATAGAAATTGAATTAAATATATTTTAAGTGGTCACAGGTTAAACACTAGGGGAAATAATTCCTAAATACATTATTAATTTCTTGAAGTCGTTTGTAGTTTATTGCTTTCTAATTTGCTTAATTAAGTCTCATAATTAGTTTAGTTTGTTAATTTCAGTATTTTTAATTCATTTAACTCATTACAATTTTTCCTGTTAAATAATAAAGTTAAGGTTAATATTAGTACTCAAAATCTCTAAGGGATCGACTCGGACTCACATCCGCTATATTAAAATTGATAGATGCGCTTACCTCGTATCAAGTTTTTGGCGTCGTTGCCGGGGATTTTTGATATTAAGAACGTTAGTTGCTTTATTACTTTAACCATTTTTTTTTTATTTTCTTTTGTTTTCAGTGTTTACTTTTATTACCTAGAGCTGCAATTGATTCTATATTTATTGCCCTTGTAGTACATGACCCGAAGCAACTCGAAAGATTTGGTAGAACTTGATCCTAAAATTGAGAGAACTGCCCTTCAAAATTTGAGATCGCGACCTAGACAAGTTGTGGCGACCATAGATGACGAATCAATCGTTGAGATCAAGGATGAAGGTAAAGAGGCCAACACTCAATTCATTGAGCAAGAAGATCCACCATACATAGCTAACAACGGGAATGAAGCAAATTGGACCATGTCCGATTATTCAAGGCCTACACTTATTAGAGCTGACTCTAGCATCGCAAGGCCAACCGTCGCAGCTAATAATTTCCAAATTGCACCTAACATCATACAAATGGTGCAACAATATGTTCAGTTTGACGGTCTCCAAGATGAAGATCCTAATGCCCACATCTCTAGTTTTCTAGAGATTTGTGATACATTTAAAATCAACGGAGCTACAGATGATGCCATTCGACTGCGGCTATTTCTTTTCTCCTTGAGGGGTAGAGCAAAACAGTAGTTGAACTCCCTACCAAGAAATTCAATCACAACTTGGAATGAATTGGTAAAGAAATTTTTAGAGAAATATTTCCCATGTGCAAAGATCGCTAAACTTCGGAATGATATTTCTTGTTTTGCTCAATTGGAAGCGAAGACGCTTTATGATACTTGGGAGCGGTTTAAGGATTTGCTCAGGAGGTGCCCACACCATGGCCTCCCACTATGGATGCAGATTCAGACCTTCTACAATGGTCTCAATTTATCTACTAGACAGATGATTGATGCATCCGCAGGAGGTACTTTGAACACTAAGACGCCTGAGTAAGCCCAAAACCTGATTGAAGGAATAGAGATGAACAACTATCAGTGGGAAAGTACTAGAGCCAAGCAAAAGGCCATGGGAATTTATGATGTGGACTTGACCACTGCTTTGGTAGCCAAGGTGGACCTATTGAGTAAGAAGATTGATGCACTCTCTGTTGGCCTTCAACAAGTGCAATCGGATGTAAGTAATTTTGGTATGCAGGGGTATGGAGCACAAGAACAATTAGAACAGGTGGATTATCTAGGAAATCCACCTAAGCAACAAAATAACCCTTACAACAACACTTACAATCCAGGATGGAGGAATCACCTAAATTTCTCATGGGGAAACCAAAACCAAGGCCAGCAGAAGACCAACTTTGGCCCACCTGGGTTTCAACGACCATTCCCACCTCCTCTCCCTCAAGAAAAGAAGTCCAGTGTGGAAGAACTTCTCACAAACTACTTCAAGGCAATGAGGTTCGCTTATCCAACATTGAATCCTTGCTGAGGAATCAAGAGCCTTCAAATCGCAACCTTGGGAACCAAATTGGTCAACTTGCGAAGCTAATCTCTGAAAGACCGCAGGGATCGCTACCGGGAAATACAGAACCCAATCCAAAGGAATATGTTAAGGCAGTAACACTTCGAAATGGGAAGGAGTTACATGCTGAGAGGAAGGTTAGCGAGGAGACTAGTAAGAGCAAGGAGAGGACGAAAGCAACGGAAGATGTAGAGTCATCAAAGGTGAAAGAATATCAACCACCTATCCCATATCCCCAAAGACTCAAGAAAGATCGCAATGACCAACAATTCAGTAAGTTCCTTGACCTCTTTAAACAACTGCATATTAACTTACCTCTTGTTGATGCCTTGTCACAGATGCCGAAGTACGCTAAGTTCTTGAAAGATTTGTTATCTAACAAGAGGAAGCTTGAGGAGCTTTCTACAGTCATCTTGGATGAAAAGTGTTTAGCAATTATGCAAAATAAGTTGCCCAAGAAGCTAAAAGACCCAGGAAGTTTTACTATTCCTTGTCATATTGGTAATCTATTAATTGATAAAGCTTTAGTTGATTTGGGTGCTAGCATCAATTTAATGCCTTATAAATTTTTTAAGAAATTAGGATTAGGGGAACTTAAGCCCACACGCATGAGTTTGCAATTAGCTGATAGATCTGTGACGTATCCTAGAGGTATATTTGAGGATGTATTAGTCCGAGTGGGTAAATTCATTTTTCCAGTTGATTTTGTGATATTGGATATGGATGAAGATTTTAAGTTACCCTTATCCTAGGAAGACCATTCTTAGCTACCGCCAGGGCTATCATTGATGTTAGTGGTGGCAAGCTCATTCTTCGAGTAGGAGATGAAGAGATCACGTTTAAAATTTCGGAGGCTATGAAAAAATCTGTCGATCAGGATGATACTTGCTACCTTCTAGATGTTACTGACACTTTTGTTTCAAGTTATATGCAGGAAGTTCTTCTTAAAGATCCGTTGGAGAGTTGCTTGCAATTAGGCATGGAGGCAGCTTCGGAAGATCCTGTCGAATCTGAGGTGATAGCCCAACTGGAGGCAAATAAACCTATCTCTATCGAGAAAGGGTTTGAAGAGTTTGAAAAGAGGAAGGAAGCTCAGTTAAAACCTTCGATTGAGGAGCCACCAGTATTGGAGCTAAAGCAATTACCTGACTACTTGGAATATGCCTTCTTAGAGAAGAACTCCAAATTACCGGTAATTATAGCATCTAATTTGGAAAAAGAACAGAGAGAAAGGTTGCTGAAAGTACTCAAGGAGCATAAGAGGGCCATTGCTTGGAAAATATCCGATATTCGAGGTATCAATCCCTCCTTTTGTACTCATAAGATTTTAATGGAAGAAAACTATAAGCCGGTTGTGCAGCCCCAGAGACGTTTGAATCCAAACATGAAAGAGGTAGTAAAAAAGGAAGTTATTAAACTCCTTGATGCAGGTATAATATATCCTATCTTTGATAGTTCATGGATGAGTCTAGTGCAAGTAGTTCCAAAAAAAAGTAAGATGACAGTAGTCCCTAATGAAAAAAATGAATTGATCCCAATGAGAACGGTAACAGGTTGGCGTGTATGTATCGATTATCGAAAGTTAAACGATGCTATACGAAAAGACCATTTCCCCTTACCTTTTATTGATTAAATGATAGAATGACTAGCTGGACATATGTTTTATTGTTTTCTGAATGGCTTATCTAGTTATTTTCAGATACCTATTACACCGGAAGATCAAGAGAAGACCACTTTCACTTGTCCTTATGGCACCTTTGCTTATCGCAGAATGCCTTTTGGTCTTTGTAATGCGCCGGCTACATTCCAGCGATGCATGTTAGCTATTTTTGATGATTTGATAGAGGACATAATGGAGATATTTATGGATGATTTTTCAGTTTTTGGCAACTCATTTGACCTTTGTTTGAATAATTTGGACATGGTACTTACCAGGTGTGAAGAGACCAATCTTGTCCTCAACTGGGAGAAGTGCCACTTCATGAT
This sequence comes from Lumnitzera littorea, assembly GCA_024138015.1. NCBI lineage: Eukaryota > Viridiplantae > Streptophyta > Magnoliopsida > Myrtales > Combretaceae > Lumnitzera > Lumnitzera littorea. The sequence goes on from JAMXBB010000012.1 coordinate 16,797,831, forward strand.
ACAAGAAGGTATTGTGCTGGGTCATAAGATCTCTTATCGAGGAATTGAGGTGGATACTGCCAAAGTGGATGCGATTGCAAGACTCCCACCTCCAACTTCGGTTAAGGCCATAAGAAGTTTCTTAGGACATGCAGGTTTTTACAGGCAATTTATTAAGGATTTCTCGAAAATTGCCCGCCCTTTAACTAAGCTATTAGAGAAGGATGTACCTTATGTTTTCTCTCAGGAGTATTTAAAAGCTTTCAATATCCTTAAAGAGAAACTTACCAATGCTCCAATCATGGTAATACCTAATTGGGCACTCCCCTTTGAGCTTATGTGTGATGTAAGTGATCACGCAGTTGGGGTAGTGCTAGGACAAAGGCGAGACAAGCACTTTCAACCAATTCACTATGCTAGCAAAACTCTTACGAATGCTCAGGAGAACTACACTACTACAGAAAAAGAGTTACTAGCCGTTGTTTTTGCCTTTGATAAATTTCACTCTTATTTGCTTCTATCTAAGGTGATTGTTTATACTAATCATTCTGCCCTTAGGTACTTGTTAGCAAAGCCTGATGCAAAACCAAGATTGATTAGGTGGATCTTGTTGCTGCAAGAGTTTGATGTGAAGATCAAAGATAAAAAAGGCGCTGAGAATTTAGCAGCAAATCACCTATCCCGATTGGAGAACCTAAACTTGGAGTTGCTCGATGAGAACGAGATCAAGGATGAATTCCATGAAGAGTGACTCTATGCCATCGCCCAGGTAAGTGATATGGAAATTCCTTGGTTCGCAAATATTGCTAATTTTTTAGCTGCTAGGATCATACCGAAGGGACTTCAACACCAGCAAAAGAAAAAATTCTTTTTTGATGTGAAACATTATTTTTGGGATGATCCTTACTTGTTTAAAGTATGTGCAGATCATGTCATTCGAAGGTGTGTACTACACCTCGAAGGTTGGCGAATTTTGAGCCACTGTCATTCGGGGCCTACGGGTGGGCATCATAGTGCCAATAGGACAGCTCATAAGGTCCTAGAGGCAGGATTTTATTGGCCTACCCTATTCAAAGATGCCCAGAGATATGTTGAAAGTTGTGATCGTTGCCAACGAGTGGGGAATATATCCCGTAGGGATGAAATGCCACAAAACCCCATCATCGAGGTTGAGGTATTTGATGTATGGGGGATCGATTTCATAGGTCCTTTTCCAAACTTAAATGGAAATAAATATATCCTAGTAGCCATTGACTATGTCTCTAAGTGGGTGGAAGCTAAAGCCCTACTTACTAATGATGCTAGGGTAGTAAAAAAATTCTTGAAAGGCCTATTTTGTCGATTTGGCACCCCTAGAACAATTATAAGTGATAGGGGAACACACTTTTGCAATGCTCAACTCGATCAACTACTGAAACGTTATGGCGTTACACATAGGATAGCCACCCCGTAACACCCCCAAAGTAGTGGCTAAATGGAAGTTGCCAATCGCGATCTTAAGTGAATTCTTGAAAAAACCGTAGAGTATCATAGGAAAGATTGGTCAGAAAAGTTGGATGATGCTCTATGGGCATATAGAACTGCTTACAAAACACCACTTAGGACCACACCCTACCGACTTGTATATGGCAAAGCTTGTCATTTGCCGCTAGAGATAGAGCATAAGGTTTATTGGGCGATTAAGAGTACTAATGTTGATTTTGAGCGTGCAGGTTCTCACAGGAAACTTCAATTGAACGAGCAAGAGGAATGGTGAGCGAATGCATATGAGAACTCCAAATTATACAAAGAAAGGGCCAAAAAGTATCATGATCAATGAATCAAACAAGGTCGACAATTTAAAGAAGGTGATCATGTTCTTTTGTATAATTCTCGCCTTCGTTTATTCCCAGGTAAGTTAAAATCCAGGTGGTCTGGACCATTTACAATTACACGAGTTTTCACATATGGGACTGTTGAAGTTACACACCCGGAGAAGGGCACATTTAAGGTAAATGGGCAACGGTTGAAATTATACTTGAGTGGAAACTTGGGGCATGTTGGACGGGAGGAGTTTTATCTCCATCTGACAGAACTAACATGAGAAGATGTATCCCGTCGAGCTATCGACGTTAACTAAAGTGCTTCTTGAGAGGCAACCCATGTCTAACTCTACTTATGCTTTAGTTCTTTAAGTTTTCTTCATTTTATTTTCCGTTTTATCTAACTTTACTTTACTTCATATATTTTCTTTCAATTTTTCGTCATAATTCTTTCCTCTTTTAGCTTTATTTTTGCCTTTTCTCCTTAGATTTATTATTTCTAAGTTTCCTTTATCTTTAAATTAAATTCAAAAAAAAAAAAAGAAAGAGAGAAAAACGTTACACGGGTAAGGGATACGGTCGTATCCCAGCCCGTGTTCATCCAGACCTTCAAAATTGCTCACCCACAGAAAGTTACACGGGCGTAGGACACGGTTGTGTTCCAGCCCATGTCCGCTCAAATGTTGATTTTACTCTATCGGCACAGAAAGTTACACGGGCGAGGGACACGGTCGTGTCCCAGCCCGTGTACACCCAGAATTTCCCACCTACAAACAGATTGTTACACGGGCGTGGGACACAGTTGTGTCCCAGCCTATGTGCGTCCAGACATCATGGTAGATCACAGAATGTTACACGGGCGTGGGATACGGTCGTATCCCAGCCCGTGTCCGTCCAGTTTTCATAGATGGGAAGCAATAATCACATGGGCATGGGACACGGTTGTGTCGCAGCCCGTATGTGTCCAGGTAAGACACGATGGCACAGATTGTTACAGGGGTAAGGGATACGGTCGTGTCCCAGCCCGTGTCGACCTAAAATAACACGATTTTGCACACGATCGGTTTATTTAAATTACACACATCCTCTCACACTTACAATCAAACATATCTCTCTCATATTCTCTCTTATTCCCCCTCTTCTCTCCACAATTCTTGCATTCCGCATTTTAATCCAAGTAAGTTTTCCTCCTTAATTTTCCTTTCTTTTCCTTATGCTTCTACAGTTGGGTTATGTGCATTCTTACTCTTGTGCATATTGTTTTTTCCATTTGGCCTGTAGATTTCTTTTGATTATTCATCAATGCCATGCATCATTGCTTTGAGTTTCTTGATCTCATATGCTATAATGCTGCCTCATCTAGTTAGATTTCATTGTGCTCTGTCAATTCCGACTGTTATTAGTTAATTTGCTCATCTTTATTCATTCATGCTAGTTAGGGTTAGCAATGGGAGATAATCATTCTGGGTTATTTAGCGTCTTTTATATGTTGAGACGCCTGTTTGTCACCGTTAATTGTTGTGTAGTGGAATTCGTTGGAAGTGTTTGCCACTTATTTCTTTTCCACCAACTCGTTTTTTAGCTGCACTTCATATGTTTGTTGAAATGCCCCAATGAGCATTTTGTTCACATTCTTCCCTATTGCTCTTCTTTTCTTCTGCCTTCTTCAACTATGTGCGATACGGATGTACGTGTTTGATTCGGATTGTTGACTCTTTTCAGGTATTCAAATGGCTAATCGAGCTAAGCTTTCCATTCACCGGAAATCCAAATTTGCGGCATCCTCTTCATCACAATTCGGGGCCATAGTTGAACCACTGGCTACTCTTCCCCTGATGGAGCACCCAATGTTCCAATTTAAGGAGGACTACCAAGTGCAACGATATCAACTACTTCGGACTAAACCCTTTAGCGAGACCCTTCGATTGGATTGGGATGTTCTCGCTCAATTAAAGCTCACTACCGAAATGAAGGCGCTCTTGGATGGTACCGTTTGGGAGCGCTTGTTATCCTTTGCAGCTCCAATTTATAAAGAGCTGACCCTGGAATTTTTGTGCACTTATAAATTGGATAAAGACAGTGCTACTAGCATGGGCCCAAAACGCAAATTACACTTCACTTTGAGTAGCCATCTATTCCACATGACATTGCTCACCTGGGCAGATATCTTGGTCTATATGACGAGAGGTATACACGGACGGAAGAATTCCAAAGTCTCTAGTGTCAGTTTCCTCGTGGCGTCACCGCAGGGTCATTTTGAAATAAGGTTACGGTTGGCGATGCTTATGATCCAGCCAGGAGTAAGGCCTCTCAATTAGTCAGGCCTGAATACCGGGTTCTTCACTGGCTCTTTTCCCATACATTGACTGGTAGAGGCCTTAGCATCGGGGTGGTGTCTAACAAGGATTGCCTCTATCTTTATAGTGTCATCCATAAACACCCCATCAATCTAGCCATCGAAATCGCCGAACTCTTCAACCACCAAGCCACCACTACTCGGAAGAAAGGGCATATTTGCTGTGGCCCTTACATTACCTTACTGGTGCAGGCTATGAGGACTAAGGTTGTTGCTTGGCCCTCACTTACTTTCATTAGCCAAGTCACTCCTATGCGCCTCAATTCATTCCGACTCATGAACCTCCTACCATCAAGACGTCAAGGTCGATGCTCTCGCAGCAACACATCTCGGGGCCAGACGTCTTCAGCCAGCTTTGAAGATAAATTTGATTTGTTTCTGTCCGAGGTTCGTTATATAAGAGAGAGTGTGGATAAACTTCATATCTGCCAGGACAAAATGGAAGAATCGGCTACCAATGAAGAGGAGAGTGAGGAAAAGGAAGAGGATGATGAGAGTAGTGAGGAAGAAGCTGATGAGGGTGGTGACGACGAGGAGGCTGGAGAAAGTGATGAGGATGATGAGGAGGGTGATGACGATGATGATGCTACGATGGCTGAGGCACCATCTGATGAGGAGGCTGAAGAGATGGATTTTGATCCCTCTTCTTAGTTCCAAATTTTTTGTGTTGTCTTTTATTGATCAAAACTTGTGAACTCCGTTCTATATAATGATGCTGCTTCTTCATTTTGCACTTCTTTTCGACTGGCAGGGAAGTATTAGTTTCTTTTCAGTACATATGTTTCTTTTTTCCCTGTACTGCTTTTTCTTGCTGTTATGATTTTTTATGGTACATTGGGGACAATGTACATTATTAAGTGTGGGGAAGGAATATATATGAATTTGTTACTGTTTAGGAAACCAATTATTCATATTTGACCCAATTAATTTTTAAGTTAACTTGCAATAGGTGATTAACTGGTATTGAGCCAAATCAATTACGTTATCTTGATCATTATTGAACTTATTATACTTTACTAGAATTGATTAGTCAAATTTTTGGAAGGCAAAGTTACGAGTTATTTAGCTTAGGATTTTAAGACTTGAGATTGGAGCAACATCACTAGTTGAGAGTTAGTCATGGTTATTTTTAAATTTACTTTTATGTATACCTTTCTCTTAGAAATTTTTAAGAATCCTATAATTTTTAGCAAACAAACAAATGAAATTCTTCTTTTGAGAAACCCCTGAAAAATCATAATGATTGAAGGTCAAAAGTAATAACAAGTGTATGAATAGAAAAATTGGTAAGGATTCGTCTTGGTCCGTCAGAAGAGCGAGATTGAGTCCCGATGCCAATTCTAATGAAAAAAAATTGATATGGATCGGCCTTGGTCTGTCAGAAGAGCAAGGTTCTTTCCCGCTATCAATATAAGAAATAAGTTGGTATGGATCGGTCTTGGTCCGTCAGAAGAGCGAGATTCTTTCCATCTACCAACACAATTGTGCATTAAATAAAGTAAATTCAAAAAACCTCTCAACAAAAGCATGAAATAGAGGGATGATTAGAGGAAGAGTGGATGTAAAATGTGTTTGTTTTAGATTATGGTGCTTGGTAAGATGGAAGAGAGAATTGTATACACTTTAGTCAAATGGACAAAATTTTTATGACTCTTTCTCGGTTGGCGAGATGTTAAATCTAATTTTTAGTTTAAGAATCCTTGGTTAAATCGCTTGGATAAACTTTGATTTTCATAAATTAACTAGTGAATTCTAGTATTAAGTATTGTTGGAGCATTTGAATATGATCAAATGAAATTGGTTGATTTTATTATTGCAAGTTAGTTGAGAATAACTTTCTTACCTTTCTTCGGGTCAAGTATATTCGTTCATCGGTTTCCTAAATAGTGATAAATTTTGATTAGCGTTTCTTGTCCTGAAAGTTTTGTTTTGATTTATTTGCTTGAGGACAAGCAAATGCTCAAGTGTGGGGAAATTTGATAACTCTGATTTTAAACATATTTCATATGGTGATTTTATAGTATTTCCCTCACATTTTTGGTTTTCTTTAAAGAAATTGATACTTAATTGAGTAAAATTTTGATTTCAAGGTTTGAACGCATTCTAGGATCGAAAACGAAGAAAAGGAATCAAGTTTCACTCAATTCCGAGTTCAAACGAAGAAGTTATGAAGTTTTGAAGTTGTGTAGAAAATTTTGCTTTAATGCAGAAAGTTACACGACCTGGGGACACGGCCATGTCCCAGGCCGTGTTTGGTGACGAAAATAGAATCCTTGTAATACATATATAAAAGGATATATTAGGGTTTCAAAAGAAGAGGAGACATTAGAGAAGACGGAGAGACACAAGAGAAGAGAAGAGACTTGAGGAGAACATCAAGAAAGAGGCGAGAACAACATCAACTTCAAGATTAGAGAGATTGTTCATCAAACAAAAAGGGTTTTTCATGTTTTATTTTACGTTTTTGATGGAACTCGTTTTTAGATTCGTTATGATAGCTTAGAATTCGAGTATTTAGGATTATGGAACCTAGGGTTTCATGTAACCCTTGGATTGAATTATAATTTCAATAAAGTTTCTATCTTTTCTTGATTCAATTATGTTATTTAATTGTGGATTGATAATTCTAGAGTATCAATATATGATATTATGCATGTTGATTGAGAAATTGCATGTGTAATTAGATCTTAGCATAATTGAAGAGAATTACATGTATACTTAGAGATAAAATACATGTATACTTAGAGATAAGATACATGTTTCTTCCGGAAAGTTGATTGTTTGTGTGGGAATTCATTACACTTTAATGCAATTCTAAATTATATTACTAAGTGAAGAGATTCTAGTAAATAATTTAGGATTAGGGTTAATATACTTGAGAAAAGTATTAGCTTTAATTGTGAATCCCTCCGGTCAAGAATAATAGAAATTGAATTAAATATATTTTAAGTGGTCACATGTTAAACACTAGGGGAAATAATTCCTAAATACATTATTAATTTCTTGAAGTCGTTTGTAGTTTATTGCTTTCTAATTTTCTTAATTAAGTCTCATAATTAGTTTAGTTTGTTAATTTCAGTATTTTTAATTCATTCAACTCATTACAATTTTCCGGTTAAATAATAAAGCTAAGGTTAATATTAGTACTCAAAATCTCTGAGGGATTGACTCGGACTCACATCCGCTATATTAAAATTGATAGGTGCGCTTGCCTCGTATCAGTGCTCATAATGAGTGGAAAGAGCATCATATTGTGTTTGCTTTGATCATTGAGCCGAGCAATTGTAATTGATTTTTGTTTTGCTCTTATAAATTTGTTTGCGATCTAGGTGGAAGTTGGAATGGTAAATTGTCAAGTTTCGAGTTGAAACTTTTTCATGAGGGGGATGATGTTAGGCTTTAAGATACTGACCCAATCAAATGCTAAGTTTCAGGCTATATTGGAGACTTGTTGCTCTGCTCGGCCATGTGAGGTCTACTCAACCATGTTAGGTTTATTCGGGATGCGAGGTCTGCTTGGCCTAGTCAAGTCTGCTTAGCTGGTCTACTCCATCAGGTTGGCTAGAGTCTTATGACTATACAAATCAAGTCTTCAAGGTCTCTAACAGCTCATTAGCCCATCTCATCAACTCTTCACTCGGATATCTCATATGGTTACTTAATTTTGCTTATGTTACTTAGACTTCCTGTATTTTTCCTAAATTACTCTTATGTTTTATTTGGTATTTATAGGAACGCCACTAGTGTATCATTTTAGTCATTTTATTTACAACTTTATCACTTTATATAAATAGGGCACATGTGTAGGGTTTTAGATAGATTTTAGATATTAATGATAAACTCTTTAGTGTTTTCTCTTAGAAAGCTCTTCTCTATCAGTTTTTATCAATTCTTTTAGCAGGGATTATGGTGAGCAACCTTATAACTCAAACAAGTAAGTCACATTCAGCGAGCTGTAGGCAATGTAAGATTTAGTTAGTACATCATATCCAGCTAAGTAGCTTACGAATTTACTAAAAGCCCCTTTCATTTTCTAGTTCTTATTTGTTGTGGTGCAACCTTCATGTGTACGATTCTAAAGACACATCAATTAGACTTGTAAGTAGATTGAAAATTAGCCCCCTTTAGGCTCAATTTATCTCAAGTTCAATCAGTAAATGAGCCTAGTTTGAGATCAAGATAAAGCTCATTACTCTAGACAAGTCAAGCCTAACCCTTAATTTGTAGACTCAACTCAGTAATTTTTAAACAAGCCAAGTATAAGCCTTCAAAAGCTTGGCTTAGCTTGGCTTGTTTGCAATCTTAATTTTAAGATTTAAAAGATGGGTGCTTTCAATTAAATATTGATGCGTGGGTTCTCCTTAATGGGTGATGGATTGTTAGTGGAGTAATTAGACATCACTTGAGTAGATGGATTTTTTATTTTTATAAAAAGGTGAGACACATAGATATTATCACTAAGAAATTATGGGATATATCTTATTGAGTGAAATTTTGTACAAAAAGGAACAAAAAAATTGTTATTACTACTGATTACAAATGGCTAAGTTGTTAAATGGCAATACTAATATGAAACTTAAATACTTGAATATTATATTGGCATATAGGGGAAGCCTCTTCCAACTAGAGAAGATGGAAGTGGAAGCAATACTTGAAGAACTAAGCAAGTTAAAGATTTCCTTGGATATTAGGGCTTTATATATATGGGATTTGATAGGGAGAAATGGGAAAATTACACTACAAAGGATAAATGTTTGATGGACAGTGCAAATGAAGGATAAATGTTTTAAATAGTTCATTTAAGGGATAAAGATTTCTTTGTGTAGTTAAAATAAGAGATGTCGTAACAGAGAAGGTATAGCATCATTTACTGTTTCTAACGTGTTATGTTATATGGATACATGTATTATCGATGTAGCCTAATATAAACCATGTGGACAAATAATTGTCTTACCTGACCAAGAAGAGGAAAATTTAAAAAAATAAAATAAAATCCATTGAAAAAAGAATTAAAACAACATAACGCATCAAAAAACAAAATCGTTTCAACAAAACATCCAAATTAAATACTCTCTTATCTAAAAAATTACAATGTTCAAACCCTAACCCACGAACCCTAATTGAAATCTATTCAGAAAGTTGTTTGGTGCATTAGTAGTGACAAGTCTTACGGTGGTACGTATTGTTTCTCATTGCTCTTTTGTTTCCTAATTTTTGTTGATCGTTCTATTGCACATAGTCCTAATATGTATCGTTCCAATCAGTGTTTGCACGTAGCATCAATGTCCATTCCAAGCATGTAACGTGATGGGTTTTGTTTATATATTTAACTTTTTCTCTTTTTTTTTGGTATTATTTTATTGGTAGTCAAAGCATGTAACGACCATATCTAATGGGAATTAGGCTACTAGACCTCTAACTCGCAGTTGAGCCCAAGGACTAGAGGAACTGGCACGATGAATCATTTTGTTCCAACCAACCCTTACCGAGGCCGAATACTTCCTTGTCGAGTCACCTTTAATGCCATGTCGTATGGCCGCCCATTTTTTTGTGGTATGTCGAGTTAATAATTACTCTCTAGCGCTAAGCCTAGGAATTAATCGACATCTTCCTTGTTGAAAAGTTGAGAGAGAGATTTCGCACTGACTAATGCAATTTTTTTAAATTAATATAATATGCAAAAAACGAGATTTTGTAAAATATGAGATTTTATAAAAATGTTATTTTGAAAATATGAAAAAAAAAAACTAAAATTTAACTTAACATGTGTTTACTAGACACTAATGCTATAACTAATTACTAGCAATTAAAGACATGATAAAAATTAAAAAAAGTAGTACAAGTTTTAAAAATAACTACACATATACTAAGTGAGATAAAAATAAATAAATAAGACAAGCTATAGACAATAATTAAAAACCACTATTATGTACCTGTAAGGTAAAGCACGCAAAGTTGATGAAAGGGAACATATTGAATCCCTAGTCTTATCGCGGGCGCACCTATAGAATTGGTCTAAGGAATGGGTTCGAGCATGTTTTTAACAAATGTGTAATTATTCTTTTTTTTGCTCGCACCATGCAACCCTTATTTATAAAACTCGAAAACAAATCTTTTGAATCAAATCGAATCTAAATTGATAAAGATTCAAAATAGATTCGAATCTTACAAATCTTGATTTTATTAGATTTAACGTTATCGTATCAGATTTGGTTTTTTTTTTTTTTTTTTACAACTATTTAGTCAAGATTCCATCAAATTAATTTTTTTGAATTTTTTTCTTTTTTAGTTTTTTTTTTACTAACAATTTTCTATTTTTTTGTCTTTTTTATCATTTTTTAATTTTTTTATTATTTTCTAAATTACAACCTTAAAAACAAAAATTATAACAACTATGAGCAAAAATTGAGTGTCTACAGCTGCCCCTCTTTGTGGTGAAGTTTGAATAAAACTTTGCCATAAAGACAAAAGTGACACCGTTTTTACCTCGAGACGACTCTATCTTAAAGAACGCTAAGACATTTAACAATGATAAGTTTGGAACGAAAAATAACGAGGGTAACACCCTTGTGGGTTGATAAGAATCCTTAAAAAGAATAATGAGAACTTGGTCGTACCCTAATGAGCTGACTAACCAAGGCGGTCAAAGCGCCCCTTGAGTTGGTTAAGACCTAAAAAATAAGAAAAAACTTGGTCGTGCCCTGATGAGTTGACTAACTAAGGCGGTCAAAGTGCCCTTTGAGCTGGCGAAGACCAAAAAATAAAGAGAACTTGGTAGGACCCTAATGAGCTGACTAACCAAGGTAGTCAAAGCGCCCTTTGAGCTGGTTAAGACCCAAAAATGAGGAAACTTGGTCATGCCCTAATGAGCTGACTAACCAAGGCGGTCAAAGCGCCCTTTGAGCTGACTAAGACCTAAAGAATGAAGAAACTTGGTCATACCCTAATGAGCTGACTAACCAAGGCGGTCAAAGCGCCCTTTGAGCTGGCTAAGACCTAAAAACAAGGAAAACTTGGTCGTGCCCTGATAAGCTGACTAACTAAAGTAGTCAAAGCACTCTTTGAGTTGGCTAAGACCTAAAAATGAAGGAAACTTGGTCATGCCCTAATGAGCTGACTAACCAAGGCGGTCAAAGTACCCTTTGAGCTGGCTAAGACCTAAGATAAAGAAACTTGGTCGTGCCTTAATGAGCTGACTAACCAAGGTGGTCAAAGCGCCCTTTGAGTTGGCTAAGACCTAAAGATAAAGAAACTTGGTCGTGCCCTAATGAGCCGACTAACTAAGGTTGTCAAAACGCCCTTTAAGCTGGCTAAGACCTAAAGATGAAGAAACTTGGTCGTGCCCTAATGAGCTGACTAACCCAAGCGGTCAAAGCGCCCTTTGAGCTGGCTAAGACCTAAAAATAAGGAAAACTTGGTCATGCCCTAATGGGCTGACTAACCAAGGTGGTCAAAACGTCCTTTGAGCTGGTTAAGACCTAAAACATGAGGAAACTTGGTCGTACCCTAATGAGCTGATTAACTAAGGCAGTCAAAGCACCCTTTGAGCTAACTAAGACCTAAAAATGAAGAAAACTTGGTTGTGCCCTAATAAGCCGATTAACCAAGGCAGTCAAAGCGCCCTTTGAGCTGGCTAAGACCTAAAAATGAAGAAAACTTGGTCGTGCCCTAATGAGCTGATTAACCAAGGCAGTCAAAGCGCCCTTTGAGCTAACTAAGACCTAAAAATGAGGAAAACTTGGTTGTGCCCTAATGAGCCGATTAACCAAGGCAGTCAAAGCGCCCTTTGAGCTGGCTAAGACCTAAAAATGAAGGAAACTTGGTTGTGCCCTAATGAGTTGACTAACCAAGATGGTTAAAGCGCCCTTTGAGCTAGCTAAGACCTAAAAATGAGGAAAACTTAGTCGTGCCCTGATGAGCTGACTAATCAAGGCAGTTAAAGCGCCCTTTGAGCTAGCTAAGACCTGAAGAATGAAGAAACTTTAAATTGGGATAATGCTCCATGAGCTTGCTAAATCCCTAAGAGATTATAAGTTGGGCAACATTCTATGAGATGGGCAACTAGGAGCTTATGAAACTCTAGATTGGGATTATATTCACATGCTGGCTAGCTCCTTAAGATATTATTAATTGGGACTGTGTTTTGGGAGCCAGCTGGAAGCTTAAGAAACTTTAGATTGGGACTGCGTTCTATGAGCTAGCTAGATCCTTAAATGAAAATATGAATCTAGATAGCACTCCATAAGCTGACTAAAGCGCTAAAAAAGATATGAATAGGAACAGTGCTCTATGAGCTGACTATATCCTTGAGAAAATGGATAAAGGGTAAGCACCCTTCTGACTTGCTTAAACTCTATTGACGGTTGAAAGTAAAACTAAGGACCATAGCCGACTCGAAAAAAAAAACTCTTGATTTGAGAAATTTATAAATGAAGGAATTTGGTGAAAACTGTTTATAACATGAATTGAAAATTTGCCTACTATAGGTGAAATAGACTAGAAAATGAATGGAAAAACTTATAACAAGCCTCCACTTTCTCTCTCTCCTTTTCATGTCTTTTCATTTTCTTTTTTTCCTTCTTTTTCCTTGAAAGTTTGCTAACGGATACAAATTCCTATTTAAAAGGCAAATGCTATAATCATGTAGGGTATCTCATATCCACCTTAGTTTGTAACTTAGACAATGAGCTTCTTAGATAGGCCTTAGACATTCATTTCGTAAGGAAAAGGTAACTCACGATTAGTTTAGTCGAAGAGGACTTCCTTACGTACACTCGGTCTGGATTTCACTCTTGATTACTATTCCAGAAATTATAATACAGTTTGTAAGTGATACACTCTGATCGATCTGTTAGGTCTTTTTGGGTTCAGTATTGTAAATTGGGCTTTTGGTCAAATGGTTTCAAAAGAAGTTAATTGAGAGGGCCTATTTTGAAAGAAGTGCTTTCGTCCAACCCGGAGGGTACAAGTCAAGAACCCTTAGGAATGAACTAGAGGTGCGCTTGCCCCAGTTTCAAAAATAATTTTTATCTTAGATAAATTATTCTTCAAAATTGGAAGAGCTTTGAGTAGGGAGATAATGTGGGTGGGAAGGTCTTGTGTTTGAGATTTGAGTGGATAGAAAGGGTTTATGTTCATGATTTAGAGTGTAATTTTGAACTGAATATGGAGTTTTTGGTTTGTGGTTGAAAACATGACTCTGAATAAATATGAGGTTTTGTGTTTTTGGTTAGGAATGCGATTCAAGGCCTTTTGTTTTTAGAGCAACTTGGGCCTTCTTTGATTGGGGATTTTCTCAAGCCCGATATTTGGGTATTTCTTCATTTTCCTTTTTCTTAGTTTTTTTTTTCTTTTTCCCTTTTTTTTCTTTTTCTTTTTTTTTTCTTTCTTTTCTCTCCCCAAAAATAACTATCTCTTTTGTCAAGTTTTTATCTTTAGATGAATCAAAGCCCTAAATCCATAGGTTCAGAGTGCATTGGCTTAAGTAAGGTATGTATGGCCTTTGGAGTATTTAGAAAAATGTCAACTCTTCTTCAAAGGGAACAATTTATCAAAAACAAAAATTATCCTTGAATTGTTATTACCGGGGTAAGCACAAATCAGTTTTATCCATCTCTCCTAATCAATGACCTTAACCTTCAAATTGCCCCACCGTGGGGTAGTTCTTGATAAGGTTTACATTTGAAATGACTCCAAATCAATCTAATGGGGTTATCAAAGGATAATTGTATTTGGGATTTGAAAATGAATGCCTAACTTCATTTCAGTCTGCGTATCAAATTCAAAATGGACCTCCTTTAAGGAATGAGTCCAAAATATCCTCACCATGATATCTCTCAACTCTCAAAGTATTTAAGGGTTATTGTATAGGATATAGTTTGCCTCTTTTCATTCAAAACTTTTTAAAAATGAGTTACCAATTCCTTACTTAGGGATTGATTGACCTTAGGGTATTGACCTTACTCCCCAATTCCTTGGAACATGCCCCGATTGTGAAATTTCAAAGACTAAATACCCCATGCCCTTGACTTATAGGTCTTAACGCCCTTGAGCTTCCATATGTGATTTTAGGTTAGGTTCTTTAGAGTTCAAATGGGCTGGAACTGACAGCTTTTGAAGTGGAAGGGACTAGATGCCCTTTTTGTTCGTACTGGGGATCAAGCTTAGGATAGTGATTTATGGCTTTGTGTTTTGACTCAGTTTATGGTTGGACTTGATGGCTCAAGCCTTGAGTTTGTTCAACTATCTTGATAGGCTAGGGCTCGGGTTTGGTTGGTTATTTTCTTGGGCCAAACGAGTCTGTTTAGGTTATCTACTTTAATGGGCCAAGTAATTGTGTTTGTCCCGAACCCTTTAAGGAGTTGTAACCGTTAGCAAATTTCTTTATTTTTCTTTTCTTTCCTTTCCTTTTTTTTTTCCGAAAGAGAGAGAGGAAAAGTTAAGGCTTTTGTGTTACAAAAACCGAGTTATGGAATTGTAAATGGAGGTTTGCTTTACTAGAATTCTATATATAAACCTAAAACAACATTATTGAGGGTCTATTTACAAGTGAGGAATTCTGAAGAATAAAAGACTAAACAAAGAAAATATCTAAATCTTATTTGTTCCAAATGAAGAAGGCTATTTGCAAAATGCTAAAATTTCCTAAAAGAATGAACATTTCTGGTTGGTAAAATACTAGGCACAATGATAATTACCTGTTATTTTACAAGTTTGATTCTTTTCGTTTGGCTTCTTTTTTTTTTTTTTTTTTTTCTATTTACTCTGTGAGGGTTAGGCTCAGCTGATATGGGTCTAACCAAAAAGCGATAAATTTGGGCTCCCATAGATGTATTAAGGCCCGTACTAAGGTAATATTTATAGGGCTCTTCTATAGGGGCAAGATGAGTCCAATCTTGTTCCTACTAAATTTTTACTTATTTAGGCTGAAAAGTTAGAACCATATCTAGAGTATCTTTTAAGACCAATGAGGTGGGTAGACATGGACTTGTTTGGAAGCCCCTTGACTTGATCTAGTCATAGTTATGAAAAAAAAAAAAAAGAAAAGAAAAAATCAAAATTACAATCATCACTTATTCTAAACTTTATACAAAATTATTACAAATTATTTATAAAGAAATATTACAACTACAACTTCATAACTAGCTTTACCCATTTAGGTCTGCCACATCATAGGTTCTTTTAGATTTTGTGCAAAGGGTAGGTTATAAAGGTTTTCAAGTTCTGCAATCACTACGTTTTTCAAAGCAACGATTCTGTGGTCGCATCTGAACTTGAGTGAGGTAGCTTGATCGGCCCCGGAAGGTGGTTACCCCACAACATCCGAAGCTTATGCAATGGCCCCCCTCCTAAGGTCTTAAGACGGCCTGGTTCTGACCGTATCTACCATGCATTTATGATGTAAAAAAACAAAATAAAAGTAAACCCCCCAAAATTACCCCCTTAAATAAACTGCAACAACAAAAAAAATGTTAGTAAAAAATAAATAAATAAAATAAACAAATACATAAAATAACATACCTAAGTTCTTTTTTTTTTATTATTTCATCTTTTTATTTTTTTTTGAAAAAAAAATAATTTTATTTTCGGTAACTTTTAGTAGCTAACCCTTTAGTGATCCCCAGTGGAGTTGCTAAACTGTCAAGCCTGATTTTCGATTTTCCTTATTTAAAATTAATTTCTCCATTTCCTGATTAATACTAAATCCTAACCCATTTAATATTAATCCTCGACTAAAAAAATTGAGAAATTTTGATTTTTTATTGAAAATAATTTTTGGAGTCGTCAAAGTCGGGAAAAGAAAAAGAAACCGTAACCAATTAGGTGAATTGATTATGATTTGGCTATCGGTCTTTGATTTCAATTTTAAATGAAAAACCATCGGGAGCTAACCTATTAAACTCTAACGGGTACCACTATCTATTTACTGAAATTAGAATTATTTTTCTAACTATAACATTTTTAAAGAAAAAATAAATAAACGATAAAAAGAAAAAAAAAAAACCTAAGTTTCTACATATTTTATTGTTGCCTCGAAGGTGCCTACATACCCGCTAGCCGGGATCAAACGATCATAGTTCTTTCCAAAAACTTTAATATGTTGGTTCTTTTTATAAAGAAAAAATAATTGGTTGAATTTGCATTTTTATTAACCATTTCATTTTTATTAAGAAAAATCCTTAGAAGCCTAATTTTTATTTCTAATTATAAAAAAAAAAAACCTAAAAACCTAATTTTTGAAAAGTCCTAAATTAAGATTTTTATTTAAAAACAACTAAGAGATAATTTTTTTATTTTATTTTCAAGAAAAACTCTAAAGATTTTATGAAATATGCAATATTCTACATGACGAATTTTTTATATAAAAAAGATGCTTAAAACATTAAAAATAAAAAAGAAAAAAAAATCATAATCATAGAAAAGACACCTAACTATAGAAAAGACGTCTAAATCATAGAAAAAATATCTAAATTATGAAAAAGATGTTTAAATCGTAGAAAAAATATCTGAATCATAAAAAAGAAACCTAAACAATGGAAAAGATATATAAACTATAGAAAAGAAGCCTAAATTATAGAAAAGATGTCTAACCATAGAAAAGATATTCAAACTATAAAAAAGACATCTAAACTATGGAAAAGGCATCTAAACTATAAAAAACAAGCCTAAACTATGAAAAAGATGTCTCGCCATAAAAAAGAAGTCAATTAAAGATTTTTTTTTATTTTATGAATATCAAAATGATTTTTTTATCTAGAAAACCCTAACATGCCTAATGCAATTTTTCTAAATTAATACAATATGCAAAAAACGAGATTTTGTAAAATATGAGATTTTATAAAAACATCATTTTGAAAATATGAAAAAAAAAACTAAAATTTAACTTAACACGTGTTCACTAGACACTAATGCTATAACTAATTACTAGCAATTAAAGACATGATAAAAATTAAAAAAAGTAGTACAAGTTTTAAAAATAACTACGCATATACTAAGTGAGATAAAAATAAATAAATAAGACAAAATATAGACAATAATTAAAAGCCACTATTATGTACCTGTAAGGTAAAGCACGCAAAGCTAATGAAAGGGAATAGATTGAATCCCTAGTCTTATCACGGGTGCACCTATAGAATTGGTCTAAGGAATGGGTTCGAGCGTGTTTTTAACAAATGTGTAATTGTTCCTTTTTTGGCTCACACCATGCAACCCCTATTTATAAAACTCGAAAACAAATTTTTTGAATCGGATCGAATCTAAATCTAAATTGATAAAGATTCAAAATAGATTCGAATCTTACAAATCTTGATTTTATTAGATTTAGTATCATCGTATCATATTTGGTTTTTTTTTTTTTTTTTACAACTATTTAGTCAAGATTCCATCAAATTAATTTTTTCGAATTTTTTCTTTTTTAGTTTTTTAGTTTTTTTTCCCTAACAATTTTCTATTTTTTTGTCTTTTTTATCATTTTTCAATTCTTTTATTATTTTCGAAATTACGACCTTAAAAACAAAAATTATAATAACTATGGGCAAAAATCGAGTGTCTACATAAAGTATCCTAAATGGTCCTTCAACTTTAGTAGGTGGTTTATTCTTCTTCTTATTAGGAAACCTTTCCTTACTTAAGTATAACCATATTTGGTCACCGGGCTAAAATTGCTTAGTCTTCCTTCCTTTACCTTTTTCCTTTAGTTTTTTGGCAACTCAATCAATGTGCTAAGCGACTTGTTGGTAGATTTACTAAAAAGATAAGCCTTTGGTTCTTGCTTCTAGATCTTCTTAGTCGATGGGTGGCATTAGTGTGTGGTTGAAGGGGAGCTCAAGGTTAAAGCCATAAACGACCTCAAATGGGGCCTGCCTAGTGGTGGCATGAAAGGTCCTATTGTAAGCAAATTCTACCATAGGCAGGCAGACATCCAAGTCGGTTAAGTTCTTTCCCACTACAGTTAGGAACAATAATCCTAAGGTGCAGTTGACTACTTCAGTTTAGTCGTCAGTTTGAGGATGGCAAAAGGTACTGAACAGTAATTAAGTTCCCATCCGATACCACGGAGTTTTCTAGAAATGGCTCGAAAATTTAGATCTCTATGTGATACTACACTCCGTACAAGCGAATTACGTCCTGCAAAAACAAAGAAGCAATAGCCAAAGCATCATTAGTTTTGGTATAAAGTAAAAAATGTGTCGTCTTAGTAAACCTATCTATGACAACCATTATAAAGTATTTGCCTCTAGCAGTTTAGGGTAATCCATACTCAAGTCAACCTATGGTTTGGTTAGAA
Source organism: Lumnitzera littorea (assembly GCA_024138015.1). Lineage (NCBI taxonomy): Eukaryota > Viridiplantae > Streptophyta > Magnoliopsida > Myrtales > Combretaceae > Lumnitzera > Lumnitzera littorea. The sequence goes on from JAMXBB010000012.1 coordinate 16,816,255, forward strand.
CAAGTAAAGGCATTACCTTCCTTTACTCTACTCAGCTTTTCACTTTATTGCACATGGCATATCTTTCCATCACACAATGTACGTCAAGTTTCATTTTAAGCCAGAAGAACCTATCATTCAATAGTTCATATGTCTTTCACTCTCCAAAGTGCCTAAAGAGTCCTATACTGTTGGCTTCTCTTACCAGCAGCTCTCTAACTAAACAGGCCGACACACACAATTTGCCACCTTGAAATAGATATCTATCCTCCATAAGATACTCATCCACTGCTCTTCCTTCTCTACAGTATTATATATAGGGCCAAAATAACAATCATTTTGATATTGTTCTTTAATGCTTATAAACCCTAATAACCGGGTCTGTAACTCAGTGAGAAGAACACGTCTTCTTGATATAGCATCAGCAACTATATTATTTTTGCCTTACTAGCATTTGATGACAAAATTAAATCCTTCCAGGAACTCAATCCATTGAGCTTAGCATTTAGACAGCTTGGATTAGCTTTATAGATATCTCGAGGACTCATGATCTATGTATTCCTTTGGCAGAAGCTAATGTTGCCACATGCCAAGAGCTTAAATTAGGACTAAAAGTTCTTTATTACACACAAAATAGTTTAATTGTACTCCTATAAGCTTCTCACTATGTAAGCGATAAGTTAACCTTCTTACATCAGCACAACTTCGATGTCAACACCTGACATATTGCACTCAATCTCAAATACCTTATCAAAGTCAAGCAGGGCCAAGGCTAGGGCAGACATCAATCTTGCTTTCACTTCGGCAAAACTCTTCTCTTCTTTCTCTCCCCACTTAAACTCCACATTCTTCCTTGTTAACTTAGTCAAAGGTGCTACTACGGAACTTAATCCTTAGATAAAACGTCAGTAAAATGAAGCCAATCCATGGAAACTCCTCACCTTAGCATATGAGGTTAAGGTCAGCCATTCAACAATAGCTCTGACTTTCTCTTCATCAACTCTCAACCCTCCTTTACTAACCACATAACTTAGGAAGATCACTTCTTCTTAACAAAATCGGTATTTCTTTAGGTTAGTTTCAAAATAATCTCTTTGTTCGAAGGACATTGAAGACAACTCAGAGATAGTCAGTATGCATTGTCGCGTCAGTACTATAGATAAGAATGTTGTCAAAGTAGACAACAACAAATTTTCGTATCAAATCTCTCAAAACATGATTCATCAATCTCATAAAAGTACTTAGGGTATTTGATAATCGAAAAGGCATGACCATCCACTCATATAAGCCATATCGGGTCTTGAAAGCAGTCTTCCATTCATCTTCTTGCCTCATTCGAATCTAGCGATACCTTAACTTCAGATCAATCTTACTGAGTACTCTCACATTACTTTATTCATCTAAATATCGTCCTACCTTGGAATTGGGTACCTATACTTAATCATAATCTTGTTGATAGCTTTGCTATCCATACACATACGCTAAGTTTCATCCTTCTTCAGCACTAGCAACGCGGGCACAGTAAAAGGGCTAAGGCTTTCTCTCACATACCCCTTCTCTAATAACTCATTCATTTGTTTCTTGAGCTCTATAGCTTGCTCAAGATTCATTTTATAAGCTGGTTTGTTCGGCAGGGCAACTCCAGGTATCAAGTCAATGCAATGCTTTATGCTTCAAAATGAGGGTAATCCTTATGGCTTCTATTCTAGAAACAAGTCAACATATTCATCCAACAGTTCTTTTATCTCTAGGGAGTGTTCAACTTGCTCTTTCAACTCTAATAGTCATCTGATCAATAGGAAGGTCAACATATCGGCCTTAACAGCTTCTCGGAGCTCAACTCTACTTAGAGTCAAAGTCTTCTTAGATCCTCGAGCAAGTTTAGCTTGCAACTTGCTAACTTAACTCTACATTGTAAGGTTTAAAGTAATCTTCCTTCCATCCTTCTCTAACATATAGGTTTTCCTAAATCCATCATGCATAATCCTGCGATTAAAAAGTCATGGTTGGCCTATGATAAATGTGTAAAACTATACATTTATCTTCTCCAAAATAGCACATTTCACGCATTGTATGGAGTTTTTCTATTATTTCTAAGTTAAAGTTGCCAAAACGCATGTATTTGAATCAATTTTGTTAAGATTTAGAAAAAGGATCAAAATTTAGCCTTACAAGATTTGTATAAGATTACTAGAATCTATCTAAACTATTGGCTGTTCTTAGGAGAAATTTATACATAATGGTGTTTAATTCTTAGTTTCAAGTTTATATATGATGAGGGCTTCATTGGTCTAAACATTCTTTATGCGATGACAGTTACCAAACATCCTACTTGAGCATAAGATAACAATTAGCAGCTATATGAAGCCTTAAACAATAGCTATCGGTAAGAAGTCTTGATGAACCAAACACTAGATGATATCAAGTAGCTTACTTAATCCATCTATAAGAGCTCAATGGAACTTATACAATTAGTGGGATTGAGCTTCAAGTTGGCAACTCAATGAAGATTCCACAACATGCTGTCACCTTTGCAATTCCATGACTAAACTAGTGAAGAGACTAGCTCATAGTAGCTTCCCCAAGAAAGTTTAGCTGCTTAAGTAGCTCCAATAGATAAGAGAATCCAATCAAGCTCCATTTAATAACCACTTGCACTTGTCTCGACTTGGATTTAAATGTAGCGCATGCTATAAGTAGCAGTTGGTTGTGTACTTGAAGATCTAACATGATATAGCAGTTGCTCGAGTTTCCATCTAAGCGAATCATAGCTATATGGCATAAGCAACTATTGACAAAAGACCAAATCATGTGATCTTTTGAGTACTTACAACAGTAACTATAGCATATCAAGCAACTTCAATTTTCAGATCAAATCTGAGTAGCTGATGAACTTCAACCAAGGATCACCAGCTACAACATGTTACAACAGCTTCATTTCACTTGTATAGTAGCTAGGATGGGGACTCTAACTCCGTAGCAAAGCCGAGCTTCTGGGCCAAGCAACTAGTAGTTGAGCAACTTCATATACTACAATCTTCAAGGACTAAGCTACTAATTTGATACAAGAACCAGCAGCAAGCATGAACTCCTATTGTCTTAGATAGCATCTCATAAGCTACAAGTTTGAGAGCTAAAATGCAAGACAAAGGTCAAAGGGAGTAGTAAATTTAAAAACCAAGCAACGCAAGCCTAAGTTCGATGAAGCTCACATACATGAAGGACAAATTTTGAAGCTTGGAGAAAAGTTAAGAACTAGAACTAAAGCAGCATTGGAACTAATCAAGACAACAGCTACTTGAACTCCAAGTGTGTAGAATCCATGAAACACTCTATGCGAAGACCAACTGGAACTCCTCTTAACAACTACAGTAGTTTTTCAATGACAACTTCTTGCAAACTTTAGTTTCCTCACATGCAAGAAGGCACATTGAAGTTGGGAGCACCAACAATTTCTAGACAGCAGCCCCTATCCTTTGAAGAGTAGCCAACAGAATAGAAATTCTAAGCTCCTATACAAACTTTTAAACAGGCCATGAATTGTGTTGAAAGCAATGAGAATTCTAAGTAACTTCAGAGTAATAGTTGAACTCTACAAGTGAGCAACCCCTATAGCAACTCACTTTAGGCCGAGAACCAAACACTCCAATGTTGAGCTATGACCAATCGAGAACTCCTCTAAACAGCAATAACTCACGAGTTCTATCATTAAACAACCACCAATTTCCTAGTCCCCAACCAGCTCACTTTTGGAAATTACAGCAGTTTAAAAGCCATGGCACTTTAAGCACACAAATCGATAACCAAAACTGAAAATTTTGTTAATAATAGCTCAATCTATTAAGTTTATAGAACTTCATTTTTATTATTATTATTTTCTTAATTTTTGCAAGTCGTGAATGTCACTTAACAATAGCAGGCCGTGATCATTAATTTTGCAACAGCATTATCGTGAGCTACAATTTACAAAGAGCAGAACACAAACCAAGCTCCAATTGTCATAACATTATGAGAAGAAAAGAACAACAGCCTTGTCCACGCAACAGCCAAGCAAACAACAGTAACTCATGACGTCAACTGCAACACTTCACGCAAAACCCGAACAGCACCATGCTTCAATCAAGAACCAAGCACCAAGCTCTCCACATCATAGTAGCCATCGATAAAGGCAGTAGCAAAGTAGAGGACTTCAAACAACGGCAAATTCTGGCTACTGAACAACAGCTCACTTTCTTGTGTTTACCCAAGCATTCCAGGCTCCTTGATCTAATGCAACCAAGCACCAACACAGCAACTTTCCACTTCAAACAACAGCAACCAGCACTCATTTCAATCAAGAATTCTACGCCACAGCAGCCATGGTTCTTGAATTTTAAAGTTACAGCACCAATCGAGCATCTTGCAGCAACTCCTAACCAAGAATAGCAAGACATTCACGTGAACCATGTTGAAAGCAACATGAACAGCAACTTGATCCAAGCAAGTTTTGACAGTAGCAAACAGTTGCGATCCACTATGCAAACAGATAAAAATTCAGCAACTCATGAGAACTTCACTAAGTTTTAAAAAGCAGCACTCGCGCCACCAAATTCCAAACCGAACAATTCGCAGCTGCAAACTCCAAGACTGAAAGCTATTTGTCCAGCGGCTATCCATTTCCAAGCAGCAAGCGCAATTCCAAACACGGTTAATAGCTACGATAAGACCACGTAACATCAACTTATAGAAACTAAAGACTAAGCCCCTTCCACTTGCGCACACCGTAAGCTTGAAGAGCTGAAACATAGAAGCCTTACAAAGTAGTTAGCAACTTTGTCTTTAATGAGCTGAGGCAAAATAAATATGAAAACCAGGCATTAAAATTGAAGAAATTATTAGCCCATTTTCATTTTCAAGTCACGTGGAGGGCCATGTTAGAAGATTGCTTTTGCCCATTTCCGATAAAAGGAATAGAATATTCCAAAGATACAGCTCAGTGTACCAAAATTGTTTAAGTCACAATTTTAGAAGCCCACATCAACCATCCCGTTGTTTTTGGGATGAAAATGAGCACATGAATAGAAGCTGGCCCATGTGTATAGAAAAATAAAAAAAAACCTGTTTTAGTGTGAAGAAAGAGGGGATGACAGAAAAAGGAGACAAAGATAGTAAACGAAAAAAGAAGAGGGACAAGAAGAACATCTAGTAGCTTAGGGATTTTGAATTTTTGTTTTTTAGTATAATAAAGAACAGAAATTTTATTTTCGTTTTATTTTATTAATTTGATTATGTTTTGTTTAATTTCAAGACTCTAAATTATTTTGTTCTAGCTCACTAGAGGATTATCCTGGATTCCAAGTTTTCGGGATTGAATATACCAATTAAAGTGTTTTCTTTTCCTTGTTATTTTAATTTATATATATCTTAATTCATTTAGGTTTTGCGATATAATCTTGTACTTAATTTATTTAGGTTTTATATTGATGAATTTGATAAGTTGATATGTTTTGTGTATTATTCCGATATCAATATTGAGTATTTGGGTATTTTTCTATTAGATTTATCATCTAGTTATTTAGTACTTAACCATTACTTTTTAGCTAGATAGAATTATAGGATATCTAAGAAGGTTTCAATAACTTGTGTTAAATATAACTTGAATTTTTTAAAAAGCTCATTATAGGGATTTACAGGTTTTAATTAAATTTATAAACTCACGCACTTAATACGGTTGGAAATATGGTTTGAGTCATGGAGACATGCTTGAACCATATTTCTAACTAAAATAATAATTTTGGTGTGAATGGATTATTATTTACCCGATAATTATAGATAAATTGCCTTAGTAAGTGAATTTATACTATAATTAAAATTCCGCTACTCCTAGAGATAGGCAAGTTCTAATAAGTTTAATTAAATCCCTTTTAATCAATTTTGAAAATTGATTTAAGGCATTACGTTGATTCAAATGAAAATAGATTTACAAATCCTAGTTTGATCTTTTTTATCTTCTAGAACCGAGACCCTCATAGCGTAGCTAGGACATTTGGTATAGTGTTCATCTTGTTATTTAATTTTTACTCACTTTTAGTTTAACTAAAGATAGTTTAGCTTAAGGAAAAACTCAAGCACTTTAGTACTTAGTACTTAGTACCTAGCTCCTTATGGAATTCAACCTTAGCTTATCGTTTTTACTACTTCCACGACCTGATACACTTATCAGTTCACACTTACACTTTCAGCGAGTCAATCAAGCAACTAGTATCACATAAGATGCACACATGGATAGTACATCATAAAGAATGTCGTTGGAATAGTTTTTAATTGAGATTAATACTAACACTTATTAAGTGACATGTAGTGCTCTCTTCTTATTCAACTAATGTAGTTTGTATGGCTTTCGATGTGAATTGGTCGGCAACTCAAGTTTCTTAATCAAGTTGGCAGATACTACATTGGTACATCTTCTACTATCTACTATGAGTGTACAAATCTACTCATTCACTTTGCAAATGATGTGGAATAAGTTCTCTCTCTGCTCTTCTTCAGTAGAAGGTTCTATACTCATCGTATATCGAACAACTAAGGTCGGTTTATTTAGATCTTCTGCAAACACATCCTTTTAAACAAGCTCTTCTTCTCGAGTGGTATTTTCCTCGGAAGCAACCTCCTCCTCGAGCTGCTTATTAGTATTATCCACGTCGAGCTTCGGGACATCTCTCTTGATAATCATGGTTCTTTGATTCAGACACTGAATAGCCATGTAGCCAAACCCTGGGCATTTAAAGCATTTAATCTAGCTCGTCTTCTTCTTAGATCCTTGTCCCTTTTCATAAGTTCTCGGCTACACTTCACTATCAATTAGTTGGCTTTTCTATTCAAATCTAACTTCTGTTCATCGACTTAGCTCGACACTTTGTTGAGTTCGATAACTTCCTTAAGTGGGTTGGCTTGATAGTACATTGCTAAGCACTATTTAACTTATATTAAGTATAGTCGGCTTAATATAAATTACTCGACATTAATTTAAGGAAAAACATTTTTCTTTAAAAAATGTTTAGAAAAAAAAAATATTTTGAAAAAACAATTGAAGTTGCCAACTAGTTAAACTGATAAAAAATCAAATTAGGGTTTTTAGGGAAAACTCTAATTTAGCCATTAGTTTATGGATTTTCTAAAAAAAATTATTTTTTAGAAAATTAAACCAAAAAATATAGGCTCGGGGTTAATTTATTAAGATTAAGTCACCATGTAAAAATAAAAAAAAAACTAATGGGCTTTTAATTTTTTTATACTTTTTCTAAAAATGCTAAAGTATGTAAAGATATACAAAATGTAATTAAAATGAATTTTTAATAATTTTTATTGCGAATTTTCAAAAAAAGGAAAAAAATTTATATTTTTATGATTGTTCTAAAGGTACCTATATACCTGCTAGTTAGGATCAAACCAATGTAGTTTTGCTTTTAGAAAAGGTTTAGTGGGTTGGTTTTTTTTTAAAAGAAATTGAGTTAAATTTACGTTATTTATCAATTTATTATATTTTAAAAAAAACTTTAAAAAATCTAACTTTACAACTCTATTTAAAAAAAAAAAAACCCTAACTAAATAAATCTTTTGAAAACTTCAATTAAGATTTTTATTTTTTTTTTTTAAAAAAGCCTAGGTATAAAAAATTAATTTTTCTAAATCCTAAATACAAGATATATTAAGATACAAAATTTACATACATATCTTCCCCAAACATATGAATCTTGAAGAAAAGATATGCAATTATATCCAAAAAAAATGCAATTTAACTAAATATATGAAATTTATCTTACAATATTACAATTTTTCTAAAAAATCGCAAAAATGCATGATATATAGTTTATGTTAAAATTATTAAACAACCTATACTAAAAACAAGTTAGTAAAATAAAATTATTAAAAATAAAATAAATAAATAGCTAAAATAATTTATCCAATTACCTAAGTAGGTTGGATCATACGCATGATCGGATTGGACTACGTGAACTCAAACTGGACTTGCAATGAAGCATGGCATGTGAAGGTTACTATATTTCCAATCTTTATTAGATGTGTGTATGTATGTGTATTGTACTGACGTGATCTATGCGGGACTGTTGTGTATGTAAGTTGTGTATAAGTGAAGAACTGGATGCGTATGAGTTGTACAGACGTGAGTGACAGTAATCGTGTATGTGTTATATTTGAACAGCGCAAGAGAAAAATCGATGAAGTGTGTAAGTGTGTGAGTGTGAAGGGGATGTACAGTGTTTAAAGTGCAATGTTGTATTGATGAGGACAGTAGACACTGCAACGTGTGATTAGCGTACGATGAATGTATTATGAAGTGCAAGGCAATGGATGGTGGAGTGTGTGTGGAGACGTAGACATGCCATGGGCAGTGGAGTGATGTAAGTGTAACCATGTATGGGTGATGTGAGTTGTGTCGAGTATGAATGAAAAACTGTGATCATGTATGATTATGAATTTGAGTGAGGATAGACATTAATAGTGCAAGAGATGTGTGGAGTTTGTGAGTGACAAAAACTTAAAAATTTTTATAGCCAAAAACGACTCTTTATAGACTATGAATCTAAATCTTTTTTTATCTTTTTGGACATAGATTCAAATCTCGATTTAAATTTATTAAATTCATTCAAGATTTAATCAAGTTTCTAGAAACCTTACATTGATTTGAGATTTCTATCTTGGGCTCAATTCAATCCTTCTAAATTTAGCCGAGTATACATGCTAACCTATTTAATAAATCCTAAATTTATTCAGCCCAATATAAATTAGATAAAAATCCACTTTATATTTCATTGGATTAAAAATATTTTTAATAAAGCCCGACTGACTCGAAATTTATTAAATTGAATGCACATCTTCAACCATTATTCAATCCGACCTTAAATAATCAACTCGACTTGACACTTTTATTATTATCATTTTTATTTTCTTTTTATTATTTTTTTTCATCATTTTTTATAATCTATCCTGATAAAAAAGAATCCTAAGAGTGCCAAAAATGAGGTACTTACATACAAGTCGACTCATTGGAGGTCAGCTTAACCTGTTCCTCCTCTATCTTTCCACTCGCTGAGCTATTCTTATAGCCATGTCCAACATAGTAACTGTTGAAGTTTCACGATATCTTCGATGTCACTTCTTAACCCAATAAGAAATTTAGATACTATTCGAGCTTATGGCTCATCCGCTTCACATCGGATCATCAGCATTTGGAACTCCCAAACATACTCGTCAACAGTTTGTCTCCCTTGTCGTTGCTCTTAAAGTCTAGCAAAAGTATCCTATAGGTAGGTATCCAGTTCGAATCTATTTTTGAGAATTCTTTTTATCTCAAGCTAGGTGCTAGCTTCTCTATATCCTTCTCGCCTCCTCATGGTCTAGGAGTTCTTCCACCATAATGCAACATGCCTTGAGAATTTGACAACAGCAACCTTTAACTTCTCACAATCCTCATGCTAATAATCAACAAAAACAAGTTCGATCTTTTCCTCCAAATCTAGATAGTCATCTACATCCTCGAAACCATTGAAGCTTGAAATTTGAAGCTTCACATGGTTAGTAGCTCAGGGTGCTCTAACTCGCTCCTCTTCTTCATTGTACTCTTCATCTTCTTCCTCATCCAAATCACCTAAGTCAATCATCCTTTGTACTCGTTCTCCTACTTCCTCAACTCAATCTTCTTGAGCCAGATTCTATCCTCTTGTAGATCAAGCAACTTGGGGAGTATTCTTTATGGCTTTGATAGATTGAAAGTCCAACACATGAAGAGCCTTAGTAAGGTCGACTATAAGGTTAACCTTTTCATCAAATCGTTCATCAATACTTTTAGGGATGCCTTGGGGTTGTTGTCTATGGTGGACAACACCACTATTATCATCTTCAATATCGACGTTGACATTAGGATCCATCATTTTCTTTGATAGAACTCAATAACAAACTCTAATTCTAAGAAACAAAAAATATAGTTCCTTCAAGCCAAACAACACACATATACACTTCATCCATACGAATATTCAACTATTTATGAACACAACAGCTACTCCAGAAAACAATAAACCAAATTGAAACTTACTCTGTTTTTGTTTGCTTGAAATAAGGAAAAACAGAGTATATAGCCACAACAGACTACTACGCCTTCTACTAACTCAAATACTCACAGCTAATCCTTTATGCAACTTCAGTATGCTACTACAAAAACTACTTCACAAAAGCTCAAATACAACTTACTCAAACAAACCTCCACTTTGATACCAAGATAATATGAATCGAAGCCAAGGATTAACAAGGTCGATTTTAAAGGGGTAAGTCCAAACTTGCTGAAAGCTTTAAAATGAAGGTAAAAATTCTGAAAATAGGAAAGTAAACAAGCAACCTACAAACGAATTTCAAGGATATAACTCATTAAGGAAAACTTCAAGAACTCACGGCTCAACTCGATATGATGCACGAGCTGATTCGATGAGAGTACTCGTCACTTAGTCTTATTTAAGAGTTATGATAAGAGCGAAATAAATAAATAGCTAAGAGCAATGTTCACAAAAGGGAATGTATTCAATATCAAATGTAAGATGATGATGATGATATGGCTACATATTATAAGGGTATTTATACCCGAAATGCTAAGGCATCCTACTTAAAATGGAAAAGACAAAAAGAGTAATATAAAAAAAAATAATGTATAAGGAATAATAGAGGGTATAATTAAAAATGCAACAAAAAAGGGAATCATATACGAAAGATTCTATCACAAAAGGTCTTCGGATAAGTGACAGATAGTTAGTGGTTATAGACTTGGCAAAAAGATGGATAACTATTCAATTCGCCTAGGTGTTGCTAAGTGATGATGCCAAGCTAAGCTGACAACTCAATAGTGTTGAGCAAATTAGGTGACCTTTTCGAGGTAAATTCAGCTCAAACATGTTGGGTGCAGCTTTGATTCAAGTCGATTGAGTAGCTGGGCAAATGGGCCGAGCTGTTGTCTAGATATGTCTCTAGTCGACAACTAGAGACTATCGCTAAATGCAAAAGGGTTCAGCTTGGCTAAGGCATCAGGTCAGCAGACTACAACAATTCGAATTCCTTAAATGTAGTATGTGAAGAAGGAACTCATCTAGTCATGCTTTCCAATCCTCAAGCTTAGGCTTGGATATGTAGTCCAGTGGTTTGATTCTTATCATTACCAAACCAATAAATAAGAATCTTACAACACTAAAAAGAAAGAGTCAAGGAATTTTGAATGCTCGATTCACGTGTCCTTGGATTTAAACATATAGGACTGGTCAACTTGCTGTTGTGAACTTGGAAGATTAAGTTGTTCGCCTTAGAGCTTTGTTTTTGTAATGGTGGATGTTTACGTATTATATATCACGCATTTTGGTGGCAATGCAAGGCACTTTTTATTGAAGAACTTCCTCTTTTTGTTACAAAAAAATCTAAGCACTTTTGTTCCATAAGATCTTTGCCGTCATGTTAAGCTTATGGACATAATGGAAATACTTTTGTTAAGATTTATTTGGCAATATGCAACTTCAACTTTTATAATGGAGCTGTTGGTAACCAACAGTGCAAGTATAAGATAAAGTTGTAACTTTTTTCTAATACTGCAAGAATAGCTTTTTTACTCTTGGTTCCAAAATTTTGATTAAATTAGCTAACAAGATGTACTATTTAATCTAGACTTTAACAGGTGTTTTGATTAGGAAATCATAAGTTCTTTTCTACTCTTTTAATTTAGTCTTTAACAGGTGTTTCAATTTTCTTTAATAGGTCTCTAACGATGTGTGTATATTTTATGTCTAGACGGCTACAACAATAAAAGGGAATTAGTTGGGTATATGTCTCAAATACTTTTCCACCTTGATAAAAAATAAACTTCTAATTAAATGTTCTTGATGTCTAGTATTGAATTGCCTGCGTTTGGCCTCTAGTATTTATAGCCAACATAAAATCCATAGTCAACTATGGTATATGTTAATTTTCTTTTATGTCCAACAATTACTTGAGTATAATTCTAAGCAACATGTTATTCCTACGAAATTCCACAATATGTTTGACATTAATAGTTTTAAGTGCTTTCCAGCTTTTTTAGTCCAACATATTACTTATACATATCTGAGATTCCAAAATATTGCTAGTTGGATCCTGTCTATAGGCAACAAGTTGCAATCCCCATACCAAATCCCTGGCTCTTTTTTAATAACTCCATCAACAAACCGAATTTTCTTCACCAATCCAAGACCATTTTACAAAAGCAATTCCAAGCCATATCCATATAACCATATAATGAATAAGTTGAGATGATGGAGTTGTACGAAGTTAAATTATGTTCTTCCATTGTATCGAAAACCATTTGAGCTTTTTTAAGCTCGTGATTTTTAGCATACATGGTTACTAGAGAATTGCAGATAAAGACATTTGATTCAAAACCATTCCTAAGAACATATGCATGAATTTGCATTTCTACATTGAGAGCTTCCATTTTTTCCACTAGCTTTTAGCACTTTCATAAATGCTGTGCCAACATCATATGACAGGAAACACGGTTGAGGAGAAAGAACGACAACTTGATAAAAGCTCCACTCTGCCTTTTAATCAACGATCATGATTAATAAAAGCTACATAGTATAGTGACTTTTAAAATAGTTACAATATGATATAAGTTCCTAACGAAGCCATTACATTCTTGAAGCGACTAACTAACCGCTGTGATTCAGCATCATTACAAGGAGCACAATAGCAAATATGCCAAAAAAGAAAAACAACCATGAAAGAGCCAAGCAATAAATCAAGAACATTATCTTCTTCTTCCTCGACTTCAAACTTTTCTTCATTTGAGCTAGTTGTTCCTTCACAGCATTCAACTCGATTTCTATTAAACTTTGTTCTTCAATGCCATCATTAGCACTTGATGAGACATTCACATTAACTGGTTTAATGTCACCTAATCGTTGATAAAGTTCCAATATCACCTCTTTTACATGATCAGGCATTGGCAAGTCAACCCACTTGAAGAAAGCACAATGCCCTTCACTTTTATAATGCAAATAAGTATGAAATCTCCTCCCCAAATTCTGTTTCATCCAATTGGTTTATAGGGGTGAGTACAAACCATAAAAGCAACATTCAACATGTCTATCACTATTTGATGAGTTTCCAATAGACGATGAAGCTTAGATCACTTCAGGGGGTTTCTAAAGCTAAACCATAACCTTATTCTCCCCTGTATTTCATCCACCATTTAGTTGGTTTTGTAGTACCTTACGAAGCTATAAAACCTATTTTGAATTATAAAATAGTCAACACACCGAAAATACATAAGGGAGATTATAATACTAATAGGAAAGGCTTCATTTTCAGTCAACTGATACTACTTCCATTAGAATACTTATAATCTAATTTAAAATATATTTCTTTTTAAATACATAAGAACCATAGCAAGATTTTCCTACTAGAAAGAAAAGGACGCATGTCAAACCCTTGGTAAAATATTCTCCAAAAGAAATCAAGTTCTAAGCCTCACCATGCAATGAACTTATCTCTAAGCATATATATGTACACTTCGCAATGATCTTTGCCAAAAGCAGTTATTTTTACATGAATGACATCACAATACAGCTACATCAAACCAAAAGTATAACTAAAATCAATATGCCCCGACATGAATATGTACATGAACTTTTTTACCATCTTAGGAGATATAATATTAGGAAAAAAGAAAAAACCTATTAGTATTGAAGAGAATTTTTAGAGACCCATACAAATACGAAGAGAAATCGACCAACGGTCAATATAAATAACTAAACAGCAAATCACAACCGAAAAGGGAAAACTTACTAGATCATTGCACGATTCTATGCACCTAGTGCACCAATTGCAATTTATATGGACATTCAATTAGGAATAGAGTTTGAACAATGTGAGTTTGAAGATTTACAATTTCAATTTCTAATGGTATTCTTCAAATCTTTCTGTATTCAGGATTTCAATATATAAGGTTTTTATTTCTAATCATATTCTTTCTTTCTCATTTTAGGATTCAAAGATTTAGGGTTTCAATTTCTAGATGTATTCTTGGTTTCAGTCTAAGTTTGGGGTTTACATTTTTAGAGGTTTAGAGTTATTGGCATTTACATTGGCCATCGATCCCACTTTTCAATGGGTTTTCTTTTTTTTTTTTTTTAATTTTCCTCTTCTTAGTCAAGTAAGACAATTAATTGTCCACATAATTTTTATTAAATTATGTCAACAGTACACGTATCTATATAACATGATACACCAACAAGAGTAAACAACGTTATACCTTCTTTTTTATGATATCTCTTATTTTAACTATAGAAACAAACGTTTATGTTTTAAATGAAATATGTAAAACGTTCATCTCTCGTACGCCAATCCCATATTTATCCTATGTGGTGTAATTTTCCTTGGGAGAAACACTCCCCGATTCAGCAACGTTCTCGCCGATCCTTTTATAATATGCAGGTGATGATGTTTACCCTTTGCATATTACTCGGTTTTGTTATGCAAATGAAGGAATCATGTTATCGGAAAAAGGAAGAGAAATTACTTCTATCATCTTTTGGTAAATTTTTAATATTTAATCGGTATAATCTCACACTACTACCAGCATATAAAATATTGTTCCCATTATTATCAACCAATGTAGCCTTATTTCTGTCGCTTCTCGCTCATAAGTTTCTCCATCTGAGTGCATTATTACCTGCGAATGGGACACACGTGTCTTAAGTTGTCAGCACGCCCTCTTGGGAGGAGACCCGATGCATGGCAATCGCATGCAAACGTTAGCACACGAAAATGTCAGGGAAGGGATGGACCTTGTTACGAGAATATTAATTTAATACGAGAAAAATGTTAAAATTTATTTTTTTAATCTCATACCTGAATTTAAAACTGGTAAATATTTTATTCAATTATAATATTACTTACAAAGTTTGAAATTATTAAACATCATTTTCAATTAAATTTTAACTTATCAAACTTATTACTTTCATCATTTTTAAAATGATAATATAGCAAGCACTTATTGGTTAACTATGAATTCGATACATAAGAATTTGATTAAAAATGGAATTTATCAACATCAAATTTTAAGTATAAAATTAATAAAAACTCAGAAAATTGAATTTAACATAATCTCATTTGGTACGCCTGGGCCGAATGCTATGGGAAAGGCCAGAAAGTATGCTCGAGGAACGTTAATGGAAGAATATTAAAACTCGGATACTGTTATTGGATGATCGGAGGCATCTGTGAAAATATTTTAAAAAAAAAATATTAATAAATTACGATATTCGAAAATCGAGAGATTTTACCATCATATTCTTATTTTTTAGAAGATCCGTCTAATACTTTACCTCACTATTCATTTATACACTTTTAAATTTGAATTATTAAATTCATAATTTGTTTAAATTTTTAAATTTAAATAAATATAAATTAAAGATAAAATAAAAGATAAAATGATCCCATCAAAAGTAAGAAGAAACTATAAAAAAATCTTTATTTGTGAGGAAGCTTGATTACTAGTATATGTCACAAGTATAAATATACATATTATGGTAATTATAAAATGATAATAGTAACATATAGGAATTAATAAAACTATTATCTATATGTTTGAATTTCATTATACTTTTATACTAAATACATTATTTTACGGTTCTATCCTTATTTTTTTATAAAATTAATTTTTTATCTATTTCACTCTTAATTTCGACGATTTAAATTTTATAAAATGAAAATAAATGGTACAATAAAAAATGGAATTAATCCTATGAAAATAGATAAGCCATACCAAAAGCTAATCCTTAGAATCAGTAGTTGTACTTAGCCTCATCCCTCCAGCTCTTAACTCTTAACTTATGTTTAGAGGGATTTTGATCCTTTATAAATTTTTATCCATTTATAAATTAATAATTAAAATTATTTAAATTTTTAAAATACTTATAATGTTATCATAAAACCATCATCTCTTTCATAGTCTATACGGTTAATTATATAACATGCAAGCATCTCAAAAGCTAAATTGAAAGAAGTTGACAAATCATAAATTAAGAAATCTTTCCTTTCATACTAAAAAATTGAGAAATCTTTCCTGTCCAGAGACATTTACTAGCATCACCCTATCCTTCTCATACTCAAAAATACTTGTCTCGTTGTGCTCAATACCAACTTCCCATGACTCAAAAACTCGTGCATGAGAATCAATAGACAAACGCGTTCACCTACCTGCTCACTCTTGATGAAGAATCAGAATCAGAAGAAGATTGCGGTGATCGGCGCAGGAATAAGCGGCCTCCTCGCATGCAAATACGCCACCAAGTTGCGCTTCGACGTCGTAGTTTTCGAAGCAAGTAGCACCATAGGCGGTGTTTGGTCGAAAACCATAGAATCCACAAAGCTTCAAACCCCAAAAAATTGCTACCAGTTTTTGGACTTTCCATGGCCTCCTCATGTTACAGAGACATTTCCAGATCATCACAAGGTCATGGAATATCTTACATCGTACGCAAAGCACTTCCAGGTGTTGGATAAGATCAAGTTTAAGTGTAGAGTTAGTGAGATTGAGTATGTGACGGGATGTGGTGGTAATAGTGATGATGAGACAACGTTGCTTGGGTGGGAGTGTTGGGGTGGTACTGGTGACGCCTTCTCAGTGTCTGGGAAATGGAATGTCATCGTTCATGACTCAACTAACCCGTGCTCTCAAAAAGAGGTAAGCCGAAACTTCTCTTGTTTAGAACATTTTATGTCGACAAGATGATATGGTACATTTACCCAACTAGAATGGTTCAACTGTTCCATGAAATGATATGTATCCGTTGGCAAAAAGGAGAAAACTTATGATTATCCATTTCCTATTTTCAATTTTCCAAAAAAGAAAAAGAATTACAATAAGAAAAAGATTGATGGATAATAATATGTTACTTGTTTTGATAAATAGTATATAAGTATTAAATGGTATTTAAGATGTAAATATATGTATTTTTTATTTTTTAATTAGACATGGATTCGAGTACATTGCATTGCATGCATGTGCATTTTTTATCAGTTAGATATGGATTCTTGTACATTGCATGGCATGCATGCGTCACCAATTAAAAACTCAATTTTGAACCCTATAATTAGGTAAAATTACGCTGCCAATGAACTTTATTTTATGCGAAATGTTAATGGGTACTCTATCAACACGTATTAAGACACTTAATGAGAAAATTGTTTACATTTCCATTCACTTTATAAAGTATATAATCAATGTTTGGAAAGATAAAAGGTTTCTTTTGATCTTCTGTTTTTCTGCTCTTTTTTTTTTTTTTTTGGTACGATCATCTTTTGAATTTCTAAAATACTGCATTTACACTCCCTAAAAAAAATGCCGGCATCTCAAAGATTCTTCCCAAATGCAGTATTACGTCAAACTTTTTTGTGCAAATATATTCTTTTAATTATTTTTTATTGCAAAACTCACCATCTAATATTTTTTTTCCTTTATTTAATTTCTGATCGGTATGACATTTCAGCAGTTAATACTTGTCGAATCAAGAGATGGATTAGCTACAATTCATTGCTATCCTTTCATTTATTTTTTTACATTTGTATTATATAGGTGTACCAAGTTGATTTTGTGATCCTATGCATCGGGATGTACAGTGACCTGCCCAGAATACTAGATTTTCCACTAAATGAAGGACCTGAAGTGTTTGATGGCAAGGTCATGCACTCCATGGATTATGCTTCCATGGATTCATGTCTTGCTGCTGAATTCATCAAAGATAAACGTGTCATAGTCGTTGGTTTCCAGAAGTCTGCAATTGACATAGCAGCAGAAATTGCTTCCCAGAATGGTATCATCACCAGAAACTCTCAAAACTATTTTTAGAGTTTCTATCAGCAAGCAAAAGCTAGTAATTTTTTTTTATTTTTCCTCTACTTTTTCTTTACTTGTGTACTCTGTTAATTTTATCTGATCTTGTTGGTATAATGAGTGATTTTGTACTTGCGTTTGACTTGATTTATGTCTGCTTCAAGCATATGTAGCTGTTTGAAACCAAAATGTAGAAAACCAACATGATAACGATTTTATGAAATAACTTTCTGTGTGGTCGCATTTTGTTATGCAGAAAATGTCCTACACGAAAATCAATTTCTTTGTGTTTTGATGCTCGGAATGTGAATATGTTCTTTACTGATTCCAATTTGGCAAGATTTTTTTACCCTTAGCACTGTCTTTAGCTTTGTGTGACCATTCAACCACATCATATGCCTTTGCCAAAAATGAGGAAAGGGTATCATATCCCATGAACTGTTAATTTCTACTGTTATGATAGTTACTAAATTATCCTAAGATATGATAAAATAACTTCATTAGATTTATGTCAGAAGTTACTTTTTCAGGAAAATTCTTCAAACAAGAACTAAGTTTTCCTTCCAAGTGATGAAGAGATATTTATATTGTAGGAATGATTTCAATTAGGAAGAGAGAAGTGCAAATTTGGCACTTGAATTCCTTGGATTGCAAAAGAAAAGGGGATGAGACCTTCTGTTACCTTGTCTTGCAGGGGCAAGATATCCATGCACGCTATTGTTCAGAAGAGTGCGTTGGGCACTTCCTGATTATTTGGTCAAATTCAGCTTTCGAAAGTTCAATCGTTTCACAGAATTTATGTTCCACAAGCCTGGTGAAGGGTTCTTTCTTTGGATATTGGCCGTGCTGCTTTCACCATTGGTATCCTTTCATATCTTTTGTGACTGAATTGTATGTGATAGCACTCATTTGCATTAGTATGTGAGCACAAATGGTATTTGAAATGGACAAAGTTTCCCCCGTCCCCAAATGCTATCGTGCTTGTGTTTCTGCCAATCACATACTACCACGTACGAGGAAGAAAGTGACTACTTTGTGATACAGAAGCTAAGTTCATTGAAAACAAACTTGCATGAATAAATCCTTGGCCATTTGTTATAATAATGTAGAGATAGTTGCTTGGTCCACCTAAAAAAATGGAGGGTCACATTTTTGAATTTATGACCAAACCGGACCCTCAAAATTACGCGATATTGGAAGCACCAAATTATTTGTTATAATTATTATTAAGCTTAACTCCACAGCCAATTGATATGGGCTTTTGGATTTATTACTTGAACGCTATCCCCACTTGAGCTGGAACTTTAACTAAAGCAGGTCAAGTAGACGATTTAATTAAATGGGCTCAAATGACAACGTAAGATTCGAACTCTTGATCCGTTGCTTTAATACTATGTTAAATTTTAGATCCATGAACATATAATCAATTGGTTGTAGGGCTAAATTCAATAATTGCAAACCCATTCTTGAATTTTTAATATTGTTGATTCCACAAGTGGAATGATATATGTGCTGCACCCAAAAGGCCTGGACAGGAAACAACTAGATGAGAAAAATTTTTGAAGAGCAAATTAGAATTTGAATATGATAGCTTAAGAGCAAGGACAATTGACACCACTTGATTTTTTAGGCTAAATGTTTTTTGTTTTTTTTTTTTTTTGACCCATGATAGGCTAAATAATTCATCAGAATGTTGAATATTATAGTATGATTATCTTTCTGTTGATTTCAGCTACGGATATATACAAAATTGCTGGAGTGCTATCTCAAATGGACGTATCCACTGAATAAGTACAATATGGTCCCTGACTACAGCCTACTCAAACAATTTACATCTACCATGACCCCGACCTTGCCAGCTAATTTCTATGATGCAGTTAAGGAAGGAAGCCTTATATTAAGGAAATCAGATAGCTTTAGCTTCTGCAAAAGTGGTTTGTTTGTAAAAGGTGATCCGAGGCCTCTTGAAGCAGATATAGTTATATTCGCAACAGGTTATCGAAGTGATGAGAAACTGAAGAACATTTTCGCATCGACTTACTTCCAGAAATGTATAATGGGATCATCAGCTCCTCTGTATAGGTATGAAAAACTAATTTCTTAGTAGCTATCTTTTAATTTTACGTTCCTGAAAACCAAATTGAAATGAAAAGATTTTCCTTGGTTTCATTTCGATTTAATCATGAAGGTTATCCCTTCATTAATCCTGGACTTGCTAACATATTACCAAGGTAGTACTATTTCGTGAAGCTTTTTCTGGTAGGCTTAAAACCAAATTCCATCTTCTGATTCGATTGTTTTTTTCTTCTCCAGGGAATGCATTCATCCGCGAATACCACAGCTAGCAATTCTTGGATATGGGGATAGTGCTTCAGTGTTATACACAACTGAAATGAGAAGCAAGTGGCTAGCACATTTTCTTTCAGGACGCTTCAAGTTACCATCCATAAAAGAGATGGAAGCCGACGCGATGAGCTGGGAAAGATGCATGAGGCATTATTGTGGCGATGGTTACAATAGACAACGCGTTAGTGTGTCGCTGCATATCTATTGCAATGATCAGCTATGTAGGGACATGAAATGCAACCCGAGAAGGAAAAGTTCAGTGCTACGTGAGCTATTAGCTCCTTACGGTCCCATGGATTATCAAAACCTCGTCCCAATGGAGGCTGAGTAGGCAAATTAATGCAGGTAAGAGCAGGATTAATTTGAGGATGGCTTGAGCATAGGCGGTGTTTCGATTTAATCCTATGAGTTTTGAAAGCATCGATTTAGGTCTTTCGGTTTACGCTATGTTTGGCAATTTTCAGGGGAGGAGAAGAGAAATTGGCGGTAATAAGTGGAAACGAAGAGAAATGAGCAGAATTAGATAGTGGTATGATATCTGCTCGTGTTTGACAATAAGGAAACGGAAACCTTTCCATTTCATTTGTTTGGTTGATATTGTGGGGGAGAAAATTGCAAACAAACGCAGTATGTACTAATGGAGGTAACAGGTATTTTGATATATTTCCATCAATTTTCTCGTACTTCTAACTCTAAAATAGAAACTTTTTTTTTAAAGTCATTTCTTTCCATTTCCACTTTTTATTTATGTTATCAAACATCAAATTTTCGTTCAATTTCCTTCTGTTTTAGTTCATTTCTACCTTATCCAAATGCACGGGATGAGGTCTAACTCGTTATAGAACATACTTCTGTGTGAGAAGGAGAGGCCAGGAACGTGGAACGTGGAGTGATCGCTGGGAATGGATTTGAAAAACTCCTACCATCCCTGGAATTCAGTTCCTTTTATAGAAAATACTTTGCAAATGAATCGAGCTGCTTAGCTCGTTAAGCTTGGCTCGGCTCGAATGGAATTCGATTAGTAGACGAGTCAAGTTCGATAAGTTTACTAATCGATTTTGTTTAAACTCATGAGTAAGTTTACATAATTTATATGTAATATATTATAAATATTACATATATTATATTGCATATACTATGTGTTATTTAAATTTAAAAGATAATATTTATATAATATATATTCCATTCGAGCCGAGCCAAGCTTAACGAGCTAAGCAGCTCGATTCATTTGCAAAGTATTTTCTATAAAAGGAACTGAATTCCAGGGATGGTAGGAGTTTTTCAAATCCATTCCCAGCGATCACTCCACGTTCCACGTTCCTGGCCTCTCCTTCTCACACAGAAGTATGTTCTATAACGAGTTAGACCTCATCCCGTGCATTTGGATAAGGTAGAAATGAACTAAAACAGAAGGAAATTGAACGAAAATTTGATGTTTGATAACATAAATAAAAAGTGGAAATGGAAAGAAATGACTTTAAAAAAAAAGTTTCTATTTTAGAGTTAGAAGTACGAGAAAATTGATGGAAATATATCAAAATACCTGTTACCTCCATTAGTACATACTGCGTTTGTTTGCAATTTTCTCCCCCACAATATCAACCAAACAAATGAAATGGAAAGGTTNATAGTTTAATTCTTATCAACTATTTATTGATCTATTTATATATTTCTTTATTTTTTATATCTAAGTTCATATTCAAGATTGATTTGCTTTAAGTTAAACTCAATGCAAACTTAATTAGTAAATGAATCAGGCTTAAACTTTAGATAAAATGTATTTATCTAAATAAACTGAGTTCAAGTCTTAATTGTAGACTCAATAAGAAGCTCGAGAGTGCGAATCGAACTTGAGCTTAAATTTTTCTTAAATAAGCAGATGACTCAGCTAGGCTATCAATTTTTTTTAAATAAGTAGACGACTCAGCTAGACTTATTTGTAGTATAACGAGTTATCCACAAAAATTATCCAAGGAAAAGGATTATATATATTGATGGTGATAAAAAAAAAAAAAGAAAAAAAAAAGACTATTGCTGCAGTGCGACTCATTAATAGACTTTCGTTAAGAAAATGTTAGTAGATGTTTTATTTCATGTACTTGATCTTTTATATAAATAATATAAAAAATATGAATAATTTACTTTTCATATTTTTCAACAATCATATTTTTATTAGGAAAATATTGAAGGATGTTTAAAGACGTACAAAAAGAATTATTTTCCATTTTTTATACGTTTTGATATTTCTTAAAAAGAATATTTTTCAAAAAAACAAAGGTATGTTAATTAGTATCCTAATATCAGCCCAGAGTGGAACTTATGTTGTTATTTATGTTATTAAAGCCAACGACACCCCATTTGGTGTCTTTAGTATTTTATTCATTTTATTTAGATTTTATCAAATAATCTCTATATACAGAATAGTTATTAATAAATAATCAATATGTTAATGTTATTACAGTAAAAAACTATATTATCAGAAATGGTATCTAACCCACAAACCCGTAGCACCCAAACTAAAAATCTTCCATCAAAATAACAACTTCCAGTTATGACTCCAACATTTATAAATCTTAATAATTATTTCAACAAATTTTCAATTATTATCATACTCCTAATGTTTTTTTATTTGTTTAGTGATATGTTTAATTTTGATCATTCACAAATAGCTTATTTGCTTTTAAAATTTCAGTAAGAAAAAATTATTGATAATTAAAATGTTTTTTATTTATTCAATGATATGTTTAATTATGTTTATTTCATAAATATTTTATTTACTTATTAAAATTTTAGTAAAACGTGAAGTTTATTTTACAAATGGTTACAATAAAAAGCAATTAGTAATTAAACTGCTCTTTATTAATTAATAATATGTTTAATCGTAGGTATGAGACTAGAGATGAATTCAGATTGAGCAATATAAACTATTAAAAATATCGATGTAGGGTTTTGGCATTATTTATAACTCTTTTTACAAAAATTTAGTTTTTACTTTTATAACATTTTTGCTATTCAAAATTTTTAGAGTTATACAAGATGATCTTTTAGAATTTTTGGGACAATATCCTATTCTTAAATATTTTTTCACTCTTAATAATTGTCTATATAGATTGACTTAATAATTCTTTAATGTATTGAATTTTATTATAGCACTAGACATAAGTTTTACACACACATTACAGGAGCTACATTTGTTAATTTATCCTTAAACAAAACTTAAGATTGGATTGAAAATTGAATGTCACTATTAGATTCACTTATTACAACGTTAACAATTAATTAAAAACAACAAAAACCAAAAACAAGATTTTTTTTTTTTTTTTTACAGTTTTATTCTTTATCTTTTACAGGATTGGTTCAAGACTTTATCTCATCTTTAATTAGTTCAATGGTATTGGCAAAAAAAAAAAAAAAAGTACAATGGTACAAATTTAAAGGAGTGTTAATCAATGGTGGGATGGGGACTAGATTAATGTCAAGCTTTTCAAAATGCAATAATAGTCTTGCCATTTACTTATGATAGCTTAAATTGATGCCTTAATTTGTTTACAAAGAAAACTTTATATCTCCTTATTAGCTTAAAACCTACTAGTGGAACTCCAAGCGTCAAAGTAGAAAAATCTTGGTAACCTATAACAAATCTAAGAGGGTGTGAGCAAAACCATGACCCAATAAATAAAAAGGAACCTAAATCAAGCAAGGAAAAAAATCCCTTAGCATGCAATGCAACAAAACAAATGTAATCCGCATGACGCTGTCTAGATTGTCACGAGATTAGAAAAATTATGCCCACTCTAATTTCAATTTCGAAAAGTTTTCATAAATAACATTCTCCCACCAAATTCAGGTTTCTGCAATGAATCCTCCATCTTCCCTAAACCACTTCGAACTATCTTTGGATAACTTTTAGGTTTTACTTGTTTTGCAACCTCATTTCTAATCAAAATAGTTCAATACAATCAAAAGAAGATATAATTTATATCTCCATTAGTGGTTGGTATATAGTGAGACAAAATGTAAATATGTGAAAGATGAAATGTATGTCCAATTTCTTTAGACTACATAGATTCTTAGAGTCGGGTTTTAAGTAAACGATCAATTAAGTATCACAAACTATGGTAATTGAAATTAAACACATCACAATTATATCAAACGAATTGGCTTAGCTACCGAAATTGAAAATTCTTCTTCATGTTGTATTATTAAAATATTGTTTATATCTTCTACCTCTAGGTCCATTATATTTGTTTCTAGATTCCTTTCATTTCTTTCTATTTCACTTTCTATAGAGTTTGTATCATCATCTGCTATATTTCTAGAAACATATGTATTAAACCTAATTTTTACATCTCCATCACTATTTTCAAATGTTATATAATCTTCTAGAGATATAACATTTCTATTATTTTCAAAAAACTTACTAATATTCCAACTTTCTCCTGCTAAAGTTTTTGTACTATATTCTATTGGTTTTATTAGTCATATATCTTTACTTTTCATGCTTTCTATAATTCCATTACTATTTATTTTAAATTTTGTACTCATATTATTCACTAATCTTCCTATAAAGCCTATTTGTAATATTAGATTATTACTTGCTAGTATATCATATCCTTTTGTATACCTATTTCTATATATTAAGCAAAATCTTTTAAAGACATTAAAAAAAATCTAGAGAAACATATTTTCATTCATTTCTACTTCTATGGTAGCCATAATCTATTTTTTAGGATCTCGTCATTTTTTATCTACTAATGCAATCAAAACTTTAGTCCCTAATCTTTTCCCATCTAATCCTTTTACACCTATAACTATTAATCTTAAATGGACTAATCTATAATTTGACTAATAAATTATAAGTTTACCTAGTTATTAAAGAAATAGTTACAAGTTGGTCTATTACTGAAACTTCTTCTTCTCTATTTACCCTAACTATACCTCCAATTCTTTCAAATCTACCTAACAGAGTAAGAGTAAGATATATTTTACTTAAAGGTTGGGATTGTTAGGGGATAAGGGTGAAATCCTATTGGAATACTTGAATCTTACTTTATCGAGTAAGTTTCGAATGAGTAATGAAGGTTATAGGGTGTGTTTAGAGTGGTAATTTTGTATAACTTACTTTTATAGAATATGGTATAGATATGAAGTCGTGGTATCTTATTCTATCCTCAAAGCTATATTATAAAATATATAAGGTATAGGCTATGCTACGGCTTCCACATGTCATAGGTTTTGTGTATAAAAAATCTTGTAATATAATATGCTAATTACTTTCTTAATATCATATCTATTTGAAATTTATAGGAAGATATGGAAAATTAATCGGTATACATTTTCTATGCATATTTTGTGTTATTTTAAGTGTTAATTTAGTTTGATATGATCCATGAACACTAAATTAATACTCGAGGTTCTAATGAAGGTGAATTTAACTCACCACTGATCTAAAAGAGGGTTCACTACAATCTTGAAAAGATTGATAAGAGCAAGAGGAAGATTAAAAAGAAAAACAATACTTAGTAATCAAGCATAAGGTTAACAAGTTTACATCTTGAGATTTGTATATATAGAAAAGCACCACAAAGAACTGAAACAAAGGAAAACAAAACAAATTTTAACAAAACCTGAGTAGCTATCAATTTGATATGATGCACTAACTGATCTTACTCGACTTAACCTTCACTTGATATGACACATAAGTGAGGATTATGATCATTTACTATTTCTTACTAAAAGGAATAAATAAAAGTTAAGAAAAGAGAAGAGAGAAGATATGGCTAAGTGCCCTTAAAGGATAAAAGTTTTGTATTCAATAATGAAATGATTGATTATTTACATATAAATAAATGAGGTTTATATATATATTAGCCCCACTAAAGTTACATGCGTATAAGGAAAAAGAAAAAAGGTAAATTACAAATGTAATAACATACTGAAAAAGGGGTAAAAATGACAAATATTGTACAACGTACAAAAGAAAGAAACATTTTAGAATATCTTGTCATAATACATGTATCAATTTGGGGTTGGCGATTTGATGCTTAGATACACTTATAGGTGCAAGCTCTCGGACAATTCAACTCTCATTAGAATCAACTCAGAATGGATTGGAAAGAGAGCAAAACACTTGGTCAACCTGATCTAGGTCAAGTCAAACATGCTGGGTGTTGACTGGAGCCCCTTCAGGTCGGGCGACTAGATAACTTGGCTTAGAAGGAAGTCTGGTGCTCATCAGTTCGAGAAGTGCCTTGATCACGGTTAAAACTCGGCACTCAAGTTGATTAAGATGAAGTATTCCTAAGTTAGTGATGGAATCATCGCTCTCAAAGGGTTCTTGAGCTAATATATGCTAGGTAATTCCTTATAGTCCTTTAGCTCAGCTTCGGACTACCAATTTTTTATTATATTAGTGATGTGCTCTAAGCCATATAAATTTTATGTCATTTGAATATTCACTTTTCTTTATGGTATAAGTTATTTTGATTTATCACATTATCATCAACCGTTTAACATAATAAAAGGATTCCTTGAATATTTGTTCAACCTTACGTCATTAAAGTACGTAACTTTAATAGTAAAACCATAAGGTGATGAGAACATTTTTCTAAATTATTCCTAATCACTCATTACATAGAACAATAATGAATTAAGGCTAATTTGATGATTGAATAATAATCATATTTTATTGATTATAGATATGAGATATCAATTTAATATATAAATACATATAAGAATACATTGTATTGGATCAACCTACTTTGAGAGTATTGTATGGATCAATTTGATAAATATTGCTTGCTATAATGTTATTTTAGTCCTTTGACTTGATAACACTAAAGCCTCTTCAGGTTAGGCGACTAGACAACTCAACTTAGAAGGAAGTTTGGCGCTCATCAATTCAAGAACCGCCTTGATCACAATTAGAGCTCAACACTCGAGTCAAGTAAGATGAAGTTTTTCTTAGTTAGTGATGGAATCCTCACCCTTGAAGGGTTCTTGAACCAATATACGTAAGGCAAGGACTTGCATTCTTTTAGCTTTGCTTCGAGTGATCGGTCTGAGTGATTGATTTCTATCAAATTTATGAAGTTTTGAAGACTTTTGTCATATTTTCGAGCTTAGCTTGTATACAAGTGTTGATCACGAAATGAAGCAAATGAAGTTTAGAAAAGGAACAAAGTCTAAAGGAAGACCATGGTTAGGGACTACGGTCGTTGTCCTTACCCATATTCTCTATATCGAGTAATTTTATCAAATTTGAAGTTTTCATATGAAGCACAAGTACATGTTTATTGAGCTTGATTTTTCCCCCGATTTTTATAAATTAGTCTTCTTTAAACCAATCAATATTAAACCCTATCCATTTAATATCGACCATTACCAAAGGTTTAAAAAAGTATTTGAAAACATTTTAGAGTTGTCACTCAATCAAAATTAAGAAATGTTTTAGGTCAAAACCAAATGGATAGATTTGGTTTAGATCTACACACTTATCTGCGTGGAAAAAAAAAATTTAGAAAAAAAAGGCTTTTGAAAACTAGAGAAACGAGTTCAAAGGTTAGATTCTTTAAACCTTTGTAGGTATCATCCACTTCCCAAAATTTAG
This sequence comes from Lumnitzera littorea, assembly GCA_024138015.1. NCBI lineage: Eukaryota > Viridiplantae > Streptophyta > Magnoliopsida > Myrtales > Combretaceae > Lumnitzera > Lumnitzera littorea. The sequence continues at coordinate 16,844,091 of JAMXBB010000012.1, forward strand.
ATTATAATTTCTAAAATCACCTTTTTAAAAAAACGAGACTCAATCACTAATTAACGAATTGAATCCCATCTTGATAAACTTAAACTAAATTGGAAGAAATCTAAACCTTTTTTCATTTTTTATTAAATTGAGTAACTAATAGTGAAAGACTATTTTTTTATTATTTTTTACTGCCATCTGGGAGATACATATATACTTGCTATTCTTAATCAAACGTACATAATTCTTTTTTGTAAAACATTAGCGGATGGGTTAATTTTAATTTTAAAAAGTGAGTTGAGTTTACGTTTTTAAGTAGATTCAATTTTATTAAGAAAGATCTAAAGGGTTTTAAATCAAGGTTTTATTAGTGGAAAGTTCTAAAAAAGGTCCTAATTAAAAAAAAAATCATTTACTTTTATTTATTTTAGAAAACTGATTTTTTACGTATCAAAATGATTTTTATTCACAAACCTATTTATTTGTTTTATTTTTATTTTGATATTATTTTCTTTATTATTTATTTATTTATTTCTATTTCTATTTACACTTTAATAAATAAATAAATAACTATTTTTTTTTCTTTTTCTTGCTTTTTCTCTCTTTTTTCCTTCCTTTTTTTTGTTTTTTCTTTCTTTTTTTTTCCAGTTACAATACAATTAGAATTTACACACAAAAAAATTCACGAAAACGTAAACACAAAAGGGTCGGACCAATTGGAGGTGTTTCGTGGGTTAAGGCGCAAGTCGGATTTAGTGCGGACTTCAAGTTGGCTTAGTTGGGTTGGATCTAAGTCTCTAATGAATCGCATGTAAACGATAGTGGAGGCTTCATGAGAGTGGTTTTAAGCCGAAATCCTTGTGGGTAGAGGTGTTTTCATGCAATTTGGATTGAAGTTAAGGGGGTAAAGCGAATGTTATGGCGTTTCGGTGTGTTTTTAGTGGTGGTTAAAGGTGGTGGCTTGCAATGGTTAGGGTACGGAAGTGTTTGCTTAGCCTTATGGCTAAGAGTCACAACCGAGAGTAAGAGTGGCTAGGCTTAGATGCTCGTGTCCTGGGGAAGCCGTTAGGGGTTGTGAGTTTGGTTTTAAAACGATTAGAAGGGAGAATTGTAGAGAGAGAAAGACAGTGGCTGTCGACTGAAGAGAGAAAGAGTGATAATTGTGTGTCATACTGCTTAATCGTGATCCTATTTATAGTTTGGAGGATCAAGCTAAGCTTAGGAAGCTCAGAATTTTCAAAAATCACCATTAAAGAACATTAACCCAAATTTTTCTTTTTCGAACTTGATTCTTGTCGCGTAGAAGGATGAACTTAGACAATTTTTTACTCCAATTCAAAGTATGCCATGTGTACTACACAATTTCACCATTAATTTGGTGAAATAGTGTAGTAAATGAGATAAAAAATATCTCAAACCAAGTACACCAGGAAGGAAATAAATTGAGAATTTGGAAAATTTTGAGGAAGAAGATGGTTAGGGCGATAGTTACGTATGGGGCACGTGCTATGGGGGCATTAAAAAAATAATGGGCTCACATTTATTCGCCCCTTTCTTTGTTTGCTTTTCTTTAGCTGAAGGGCCTTGGGCCTGACCTAAGCTACACGAACCAGGCTCAACTTAGTTTAATCCATTCTCTTATATAAATACATATATATATATATATATATATAGGCTTGTTTAGGTTAATTTGTATATTTTTATTAAGACGATTTTCCTTGCGAAATTCTATATCTTATATTTGTTAATCACTTGAGATGATTCCTTTGTCAAGTATCTTTGTATTGTAATAAGCCTACTGAGATCTAGTATAAATCTCGTTTTGAGTTAAGAGTTGCAAAGGATTAAAAATTGGAAATCACAATATTGGATTTAATTTAGTCCTGTAAATTAGATCTATAAGATTAGATAAATTGGTTTATTTTGAAAATATAAATTTACATAGAAAAACTATGTTCTCTTCTAACTTTGTGTATAATGAGCAGCTAAAAGAATCTATACTAAATAATAAGGATGAAATACATATGAAAGATTTTGATAAGACAATAGGCAATTGGAAGATACCTAAAACTTCTTATGATCAAATTTATCAAACAGCTAAATGGAAAATTTTTGGAAAGAATGATTATATTATAGCCACAGAGAAAAAAGATATCCCAGTCTCTGATGGTTTAACATTAATAAAACTTCTAAATGCTAATTCAATTAAAAGATATGTAAAAAAATGGAATTATAGGTACATAAGTTTGGTTCAAGTAGGAGCTAAACCTTTCACCAAGTTAGGGCTAGACACTTATGTGTTCATGGTATTTAAAGATGCTAGGGAATTGGTTTATGAAAGATCAATTCATGCTACTATTGAGACTAGCCTTAGTAATAGATCAATTTAATTTGAATATTATTCAAATGTTACCCTAGGTCTAAGAGACAAAACTATAATGAGTTCTTTAATTTTTCAAATTAAAACTCATAATTGCAGAATGGTAGAAGGAGCAATACCAATGGTTATAATATATAAAATATATTTTAAATTAATGAAAATTACCTTTGATTCTAAAGCATGCAAAATTGATAAGAAAGGCCATACTCTTCTTATCAAAATAGACCTAACCAAAGCTAATATTTTTATACCTAAAATGATTCAAACTTAAGCATTGGGAAGTAGAAAATCCACTTCCAAAACAACCTGTCTATAATACTAAACCATTAAATGTTGTCCAGCATTCAGATGAAAAAGTTACCATCCAATTTGCTAAGAAATCTTTCGATCAACCTAGAAGACCTTTAGAAATAAGATCAATATCATCATCTTCCAAAAGATCAGTAGATCTTCCTCTTCCTTTACCTCTACCTATAATTTATTTATCATTTAATGTCCAATCTAATGTTCAGCCAAATGTGCAATCCAATGTCTAGGATAACCAATCTATTTCTAGAATAGTTAATAATAGGATGGATATAACTAGACCAGTATATCAACTAAATAATGAACTAGATCATCAGGAACCGACATCTTCATATATAGGTGACCTTGAACTTAATGTTTTAGAAAAAACCTTCGAGCCTAATAGAATTTTATTAAACAAAGAATTTAACTCACCCAAAAATAAAAGAATTAGAAAATGGTATTTTAAAAATACCACAATTAAAATCAATAATAAATTTATTTTAGAAACAATAGCTTTGTTTGATATAGGTGTAAATTTAAATTGTATTATAGAAAAATTAATCCCAATCAAATATTTCGAAAAAACAACCCAATTCTTAGGTACTACATCTGGTAATAAATTAAGAATAGATTTTAAATTATCTAATGTTAAAATAATAAAAGATAACGTTTCATATAAAACTGTTTTTATCCTTGTAAAAAATTTAAAATAAAATGTTATTTTAGGAACACCTTTTATTAACTTAGTTTAACCCTTTTTTGTTAATGATTTTGGTATCGGGACATTCTATTTCAAAAGGAAATTTTTTTTTTAATTTTGTCTCAAAACCATAGACAAAAATTTTAAATAAACTCAAATATAATTCTATTTCAGAACTTAATTGTTTAATAGAATGTAAGGAAAAACATCTAATGTTTTTAAAAAATAACCTTAAATTTAAAAAAATTGAAACTCATATTTCTAATAAAAACTTAATGGAAAAAATTTTTAATTTAGAATTGGAAATTGAAAGTCCTATATGCTCAACACTTCCTAATGCTTTTTGGAATCATAAGTCTCATATTGTAGATTTACTTTATGAAAATAATTTTAATGAAAAAAATATTCCAACTAAAACAAGACCTTCTTAAATGAATAATAAAGTTTTAAATTATTACAAAAACGAGATTAATGATTTACTCAATAAAAAATTAATTCGTAAAAGTAAATCTGAATGGAGTTGTTCAGCCTTTTATGTCAATAAAATTATTGAAATGGAAAGAAGTGTACCTATGCTGGTTATTAATTATAAACCTCTAAACAATACTCTAAAACGGATTAGGTATCCTATACCTAATAAAAGAGATTTACTTAATAGATTACATAATACTAAAATATTTTTAAAATTTGACATGAAATATGGATTTTGGCAAATGCAGATTAAGGAAAGTGATCAATACAAAATTGCATTCACAGTTCCTTTTTGTTAATATGAATGAAATGTTATACCATTCGGATTGAAAAATGCTCACTTTGAATTTTAGAGAATAATGAATGAAATCTTTAATGACTTTGTAAATTTCATTATAGTTTATATTAATGATGTTTTAATTTTTTCATCTAATATAGATCAACATTTTAAACATGTTAAGATTTTTATAAATATTATTAGAAAAAATGGGTTTGTTGTGTCACCCTCTAAGATTAATCTTTTCCAAATTGAGATTAGATTTTTGGGAGTCAATATTCATAATGGAACAATAATCTCAATACAAAGATCAATTGAATTTACTTCTAGATTTCCTAATGAAATTAAGGAGAAAAATTAACTTAAAAAATTTCTAAGAAGCCTAAATTATGTTGTTGATTTTTTCCCAAATCTTAATATTCTTTGTAAACCTTTGTTTCAAAGGCTAAAAAAGAATCCTCCACCATGGTTTGAAATCCATACTAATGTGGTCAAACAAATTAAACAAAAAATTAGTGGAATTCCTTGTTTACATATTACCAATTCATCTTTACCAAAAATTATAGAAATCGATGTTTTTGATTTAGGATTTGGAGGAATTATGAAACAGAAACAAAATGATAAGGAATATGTAGTTCAATTTGTCTCCAAATATTGGAATAAATGCCAACACAATTATTCAACAATCAAAAAGGAAATTTTAGCAATTGTTTAAACTATCACCAAGTTTCAAGGAGATTTATTAAACCAAAAATTCTTTTTATAAATAGATTGTAAAACTAATAAAAATGTTTTAATTAAAAATGTTCAAAATATTGCATCAAAACAAATTTTTGCAAGATGGCAAACTATTCTTTCTGTTTTTTATTTTGAAATTGAACATATCAATAGATCATCAAATTCCCTTCCTAATTTCTTTACACATGAATTTTTGCAAAGATATGCCTTCCAAAAAAGAAAAGGATAAAGGAAAAGCTCTGTTAATCTCCAAAAAGTGATTAATTAATGTCAAAACATGATTAGATGTTTGTAAATTATCCAATACTCCTTTTATAATTAAAGAGGATTTTTCTTCAAAGACTTCTAAACCAATGTCCCTTGATGCCTAGTCTTCTAATGACCAAAATATCCAGTCTCATAATATTTGAACACAATCCAATAAAATTCTTTTCGAATCAGTTGATATGGCAATCACTCCAGAATTGCTTTAAATCTAAAAAATGTACCTCCTGTGATTCTAGCAATTCCTCAGCAAATGGACGACTAGAGAAGGAATTAGAATATACAGATTATTGAGGTAACATCCTTAATACCTCCAATGTTAAAACCTGTAATTCAAAGGTCAAAATTTTTTCAAAAATTGATTTCCAAATATGTTTTCTTTATCGAAGAAGACATGTTTGAAAAGGATACCTTTAAATTTGTAACAAAATTTTTTACAATAGGTTTCTTTTGTATTCTATAAGATTTTTACAAATCGATCCAGTTTTATAAAAGAATTTTAATTAAAACTGGATTAATTTCTTTCAAGCATTTTGAAAATGATGGAATGATCAGTTATTCCACAGCCAAAATCCATAAGGTCTTTAACCTTAAGGAATAGCGATCCCATCCAACAATGCCAATTAAGTTCAATATAATCTCTTTGTCAACTCAACTAAATTTTCGAGTCAATTATAATTATTACAATTATAAACAGGCTTGGTAAAATATTTTTTACTAAATGAATGCAAAACGATCACATATATGGTTCATATTTTTTTATAATTGTTCATAAAAAACCCTTTCTTACTGGTTTGCATACTAATGGGAACAATTTGGAGCAATCCCTAAAATTGTTCATGAAAAGGCCAAAAATGGTTTCAATGTTTTTATAAAAAACTATAACCTAACACCACATGAGAAATGCTTCCCAAAAGAAATATTTTATTTCATGCATATTAGTGTGTCTTGGGTTATGATGTGGTTTTTCGATTACAAGTCTGATAGAACCACAAATACCACAAATTTAGTCATAACGTATAAAGTTAAATGGTGGGATAACTTTAAAATGTAAAATAAGTTTAAAGAATAGTCAATTTTAAATTGGATCAAGATTCATAATTCTTCAATTATTCCTACCAATGTCTTAACTCCACTATTCCATGACAAAGAGTTTTTAATGTCTTCTTTAGCTTGTGCTAGTTCTTTAGATCAGATGAAACAAAATTTGGAGAAAGTATTAGCTAACATCAATGAACCAACATAAGGATTAAGTTCAGATTCAAAAACTGGATCAGAATTTTATCACAATAGAAATACAAATGAAGATGACTACTATGGAACATATCTAGGTGATCCTTAATCAATGAATGTATTTTGTATGTTGCACTGTAAAATATAGTTTGTATATGTACACTAATGTGTCATAATGCACAGTTAGTCATCAATGATGTTAGTTACCATTTGACATATCACCATTCATCACAGTAAAATGTCTCCTACTGTTACTATTTCTACAATAACCTGTCGGCCACAATGATACTGTTTACTATAGTACTTGGTTGGCCTCCTCGGTTATAAAATGTTGCTCCCTCTTATTCACAACCAAGGTTGGATACATACATACACATTTCTCTCTTCCTCCAAAACTCTCTACTCACCTCTTCTCTCTCTTAGACACTCATTCTTACTCTCTTTCTCTCTGACCACCTCTCTTCTCTACTCACATCTCTACTCTTTCTTATCTTTTTTTATTTCTTTCTTCTCTTCTCTTATCTTCATTTGATCTAGTTTTCTTCTTTCATAAATAATTTTCTTTTCTTTCTTGAAGTGTTCCTACGCTTTTGTCTTGAGGAATAACATTAATACCTCTTAATGTTTTCAATTTTCTTCTAATGATCTAAATATAATGCTCTTATGTTTTGTATAAACTTTTTAATGAAATAAAATTTTTGTTGTTTTATTATCTTTCTTTTTATTACATCTTGTATGGAAAATCTCAAATTAAATTGAGTGTAACTTCACAAGATCTGCAAATTTATTGCTACAAGACCCCATAATCAATTGGTTTTACCATCTATGGTGGTTTTAGATTAATGTTTATTTAATGCATTTAATGTTCATGCTCTTTTATATACAAGCATAAAAACTCCACTAGTCTTAATATTGTTGCTTGTGGTAGTTTTTATTTTACATTCCCATTTCTAATTTATCTATTTATATAAAACTTCATTAGGTACTGGTAAATAAACCAGGCTATGGTGGTCTATATTCCTATTTTTATTTTATGTCACAATCTATTGTCTATATTCATACTTATGATTATTTAGATAATATAGTAGAATTTCTTGAATAATATTATACTATGTTATGTAATAGTAATTGGTATTAATTATAACCTCATTTGATACTAATAGAAATATTGGGCTATGGAGGTTTACAGTTTTTGATATATCGGCTAGAAATCCAAACGTACGAGTTACTAGCGTTAACCTAATAAGACAATGCCATATACCAAAAACAAATAAAATAATATTTAATGTCTCAAAAAACTAAAGATAATGATGGTAATAATTTAATTAAATTTTATTCTCATTTAGAAGACGCTTTAAAGTTTTTATTTTACATTATGTGAACATATAGTTTGCTCGAGAATCTTTTTATTTATACGATATATATTTTAGGATAAATTAATATCTAAATAGAAATTAATATATAAATTTTAACATTAATCTCATACTTATCTATTTAGTATATATACTCTTAGGTGTTAATATATATATATATATATATGAGGAAAAGAGCACTTTATGTCTAACAAGATTTAAACCCAAACCTTCATGCTAAATCTAAAGTTAAGTGAATATACTTATCTATTAAGCCATTGGCCTGTACATTGTCCATATATACAATCAAATTGTCCATATATACTAGATCAGCCTAGGCTAAATTCAAATATACGGTCACCTCCTTATTTTTATCTAAATTAAAAATTCTATTACATAAAACTATTTAAAGAAATTATTATTTTCTAAATTTCCTAAATCCTTTTTTAAAAAAAAAAAATTCTAAATTTCCTATTTTTTTTATTTTTCTAAAAAAATTATATATTTTTTTAAATTTTCCCTTTTTTTTGGCAATTTTCTAAATTTTCTTATTTTTTGGTTTTTATTCTAAATTAAGACCCTTTATCATATCCTAGAAATCTAAAAATAAATAAATAAATAATAAAAAAGAGGAGCAAAATTAAAGTGTTTAGGATGCCTATGCTCTATGGCCATGTACCTAGGGTGTGGATACCCTATGATAAGCGAACTTTCTAATTTTGTTCAGTTTTCTTTGTAAATTTAGTCTCACTCCCTATAAATAGATCTTTAGGCTTAAGCTTTTAGAAAAAGCGCCCTTTAGAAGAATGTAGGCTAGGATTGTAACGGGGGTCTCTTAAATTTTACTTCTTTTAATTCCATTATGTCGTTTCTTTGAATTATTTTTAACAAATTATTATTGAAATCTTATTCTTCTTGCAACATGTTATCATTTTACTTGTGATTTTGTTCTTTCATGATCTAATCACAGCGATTTTATTGTTGTTAATTAATATTTATTCAGGTTGTCAGTTGATTTAAGAGTTTACTATAGAGACATGAGTCCTATAGTTAAATGAATAAATGTAATTAGAAGGAATTAAGTACACTAAGAGATTAGGTATTAAATTTCTCCGAATTAAGCTAACCAAGGGTGACCAACCTAATCGCGGGATCCAAGTTCTTAATGTGATCTTACAATACTTTATTTATAAGCGATTCAAGTATAGAAGATCTTAAGATTAGGAAAAGGCTAAAGATGTAAGTCCAACCATTTTAGAATATAAGTTCTATGGAAATAGGATTAGACATTTCTATGATCCAAGGAATAATTGAGATAGAATAGTTAAATAAAACTAAGGAGTAAATAAGAATAATTTACTAAGGATTGTATGCTATTTCTTTAATTGAATCACGCTTGTTTTATTTTGACTTTGTTTATTTAGTTATGTTCTTGTTTATTTTATTGTTCTTACTTTAATTATTGTCTCTTATTTATCTTTCTTGGTTTAATTACTATAGGCCCTACAACCAATCCCTCAAGGTTTTGATCGGCTGAAAGATCCGATCAAGCTTAAATTATAAAGTAAAGTTAGAAATATTAGTAAAATGATTCCGTAAGTTTGAATTTAAGAAAATAAGCAATAAAATAAAATACTATAAAAATTCCAAATTTTAAGTATATAACTTATCATTTATCGAAAATACGTAAAATGCATTTTGATAATTAACGAATCGCTAGAGATAAATTATATGTATACTAAAAATTATAAAATAACCTAAATAATATTTAGAAATACTTATTTGTACTATATATAAATTTACATGCAGGTAGAAATATGCGTAATTACTTAAAATACGCGAAATGTACTAAAATAATACAAAATACTTAAAGAAAATTCATAATTAATTAAGGAAAAATCAAGAATGATCTAGAATTGGGTCGTGGCAGCTGGGAAAAATAAGAAAAAAATTGGCCAATTAAATTAAAACAACACAAAAGCCAAAAATTAAGGGATAAGGCAATTGTCTTATCCAATTTAATACACAATAATTATCCTAAAGCTCTATAAGTAGCAAGAAAAATCCAAGAACTCATTTGGACAGTTAGAAATCAGAAAAAATTAGGGAGAGGCAAAAATTGAGAGGAAAATTCGAGTTAGAAAAAAAATAAGGAAAATTGTGCAATTAGGGCCTTTAAAGGGAACCCACACCAGATGAGCAGCTGGGAGTGGACGACCACCACCACCACACGGTGGTGGCAGCGCCCAGACTGGCCGATAAGGCCACGGTGGCCGGTGGTGGCCGGAGCCACTCAGAACGGTGAATCCGATTTCCAGCCCGATTTTATGCAATTTTGTTAAAAATAATAAATATTCTTAGAAAATTATGAATTTTGTTATTCTGGAATATTTTTGTATGTAGTTTTTAGGAAAAAATATTATTTTAATGAAAATATGTCCTGTAATATATAGTCCTTAAGAAATCATGCAAAATCGAGCATGATTAGAATTAGAAATAAATAGGCTTAGGAGTGTAGTTTGGAGGTCAATTTTTTTCTATAGGACGCTTATGTGATATAGAACAATGCTATGAAGCCATTTTTCTAAAATTAATTTTTGAAATTTTTAAGTTAATTTTTAGCCCTAAAATGATGGAAAAATGGGGTAATTTTGAGTTAATTAGGTGATTAAGATACTAATTACTGATTTAGATAGTAATTAGATGCTTAGGGATGTTAATCTCTGATGTGGAAACCTAATCCTAGTCTTTAGAGTATTAAGTATAGTTAATTTAGGAAATTAGGTAGTTATTACAAGAAATTAATAATATATGAAATTGAAAATTAATAAATCTAAAAAATTATTGTTATTTAGGTAATATTATAATCGAAATCAGAATAATATTAAATTTGAAATAACATTTAATTTTAAGTAAATGTGTAAAAATGTAAGATTTTCTCACATCAGGAGTAAATTCGGTACACTAATAAAGATTTAAGTGTACCGGACAGAATAAAATACTAATTAGAGGTAATGATGGTATTTAGGAGATCGGGAAGTAATGTGATTAATTTCACATTATGAGTTAAAATGAATTTCTAGGGTTCGAGTATAAAACAATACTTAGAAATCGAACTAGAACCTAATTTAGGAATCGATACGGAAACCAAACTCGAACCTAACCCTAAACCTAGAATAATTATAAAAGACTTAAGACTTAAATAATTAGGCATATTAAACCCTAAACAAAACATAATAATAAGTGTTATAGGATAAAATGAACCTATAATAGTTATATGGAAAAAAAAAAAAAAAACTGAAACCACGTTTGTGTTATAGGAATGATTGGCGATGGCCTGAGCAAGTTGGACCTCGAGTGAGTGAGCGAGGAGTCGAGATAAGTTGGGATTAATACGATGCTATATTTTAGAGGCTTAAGATTATGCTTGATTATGTTTGATAAATAGTTGAATGTGTACATATGCTTGATTATGGGTGATGCTATAATTCTGTTTGTTACTCTGGCATGTATTGTATAATTTGTATGAAATGATTAATCACCCTAAACTGGACTTAATCAAATATACGATCGGTAATCATAATCAGACATGCATGGCAACCTATTAGGGGAACTTAGACTCTCCGGCCAAATACCGACTCCTTCGAAAGGGATAACGCAGGATTGCATAATGGTTCCTTCTTCATCTTCAGTCGAACTAAGTGATAGGTGAGGAGGTCGCGGTAAGGGTGAAGTCAGTGGTTCGAAGGTAGTTGTGGAAGGAGCGAGATCTCCATTGCACAAGCCTAGGTTTGGTCGTGAACTGTTGCATTAATAGTAACTCCTCAACCCGGATTAGAGCGGGCGCAATTTCTCTAATCTCATGACGGGTCGGACAACGTCGTACGATGGCATTTGCTTGCACATGCATTGCACCTAATAAGTTGATTAAAAACCTTGTTGTGTTTATAATATAGTTTTAAGTCCTCCATCCTAACTTGCTGAGCTATGGTTGCTCACATCCCTATAGACGTCGTGTAGGTACTGGCTAAGAAGCGACATATAACTACTCCAAAGCTAGCAACTGCTGGATCCTGAGGAGTGAGGAAAAATATTTGAAGAACGAACATATATTCTTAAGGTCTAAGTTTTGTTTTATTTAGAATTTTTCATTTTTGAATAATGTAATAACTGAATTATAGTATATATATATATATAAATTTTCTCACTTTCTTAAATAAATGCTTTATCTAAATTACAAACTGTTTACTTCAAAGCAGGTTAGTTGTGGACGCCTTGTGTAGATCAGGTCTAAGATAACGGTTGTAAGGCCAACTTCTATCTTAGGATGGCTTACACGGCGGGGCTATTACGACTCTACCGCTTCGGGGCGTGACAATTACGACCATCCTTATATTATAAAGTTAGATAATTGGATCTGGGTTAAATTGCTAGTAACTTAGGTTCTGACATACATGCTTCCCTGTGAAATTGATACTCGGACTCACATCCATTTTATCTATATTATAACTCGACTAAGTATACTTGCTTGACGCTTTGTACATGCGATCAAATGCTATAAGGTAGGTTTCGATGCCAAAATTTGAAAGCCAATCCCATACAAAATAAAGTACAAGTAATGTCACATAACATTGACTATGTACTCACTTACCACTATAGGCCTATTTGAGCTGTTTGAAAACTAAGATTAGAGGCCATTGTGTGGCCTTCATGTTGTCGTGATGTATATCACCATCTGGTGATAATTAGGCTATCTTATTGTGTATAGTTAAGGACCTTCTTTTTAGAGCGAAGCTATAGTGCTAGATGAGCTAGTAAAGTTACAACCTATCTTCTTACATCTTACATGGACTTGCGATTGTAAAGATCAACTTATTATTAAATATTATTAGTAGTTTATTTCATAGAACAAAGGAATTTTCAAAAATTGAAAATTATAAAATCCTAAAGATAGATTCATGAAAAAAGAATGTTTTCTTTCTTAAAATGAATAGTCACCTATCATAGCATTTTGTAACTCAATTAATTTTTTATTTATAAATTCCTCACTATAACATATCATTTGCTTTATATTTAGGTCGTCTTTTCTCACGATAGTAAATAAAAAACGAAGAATAGCAGAGAGGAAAAAATAAAAAAAAAAGTTGAATTTTAACCTAAAAAAAGTCAAACAATTTGAAAAATTAAAAAGAAAAAAGAAAATCCATGTCTTAAGCCAATAATAATCTTATAAAGAGTCATCACCTTCTAACTAGCATCCCATTGGGTTACCATCTTGTAATAAAGTTTTTTTACCGCCATTAATAAGTGATATCCCATATAAATGGAATACAAATGATGTCCCACATATAAAATTATCCAAAGATCGGTTTCGAACTGTAAACTAACCTAATGAGCTTAGGAACCAACTCAGGTTTGTAAGTAGGCAGGTCGAATCGTGGCCTAAACCTCCAAGCCTTAAGGGCTTAGGTGATTTAAGGTAACTAACCTGCCACGTTAAGTAGGTTATGAACCAGTGGGTCGCTTATGGGTTACAGCTCATATTATTAAAAAAATAAAATAAATTTAGGGGGCCATCATTTCGGCTACACATTGCAACCTTTGTCTCCATACCAATTCCCATGCCTTCCTTATCTTTTCTCTTTTAGACTTTCACATATAAAACCGATGAAAAGACAATTCATGCAAAGTGTTACATGGCACAACATATTTTGTGTTGCAAAATTCTAGCCTTTGTAATAAATTGATATTGGTGAAATGACAATTCATGCATAAGAATTTAGATGGTATTCAAATTTGAACATTTGAATTCAAAATGCAAATTTCAATTTGCACAAACTCGCCTATTAATTCATATATACATACTGCTTCCTAAATCTACAAATCTCATTCATGCATACATACTGCCTTTATGATTTACTCTCCATAATTTACTTTCCAACTTAAGCTTCACAATGTATTTTGCTCATTTAAATTTTTTTGTTTCTAAACTTCTATATTAACTTCTATGGTTCTGTTATTAAAAAAGTAATTCATTCATTCAGTGCAACTTAGATAGTGTTGATAGGATATTTTATGTATGAGCCCTTTAGGCCCATGCTGACCTAACCATGCTTATGACTTAGCTCCTCTCTGCTTAAATCTAGCTTCCCTATCCATCTGGTCTACTTTAGCCCAAGTTGATGACTTACCCATCTATTTCAGCCCACAATGGTTATAAAACAATGGATAAAGCTTGATGACTAGGTTGACAATCATTTCCTATGATTTAGGACCACGTTAGGTTACATGGCTCCACTACCTACGAATTGTGAACATGTCCTCTACCCATTAACGATCCCCTAACTATCGACAATACTCCTTTATAAATACTAGCCAACCTCTAAACGATAAATCACTTGATGCTTTATACACTAAGCCCTCTTATTGCATTATTGCGTACTTACTCTCCTTATAAACACCAACTAACTTGAGTATCGGAGTAACTATACTGAACAACACCTCGACACCCCTTACTGTTTACCATCTTATAGGCTCATGTTAAGCGTAAAGCCTAATCCAATCATCGATCTTTACCAGCTAAAACTTAAAGACGACACATAATATATAAAATCTTTATATTTTTTACTCTCACATTTTATGTTGCATTCGGTAGGAATATTTTAGTATGTAAATTTTTTTCCTTCATAAAAAAAAAAAAATCACCAAGGATCGTTTTTTCTAACGTTCCTCTTCAAAAAAAAAAAAAAAGCCAGCTTCCCATCAAGCGAGAAAGGAAAGGGAAAAACCTCCTTATCTTCGCTATAGGCTAACTTCGGTGACATATTGGTGAACCCTAAGTATGATTGCATTGAGGGAAGACTACACGACGTGATGTCAAATGTTAAACCTACAGTTCTACTCAAATTTGAGCTTGCATGTAGGAGTGCCCCCATAGCCATCTTCGATGAGAATGATGATGATATTCAAATAATTCTAAAGATAAAGGAACAACTGATGGATCAATAGTATGGCAGTTTAGGTCAGCCTCTTAGACTTGATAAATTTGATATGTTTACAAAACGTTTTTGTAAAGGTATAGACCAACAAGGGAACTTGAAGGCGTTTTATAATTATTGCACAGCGCACTATGCATAGAAATCTAGCGAAGGTTACAATACTCTAAATAGACATTTGAAATAAAAGCATCCTAGAGAGATCGGGATCAACATGACACAACAACAAATTGCCTGAGACGATAGTTTATCAAAAAAATATATTAATGTGGTACAATAATGAAAAGTACGAATACATTCTCACCCAATTGTTCACAAATATGCACCTGTCCTTTAATGCAAGAACATCCTCATAGAAAACTAGACACAAGTAAGATACATTTAATCCTAACGCACACAAGGTTAGCCGGAACACATTGAGAAGGGCTACCCATGAGTTGTACCATAAAAATAAGCGGGTGTTAGCAGGTAAGTTTACTTCTCTAGATATGTTCATGTCAATATCTACTGATATATTGACCGATGAATTTCGTAACAATTTGTATATAAGCATAACTTGTCGTTGGATTGACAATAATTGGCATTATGTAATAGCTTATTGGCATTAAGAGATTTCGACATTTTGGATTGGTGGAAGGTGCATGCAAAAAGTTACTCCATCTTATGGCCCATCAAGTTCTTGCCGATCCTTCATCGATGATGGTTGTTGAACAAGCATTCAGTATGTTAGGCCTTATCTTTAATGATTAATGAGCCTTTCTTTTTTGTCGTCAGTGTTGAAGCAAACTTATGTACCAAAGATTGGTACAAGCTAGCTTGTAGAGAACAAGAGCCATATAGTACGTCAATAGAGGAAGACAGGTACTTAGTGACCAGAACAAATTAGATGGAAGCTCAGGCTTGGGCGCAGATTCTACTCTTGAGCATATACTAAGCAAGGTAGGACCGATTAACCATTTTTTTTATCTTAGTTAAAAATGTTTTATCATGTAGAAAATTTGCTTTTATAATTACAAAAAAAAAAAAAAAAAAGAGAAATGGCATGTCTTTTTGAAAGTGAGGGATTCACTCATAGTTTTTTTAAATTAGCACTCAACAAAAAGGTTTTTTTTTTTTTTGAAAAAATAAATGGATAATTACGTAAACTTAACCTTTTTTTCCTAATTTAAAATTGACTAACACACTAAAACTTTTTTAATAAATCATATTGAATTATAGTGGTCTAATTTCAGCTAACAAAAAAAAAAAAAAAAATTCCATACTACAACTATTTTCTTCAAGTATGAAATACTTCTTTTCTATTATTATGGCATTGTAATTTACATTTCTCTCTGCACAACAGTCTTCAATAGCAAGTAGGTCTTTGAAAATCTTTTTGGTCACTGTACTTTAAGGAATCAAATTTTGTAATCTATAATTATAGTTACATTGCAATTTATTTTTCCGCTTAGATAATGTATTTTGAAAAAGAAAATTTTGTAATTTACAATTTTAATCGCATTAGCCATTGTTATTCAATTTTGTAATATAACATCTCTTGGATCAAACAAATTAATTCTAAATCCTAAAAAAGAATTTCTTGGAAAATAAAATTTTCAATTCATAGGTAACGAAACAGAGAAATAAACAAAAAGTAGATAAGGAAAATTCCACAAAAGATTGAAAAAGAGGAAATTCTATAAAGAAAAAAAAGGAGAGTTCATAATCTAAGTGAATCAGCCGCAAATAGCCAATTCACTTGAACCATCCCGAGACCATACCCCTAAGGGTCGTTCTGGTTTACCCTTCCATAGGCTCATGAACCAGTGTTCAAGGTTAGTTTAAGGTTGCTTCGGCTCATTAGATGGGTTTACCTAAATGGATTGTGAAAGATTTTGAATAATGGTTGTCAAGCTTGAAATTCAGTTTTCTTATATGAATTTAATTTGATTTTTCATTTTCTGATTAATACTAAACCCTAACTCATTTAATATTAATCTTTAACTAGAGAAATTAGGAAATTTTGGTTTTTTATAAAAAATAACTTTTAGAGTCGTTACTCGACTAAAGTCAGGAAAAAGAGAAATTGTAATCAATTGGGTGAATTGACTACGATTCGGCTACCGGTCTTCAATTCCAATTTAATACAAACAAAGGATTTCGAATTTGGGGGTTAACCTATTAAACCCTAGCGGGTATCACTATTTATTTACTAAAATTAGTATTACTCTTCTAATTATCTTTTTTAAAGTTTTTAAGAAAAGAAAATAAAAAAAAAAGAAAAAGAAAAAAGAACCTAAGTTTTTACATATTTTATCTTCACCCTAAAAGTACTTACGTATCTGTTAACTAAGATCAGACGATCATAGTTTTTTTTAAAACCTTTAGTGTGTTGGTTTATTTTAATTTTGAAAACCGACCGAGTTTACATTTTAATTGATTTGGTTCAATTAAACCAAATAAAAGAGGGTCTTAACTCGTGAGTAATAAAAAGATTCTCTAAGATGTTATAAAATTCTTATAAAAGTTTCTTTTTATTAATTTCTATTTCTAAAAATAATTTTCTATGTGAGGATTTCTAAAAAAACCTAATCCTAAAAGAAATCCTAAGCTAATATATATATATATCCATACTTATATTTCTACTATTAACAACTATCTATCTAAATAAATAAAATATGATACACTTAATATACAAAAAAAAAAAAATAATACTAAGGGAATCTGTTAGGCTAATATATACATAACTACTTATATATTATATTATATTATTAACATAAATAAATAAGGATATAATAAAATAATAATAATAATAATAATTGAAGAACTGAACCTGTACTTGTGATTTGGCTGTGGCATGCTCGTGACGTTGGTGCTCTAACTAAGTGTTCTCGGTATGAATTGTAGTCACTAAACTTGTTTGTTAGGTCGCATGGGAGCTGTTGTAAGTGTGGATGGATTGTTGATTAGAGTCATTACGCGGACAATGCGTGGTGGTCAAGTCTAGGATGTAGGATCAATTTTTAGATCAATAGGGTATCCAGTAGAGATCAAAGTGACATTGTACGGAGAGTGGACTACGGCGTAGGCAGTAGCCAGCAGTGAGGTGCAGCAGCGGATGAATAGAGCGACTATGGTCGTTATTGCACATGCTTGTTGTGCGATTTGTATATAGGTAGTGTCAGCGAGGAACTTGTGACAGGGTGTACGTAGTGTAGTAGTAATCATGGTGTTTGCTATCCAGTGCAGATGTGAGTCGTCGAGCATTGTAGCTATCAATTGCAAGTTTGCTGTTGTAGTCACTACTACTACAATTACCATAGGGGATAAGATTCAGTTGGTAATGTCCTTCAGTGAAGTAACGTGAGTATGGCTTATTATTCGTACTTTTCTTGGATAGATTGAGTTATTGTGGACAGTACAGTAACTGTGTTGATCAGTGGCTAGTTGTTGACAGGAATTCAGTGGAGTGCTGCGGCGTGTCGATTATTTGATCGAATGTTGCTCTAGATGTGATTTAGTGAAGTGTTGTTTGGACGAGGATGCAGTTTAGAGGCTGTTCGTCGACGAAGAGGTTGCAGCGGCTGCAACACATAACGAAAATTGCTGTTGGCATGAACTGCGGTCGTGTATGAGTGGACTGCTGGACGTGTGTGTTTCTATGAAGGATGGACATGCTGTTTGCGATACCGCTATTCGTTGGTGATCTTATGGTGTTGGACTACTATGGATTGAAGAAGAAATAGTGCAGTTGAGGGACGGTGGTGGTGTTTGATTTGAGAACAACAAGAGCAAGTTGGATAAGGGAAATTGTGAAAGTTAATTGCCACTCTTCTTTCAATTATGTATGTGTATGTGTATTTATAAAACCTGAACCAAATCATATCAAATATTATCTATTGTATCTAATTTGATAAAAATTAAATTAGATCCAAATCCTTTATATCGATCCAAATCTAATTTAATAAAAATCAAACTAAATTCAAATGATTTTTTTAAATATGATTCCCGTATGTTCAACTTACTTTTTTTGTAAAAAATAAAGAGGATAGAAAAATAAAAGACACATAAGTGTCTAGCAAGATTCCAACCTGTAACCTCAAACTAATTCTATATTAAATACCCTAATGCTTATCCGTTAGGCTATTGGTTTGTGTCTTGATTTTTATTATAATTAAATTGTATATAAATCATACGACTTTCTAAAATATTTATTTGAACTAAGGTAAAACTAAAACTATTGATCCTAAAATAATTTACTTTCTAAAAATTCTAAAATAATTTTTTATAATAACTTTTCCTTTTTTCCTTTTCTTTTTAATTTTCATCATATTTTAATTTTTTTAATTTTATTTATTTATTTTGTTTTGAATTAAGACCCTTTTAAAAAATAAAAAAATTAGGACTACGAAAGGCAAAAATTAGGTATCTATAGTTGCCCCTCTTTGTGGCGAAGTTTGAGTAAAACTTTGCCATAAAGACAAAAGAGACATCATTTTTGCCTCGGGATGACTCTATCCTAAGGAACACTAAGACATTTAATGATAATAAGTTTGAAACGAAGAATGGCGAGGGTAGTGCCCTTGTGGGTTGGCAAGAATCCTTAAAGAGAATAATGAGAACTTGGTCATACCCCCTTATAGGCTGACTAACCAAGGCGGGCAAAGCGCTCCTTAAGCTAGCTAAGGCCTTTAATTAGGTAAAATGAGTAAGTGCTCTTAGAGTTGGCTAAAACCCTAATAGAATGAGAGAATTTGGTCATGCTTTAATGAGCTAACTAACCATGGTGGTCAAAGTTCCCTATGAGCTGGCTAAGACATAAAGAATGAGGAAACTTGTCGTGCCTTAACGAGTTAATTAACTAAGGCGGTCAAAGCGCCCTTTGAGCTAGTTAAGACCTAAAGATAAAGAAACTTGGTCGTGCCCTAATGAGCTGACTAACCAAGGCGGTCAAAGTGCCCTTTGAGCTAGTTAAGACCTAAGAATGAGGAAACTTGGTCATGCCCTACTGAACTGACTAACCAAGGTAGTTAAAGTGCTCATCGAGTTGGCTAAGACTTAAGAATGAGAAAACTTGGTCATGCCCTACTGAACTGACTAACCAAGGTAGTCAAAGTGCTCATCGAGTTGGCTAAGACTTAAGAATGAGAAAACTTGGTTGTACCCTACTGAGCTGACTAACTAAGGTGATCAAAGCACCCTAATGAGTTGACTAAGCAAGATAGTCAAAGCACCCTTTGAGCTGGCTAAGACCTAAAGATGAGAGAACTTGGTCATGCCCTAATGAGCTAACTAACTAAGGCGGTCAAAGCACCCTTTGAGCTGGTTAAGACCTAAAGATAAAGAAACTTGGTCGTGCCCTAATGAGCTGACTAACCAAGGTGATCAAAGCGCCCTTTGAGCTTGCTAAGACCTAAAAATGAGGAAACTTGATCATGCCCTAATGAGCTGACTAATCAAGGTAGTCAAAGAGCCCTTTGAGCTGGCTAAGACCTAAAAATGAGGAAACTTGATCATGCCCTAATGAGCTGGCTAACCAAGGTGGTCAAAGCACCCCTTGAGTTAGCTAAGACC